>JAQQZX010000006.1:3356596-3367327 GCA_030068355.1 Notoglanidium maculatum | reverse complement strand
CCTGTGGTGGACTGGCGACCTGCCCAGGGTGTACCCCGCCTCTCGCCCGAAGATGCTGGGATTGGCTCCAGCTTCACACACACTTCAAACCAAAACAATTCCCACCAAAGAAAACGGAAATCAGGTCTACAGAGTTTGTGTGTTTGTGTGTCACAGCGAGTAAGCAGCGCCTTTCCGCTGACGCTGTCCCCAGTACCGAGGAGCTGAGGTTGGCTGTGACCTGGAACAGAGTGGACATCGCCAAGAGTGAGCTCTTCACCGGAAACATCCAGTGGAAGGTAGGAAATGATGTCTCTGACATCGGTGATGGCTAACTGAAGTGAATACATTTCAGGCATAAACGCTGGGATGTGTTGCACACAGAATGAAGACTTGGAGGGCTTCATGACTGATGCTCTGGTGAACGACAAGCCCCAATTTGTACGTCTCTTTACCGAAAACGGGCTGAACATTCTGGATTATCTTACATACGGCCGCCTGGAGGAGCTGTATCGCTCAATCTCAGATGGCTGTCTGGCTTACACACTGCTACAGCGTTACCTCACCGAACGTCTCGTTGCTGTCAATATTGGCACTTCTCGCTCCGGTGACAGTGTTGTTGAGCACACGTCCAGGCCAGTCAAGAAACTGACACTTTATGAGGTGAGAATTGAGGAATGGGTTTTATGAGCTAGAAAATTTACTTTTTTCACTCGCTTGTGACTTGGTAGTACACTAGGGAGCATTTTATAAAAATATCCTGGCTTTAACCAAGGGTTCTGGGTAATTAATTATATTTATTTAATTTTTATTAGTGTGTAATTTTAGTCATTTTACAAATTAAATTTGCTATCATTATTACCGCTGCGGTGGAATAGAATGACTGTTGTGGTGGAAATTAACCTCAGATCATCTCCACCAGTAGGCAGAAAATCAGCTTCTCATATAGCGTGTAGTCTCATGTGATTTGGTTATTACAGACCAAAAAAAGTCATATTTCATTGGTTAAAAAGGCAAATTAAGCAAGTTACCCCATAGTAACCGAGACTTTCCACTGGCACTGTTGCTTACCCATCTTTATCCATGAGCACAATGGCTTCTGTTACTGTCTGTCCAGGTTACGTTCTGCGAAAAGCAAGTTCCTAACATTTCTTCTGCTAAATTCACTAATCATTCAACAGGTTTATTGTTCATACGTGAAAATCTCAAGCATAAAACAACATTTCTTCCATATTGTCTATCATCACTCAGGTTATCTACTACTGTTAATGTTTCTTAGGTGTCTCAGGTCCTAAAGTACTTGCTAGGCGATGAGTGTCAGCCATTCTATTATAAATGCCTGGGTCTGGACGGTACCGTTTCCAAACGGAAAACCATCAAGGTAAAACGATTGATATTAAAGTGCACTGGATAAAGCATCTTCCGCGAATAAATAAAGTTTAAGCTTTGAGGCAAATTAATTGTGTAATCATGTATTTTAACTATGTTGATGTTCGAATTTGACCTCGGTATTCATTTTCAGAAACTGGCTACGATCTTGCACAAAGATGCTGACTATGGGAAGCGTAAGTGTGCTAACCCATGGGCTTCACTCTTAATCTGGGCTGTGCTGCAGAACCGCAGTGAGATGGCCGTCTACTTCTGGGAAATGGTAACGCAGTGCCCGTGGACAGCAGGCTTTGGAGTTGTCTGTGTGTTTTTAGATGCAGAACTGCACCCGTGTTTAATCCTTCATGGTCGAAATTTAATAGTACTTTTTATGTTTGCTGAAAGAGGTAATATGTTAAAAATCCTTCTCCATTTCACCCTTAATTTTTGTCAGGATGATCCGTGAGCATGAATTTGGAAAATATTGCTAAATATTGATAAGACGAGTGCTACAGGCAGGATTTTGTTGTTAAATAAAATGAAAAGAGATAAGTAGTGAAGGTTAATTCTCTCTCTGTCTCTCTCTCATACACTTTCAGACCTCTGAGTCGGTGTTGAGTGCTCTGAGTGCTTGTAAGATGCTGAGAGTTCTCTCCAGATTAGAGACTGAGACTGAGACAAAACAATCCATGAAGGAAATGGCTCAGAGATTTGAGAACTTGGCCCATGGTATGATGTGTGTGCATTTTAATGGTCAAACTGAGCATACTGGAAATTTGAAGCGGTGTCTCAGTTTATGTTTGTCTCATTTTGTTCTTTTTATTTCTCCCACACTCCTGATTTTGCTCTGTTGCTTTGTATAGATCTGTTCAGTAAATGCTACGAGAGCAGCGAGAGTCGCTCTTTCATTCTGCTGAAGAAAAAATCCAAGGTCTGGAAGGGCACTACATGTCTGAAGATGGCCATGGAGGCAGATGCTCGCCTCTTCTTTAGTCACGACGGAGTGCAGGTCTTGCAGTATTTTATGTTATGCGGATTTCTGGAAAGGTCATCGCATACTGAGAATGTTTGAATATATTCACAACAAGATGCACGGGAGTTCTTTTTAGTGATGCTTTTTCACAAATCCAGGTTTAGTGCATAGCAGGGATCAGAAAACAAGTAGACACCAAGCAGTTAACCATGGCAGTTCAACTAAATGTAACGATCATCGCCCAGCAGCACAGTTTTGCTACTGCATCCCAGAAGTGTTAAATAGACTGGCGATTCAGGGACTATGCAAGCTGCGGCAGATATAAAAAGCTCATTGTCATGTTCGTCGAAGATTCAGTGAGGATACATGCCATGTCATCATGCTAGAAGCCTCCATCCCATAATAATAACGTTTCAAACAACTGGAGCTGTAATGTAATGATCCTGGCTGTAGAATGTTTGTATGGTATTGTTTCAGGGTTACCAAATCTAGATTTTAATTAGAAGTTAGATGCCACCTCACTGCCAACACACTATATGGACGACATGTAAGAGGAAAGCCTTTTCTTGTTCCTGGAAGTCACTAAATGCAAATGGAACTGGGTTCTGTGTGTAAGATGAGAAAAAAATAGAGACTTTTGGCAACAAACTCTCAAGATGGTCCAAATAAAGAACTTTTAAACAGAAACAGATGCTTCAGATGAAGCATCTGAGAATTTTCAAGATTTCCGTTTTCTTTGGTGGGAAGTGTTTTGGTTTGAAGTGTGTGTGTGTGTGTGTGTGTGTGTGTGTGCATGTCAGAGTCTGCTGTCTCAGATCTGGTGGGGGGCTATGGACAGGAGCACGGCGGTATGGAAGCTCATCCTCACTCTGTTTGTCCCTCCTCTCTGCTACACCAACCTCATCTCTTTCAGGTAAGATATGCCTCATTCTGCCATCCTCCTATTACATCACTCCTATTCTCCTATTACATCCTCTTATTACATATTAATGTCATTTAGCATTGTGGAAATCATCCCATCCTAACAGATCTCGCCTCACTTTCATTTATCATGTGTCACATTGCGGTAGCATACTTACCTGATATTCAGTTAAAGGTAAATTATGTTCAACAAGGTTTTGTTGTGCTTTTAACTGTCTGCATTTAGGAATCTTCATCCGTTCTAGTTTGTATATTTGTCATTGCTGATTGTCTTGTGATCCTTCTTTTATGTCTGGCTTTCAGAGAGACGGACGATGCAGAAGAGGGGAGGTCTGAGGAAGTCTCACAGCGAAAGGACATAGACTGGCTCTATGCAGAAACGGTCTTCTCTTTCTCAGAAATCAAACGCATGTAATCACGTTTTAATATTCATGAATTCATATACATTTATGGACATATCAGAGCAGACATATAGGTATGCACTGATGCATTAATTTAAAAGGGTGTTTAATGTAGGGTGTGTAAACAGTCTTTAAATTCAATAAGTATCTTTTGTCAAGGACACTTAATATTCTACATTTAATCATATTTATTTATATACCACTTTGGGGTGATCCCGAGCTCAGGTTACTGTGCATGAGTTTCTCCCGGTGTTCACATGTGGTTCCTCTGGGTTATTTGTTTTCTTTTATCTTTTTTATCTTGGGGAAAAAAACACATGCCATTGGCAGATTGGCTACACTAAAATTGCCCCTAGATGTGAGTGTGTGTGCGAATCTGTGTGTTCTGTGATCTGTGTGAAGTTCACTTACATAGTCTTCTGGTACGCAAAGAGAAAATCATGAAAAGATTGAAATGTTTAAATGATATGAAATTGAAACTAACTTGTCCGGGGGTTCAAAATTTTCCAAAATCTCTTCTGTTTGAAGACTTTAACATCGAGTGGAACAACACGGACTCGTCTTTCTGTAAAAAGCCGTCTGCAAGTTTCCCCACAAGACTCCGATATTTAAAGGAAATCAATATAGCGATATTTCTAATATTAATTAGTAATCAATAAAACAAAAGAAGAGATATTGAGGTACTCTCACAACCCCATTTGTAAATCAAGCAACCGGTGTGGGGTCACGACCCCTGGATTTGGAGGAACCCCTCATCTAATGTAAACCAGAAGCTACCTAGAGCTCCAATCCAGGACCAGAGCAGTCCTCCTCTTTCCACAATCACTCCTCATGATCAGGAGAAATGACAAGCAAAATGTTTGATCACTCTCTCACTTTCCCCTCCATGTTTTTCCAGTCAGGCAAAATCAGAAGAGTCAAGTCCTGTTAGACAAAGCGTAAAAGGTTTGTTCATTTACAACATTTAGCCGCTTTTCTTCTTTACATCACACTACTTCAGTTTCAATCAGTTGCTGCTATGACCATGTCTAAGTATGCTGATATGCCATAATGAGGTTTTACTTCTCATTTATACACCAGTTATTTTAAGTTAAGCTTTGTTTGTTTATTTGTTTCTTTTAGGTTACCCAGTCAGGCCAGTCCGTCCCAAGTTGCCTTTTGTATTTTCACGCTGGAAACAGTTTTGGTACGCACCGGTCACCGCCTTCGTTGGCAATGTCCTGATGTACTTCCTGTTCCTGCTTCTGTTTGCCTATGTCCTGTTGTTGGACTTCCAGCCTCCACCCCCAAGGGGCCCGGCCTTCTGGGAGCTCCTGCTGTATTTCTGGGTGTTCACCATAGCGTGCGAGGAGATTCGAGAGGTATACACTACCCCTCTTATCAGAGTAGTAATGCTTTACACTCAGGAATATTCTATGTAAAAGTGTATGGAGCAAATGTAACTGCATTAAAAAAACATAACCTGTAGCTGGAAGTAAACATTTATAGGATTATCAAATAAAGTTTAGAAAGATTGGGAAGTAGTGTTGAATGTTTGACCTGAAAAAGGGCAGCAGTTTGAATGCAATAATAAGTATGTACATTAAAGTGTTTAAGGCTTACATGCAATGCATTGTTGTTTTATATCGGCAATGGAATATCATGTTATCAAATGTTTGATCCTCACACTGTAGTGAATGTACACCGCCTGTCCAAAAAAAGGTCACCACCTGGATTTAACAAAGCAAACAGGTAAGAGCCTCCCATTGGATAATTACTGCAGGGATGATTAGGTTTCAGCTGGCAACAAGTTATTTAACCCTGACTGGCGCAATGAGTAACTTCTCATTTCTTAAACAACCATGTCGGAAGACATCCTGTGGTCATGGAAAAGATGTTAATCTGTTTCAGAAGGGTCAAATTATTGGCATGCATCAATCAAAGAAAACATCTAAGGAGATTGCTGAAACTACAAAAATTGGGTTATAACTGTCCAACGCATTATTAAAAACTGGAAGGATAGCGGGGAACCATCATCTTCGCGGAAGAAATGTGGTCGGGACAAAATCTTGAATGATCTTGATCGGCGATCACTGAAACGCTTGGTTTCAAAAATGGTCAAAACATCTGAATTCACTGCTGTGTTCAACAGTGACAGTAAGAGCATTTCCACATGCACAATGTGAAGGGAAACTCAAGGGATTGCGACTAAACTGCTGTGTAGCCTTAAGAAAACCACTGATCAGTGAGGATAATTGGAAAAAAAGGCTTCAATTTGTTAGGAGCATAAAGATTGGACTCTGGAGCAATGGGAGAAGGTCATGTGGTCTGATGAGTCCAGATTTCCCCTGTTCCAGAGTGATGGGGCATCAGGGTAAGAAGAGAGGTGCAGGAAGTGATGCAGCCATCATGCCTAGTGCCTACTGTACAAGCCTGTGGGGGCAGTGCTGTGATCTGGGGTTGCTGCAGTTGGTCAGGTCGAGGTTCAGCAACGTTATGTGCCTAAAGAATGAGGTCAGCTGACTACCTGAATATACTGAATGACCAGGTTGTTCCATCAGTGTATTTCTTCTTCCCTGATAGCACGGGTATATCCCAAGATGACCATGCCAGGATTCATCGGGCTCAAATTATGAAAGAGTGGTTCAGGGAGCATGAGACATCATCTTCACACATGGATTGGCCACCACAGAGTCCAGACCTTAACCCCGTTGAGAATCTTTGAGATGCGCTGGAGAAGAATTTGCTCAGCGGTCTGACTGTCCGATCATCTCTACAAGATCTTGGCAAAAAATCAATGCAACTCTTGACGGAAATAAATGTGACATTACAGAAGCTCATCGAAACGATGCCACAGCGAATGCGTGCCGTAATCGAAGCTAAAGGCGGTCCAACGAAATATTAGTGTGTGTGACCTTTTTTTGGACAGACAGTATATTTGTTACATGCGTCAGTGTGGGTGAAGGTGTATGAATGTCTGTGAGAGAGAGAGAGAGGGAAATGCCTTTTTTTCCCCTTTCTCCATCTCTATCTCTTGCTATCTTTCTCATTTAGACATTCTGTGTGGGTAGCATGACTTTTAAGCAGAGGATACGACAGTATACTCAGGATATGTGGCACAAGTGTGACCTCATTGCCATCACCTTCTTCCTAATTGGCATGTGCTGCAGGTAAAGTTGTTTCACTGCATTTGCATTTCACGGGTTCCCACTGGTTTATCATAGCACTCGTCATTCGAGCAACTACTTAGTAAGAGATCATCGACACTGACCATTTTCTCATTTATGTAAAGGACCTACATAGTGCATCGATTGTAATATATCAGTTGTGTAGCTGCTTCTTGTCATCTTGGTTGAAAACAAGACAAATAACCCGCATGATATTGTGACTTATGAGTCCTCAGTCCAAATTCAAAATAAAGCCTGGCGCAAGAAACGATGGCTTTGGGGGGAATTAAACTAACTACTCTCTATGGGCCAATATCTTCTTAGGTTTTTTTCTTAAATTTGCTCTTAAGAAAGTTCCTACATCGGATTCATGACGTGTTCTTAAACTGGAGATTTTTTTGCCGCTGTGTTCTTATGCTGACGAATCCCATTGTCTTTGTAAATAGTACATATAATATACTATATAATACAATTATTTTTGTACATGTCAGCGCTCAAATGTGCATAAGCGTGCTCTTGAGTGTGCATAGATTCTGTTCTTACCTGAGAACAAATCCCAGATAAGAAAACATTAGTGAATGTCAGACTCCTCGTGAAAACTGCGTCAGTGGGTTTTAGGAAGAAATTTCTTCTTAAGAACAGTTATTGAATGAGGCCCTATATATGATTTAATGTTTTACATGCTGACTTACGATCAAACTCGGTTTCAGCTGGTGCTCACATGATTGGTGTTTCAATGGCTTGTCTATTTTTAGGATGTTGGAGGAAACGTTTTGGTTTGGCCGTGCTGCGTTGTGTCTTGACTACATGGTGTTCAGCCTCAGGCTTATCCACATCTTCGCCATTCATAAGCAACTTGGGCCAAAAATCATCATAGTGGGCAAAATGGTAAGTTGCCATGTCTGGGTTTTCTCAGAGTGATCCAGTTTCCTCATATCTCCCAAAAACATGTTGTCTTTAGGTGTGAATGAGTGTGTGAATGTGTATGCGTGATGGCTTGTGTTGCACTGGGATAGGCTCAGGATCCACTAGATTGTTAAGGCTGCCTATATTATTATCAAATCTTATAAGCCCAATCTTTGGTTTAAAAAAACTACTTGCTGTTTTCTGACAACCTGGGTAATGGAAAAGAAAAATATCACTTCTGTCAGCCACACAGTCAGATAATCATGCTTGGTGGCAGAATCTATAAAGCGCACCTCAACACCCAAAAGCCCTATTCATATTGGATTAGTTTATCTGTAATAGATTTTTTATGTGCTTTCTCAATGGTACAATTCTTGCATCTGGACAGCAATTAAAATACCAGAGGAGGAGTGAGGTTCTAGCAAGTTGTATTTTTTATGAACCCAGTTGTTTGCGGTCATACGATCATGCTCTGTTCACAGCATAGCGTCCAAGTGGTTGAAGTAGAGAAGCTCCAGACTCTGTCGTTTCAGTTTGGTTTGAATCGGAGTTCCAGCAGCAATTTGACAATACAACAAAACAATTAGCTCAAAGTATATTTTTTCATTTCACAATTTGGAAAGGGTTTAATCATTTTTTTTCCAAAGCG
Organism: Notoglanidium maculatum; assembly: GCA_030068355.1. Taxonomy (NCBI): domain Eukaryota; kingdom Metazoa; phylum Chordata; class Actinopteri; order Siluriformes; family Auchenoglanididae; genus Notoglanidium; species Notoglanidium maculatum. The sequence continues at coordinate 3,358,984 of JAQQZX010000006.1, read as the reverse complement.
AAGTGACAGACAATAGACATAGGACGGAAAATCACAGGCATGTATCCAGGTGGGACTAAAATGATCAGACAATCCCTGAGTTTAGAAAAAAAACCCAGCAAGTAATTTGGCCTGTAATTTTTCCCAGAGGAGGATGGACAAAAAGACCAACATGGTCCATCTGAATGGAAATAAAAATCACAATAGGAAATTACCCCAGGATCCCTTGTAAATTTCGCCAATCTGGACGGGCTTTACCATGCTACTACCATGTCAGTGTCACTGCTCTGCTGAGAATGAACCACGCAAATAACATCCTGTCAGCTGTGGTCCTATGGTGATCACTGTGCTTTGATGGAAGGAGTAGAGTGGAGATGACAAACTGCAAAGCAACAGCATACTCTACTCTGTAGGTTGGTTAGGTTGATCTCAAAATGTTAAAAGAAGCCTCCGGCTGGAGTATTGGCACACGGTAACAGCAGAGGCAAGTGAATGAATAGGTTTTAACACCGAGTTTTCACATGATGTGAAAATAGTAATGGTAATAGAGGCATTATTTAGCACTGCTCAAAATGCAGTACTCTGGATCACCTATCAAATCTCTGTCTCTGATTATTTCTTTTCAGATGAAAGATATGTTCTTCTTTCTGTTTTTCCTTGCCGTGTGGTTGTTGGCCTACGGAGTGGCCAATCAGGCTCTGATCTACCCCTACGACCCAAGTGCTGATAGGATACTTCGCCGTGTATTCTACAGGCCATATTTACACATATTTGGACAAATTCCTGTGGAGGAAATAGACTGTATGTTCTCACTCATCACCATGATCTCATGCTATCATAGTTACAAACTAATTTAGAGTTTGGTGTTGGATTCCTGATTATTGTAATCTTTCTGTGTGTTCAGCTGGAATTATTTGGGATGTAAATTGCTCGGACAATACGACGCTAGTTAACGAAGGTACAGAACCATGTAGGGAAGCACATCATAACTGGCTTGTAGTCATCTTACTCGTCATCTATCTTCTGGTCACCAACATCCTGCTCATTAACCTACTCATCGCCATGTTCAGGTAGTCGAGCATCCATCCATCCATCCATTCATTCACCCATCCATCTGTCTTAATAGCCACTGAAACGTCCTTTCATTGTACTTATTATTCCAGCTTAAGTTTGTAGTTATTATCCCAGTAGCTGTAACAAACTGATATCCCTTTCTGTCATGGGTCTTTTTTGCTTCCTGGTCCTCCTCTTTCTTTTTCCTCCTTTTGTCTAGTTACACCTTCAACAAAGTGCAAGATCGGAGTGACATTTACTGGAAGTTCCAGCGCTACAACGTGATCGTGGGGTATCATTCCCGGCCTTGCCTTGCTCCACCATTCATCATCGTCTCCCACATCCACCTCTTCATCAAGCGGAACATCCGCAAGGTGCCCTCTGAGAAGGTGCACCAATTTGGTATGCGTGTTCATTTTCATTGTTCATCATTATTAAATCTTATGTAATAGAGAAGACAGAAATGAGAGGTAAAAAAAAAAATGTGGCCATCATTTTGAATAGGTTGAATTTCTGGAGCCAATCGCAATCTTTCAACAGAATACTAATAAGAATGAGAGGTTTTTTTTTTTTTTTTTATATAAACGCAAGCCCACTTTCACTTTCCTCCATTAGCTGTGGACTTAAAGGATAAAGCTAATCGTCGGCTAATGACATGGGAGAGCATTCAGAAGGAGAACTTCTTGTCTGCTGAGGGAAAGAAGTTAAGAGGAAGTGACACGGAGAGGCTAAAGCGCATGTCTGTCAAGTGAGTGCTCTGATCCGTCTCGCATTTATACTGAACACAATCACTGTGCTGCATGCAGAAGCATTATTTAAATTATCTCACGGCTCTGGCTTGCAACAAACTCCACTGACTCACTTACTTACTCACTCAAGCTGATGAGTCAACACAAGAGCACGCTGTTAGTACATGCAGTTAGGGAACTGGCATGAGCTCAGTCCTGCAGAATCTGATGAATAGACACATGTTTACACTCACTCTTTGAATGTTTATGTAAAAGTCCAGAAAGCCCCTACATGAATGCACTGTTCTTTACTCTTCTCAGCGGCGTTCACTCATTCAGAGCAAAAACAGAGTAGAGTATTATCCAAGCTATTTGTGGTATGTTGGGCCTAATAAACATTGGTTATCTGTATTATACCATACATTTACTGCACTTTACCGAACAAGATAGTTCCTTGCTTTATAAATACAGAACTGGCAATCATAAATAAACATGCATGTTTATGATTCGCTTTTATAATTTCAACATTGTAATGTAAAAATGGCGGCACGGTGGTGCAGTGGTTAGCACTGTCGCCTCACAGGAAGAAGGTCCTGGGTTCGATCCCCGGGTCACCCAGGGTGCCTTT
>JAQQZX010000006.1:3325964-3345724 GCA_030068355.1 Notoglanidium maculatum | reverse complement strand
ATTCTAATGGCTGATCCGATATACTTATATTGTTGTCTACAGAGTCGCTCACCAGATTGTATGGATTTAAATTCATATTTTGTATTTTTTGCCTGTTATTGTCAATCTTATCATTGAAGAAAGTCTTGAAGTCATTGCTACTGCGTGTTGATTAAAGTCTACAAATTGATATTTGTGACTACAAATGTTACAAATCAACCTCAGTATAGTGCTTAAAATGACAAAAGAGAAATCTGTAAAAAGATATAGGATCTCATACAGTATACTACATGGCCAATTATATGCTGTAACACACCAATAAAATTATCACACACATTAAGAACACTTTACAACAGGGTCTACTAAAGCTCATTGTAAGCCCATAGGTCTTATAAATTCAATAGTTTACTCAATCAGTTAACAAACTCTTATTTTAAAAGTCTATCAAAAATAAGAATGCATAAATAATCCAAAAGTAGTCCAAAATAGGGAATAAATTAATAAACTGATATGTTTCGATTAATAGTAGTAAGCCTAGCCTCCGCAGTGTAGCTTAGGGCTTTGATATTCAAAGCAAAAGAATAATTCATTAACAATAGTTTACAAATCATAGGTTATTCTACATGAAACAAGCCTAAAGCCTTCCATTATGTACGCTATTGGTAATGTAAAAATTGGTAAATTAATCTAATTTAGTGAAGGCCTACTTAAATAGGATTAATTTGTTTATCATATCATTTTTCATCAAATACTGTACTCCATACTATTCAACTGCTAGCTGTCCTCCAAGCCTATTTTGAAATTTTAGGATATTATTTCCACCATTAGTGTTTATGTTTTTATGCTACTTATGATGCATTAGTATGGCTGTTTAAGATCATTAGTTTAACTATATGTCCTTTCCATAACTTAATATTTTTCAATGCTAACATTGTCACATTCATTCATTATATGGACACCTGATCAATCACACCCATATATTTCCTCAAACAATTGCCACAAAGCTGGAAGTACATGATTGAAAAAAATATCTTTGTATACTTTAGTAGATACTTCCTTCACTGGAAATATGTGGCCCAAACCTGTTTCAGCAAGACAATGCTCTTGTGCACAAAGCAAGGAATTCAAGTGGCCTGCACAAAGCCCTAACCTCAGCCCCACTGAACACCTTTCTGTTGAATTAACTGGGATGCTGCCTGCATGCCAGACACAATCCAAAAGCACAACCACTTCAGCACAACCACTCAATTACAGCGTGATGTGGTCCCAATCCATGTCAGGAATGGCACTCGTTAATCTCACTTCTATTCCTTGGAAAACATAAGTCCCAGGTCCTTCCATCCATCCATTATCTATACCGCTTTATCCGTCTGGGTCGCGGGGAAGCTGGAGCCAATCTCAGCAGACGTTTTGTAATGGAAATTTAGTAAAAATGTAACATTAATCGGTTTGTACTACTAAAGTGAACAAAATATGTAGCTCTTGTTCATGCAAAGAAATGTTGACCTTTTGTACTGTCTCTACCTTTTGACACTTCTGCTGTCCTGCAAGAGTAGCAGAGCAGGTGCTTCCTGTGTTATGTAACATGGCCTTCTGCTAAAGGCTGGTAAAGGCTGACCCCTGTTTCAACTGTTTCTCTGTGAGGGCGAGGTGGACAATCTATATATGCTCATATGTGAGAAGGAGAGATCAGAGCTCTCACCTTCCAGCTTTCTATCATCTGTCTCTTCACGGACGATTAAAAGGCTCAGTCTGTGTCTGTTTAAAGATTTCCACGACACGTTTCGGGCGAGAGGCAGGGTACACCCTGGGCAGGTTGCCAGTCCACCACAGGGCCGACACAGACAAACAGCCACACGCTCACTTTAGAGTAGCCAGTTGACCTAATCTGCATGTCTTTGGACGGTGGGAGGAAACCCAGGGTGACCCAGGGATCGAACCCAGGACCTTCTTGCTGTGAGGCGACAGTGCTAACCACTGCACCACCGTGCCGCCCAGTCCCAGGTCCTTACATAAGTATTTTTATTCAAATGCATTAGGGATGACGACATGTTGAGATAACATGAAATGATTAAGAGTGTTCATTTTTATGCATTTCTACCCTACTTCAATAGCAAACACTCCTAAGAATGGCTTGGGCTTTGATTGGCCAGTTTGCTCTTTTCAATGTGACAATAGCCTGATGCTTGTTTTCCATTAAACACATCAAGCGAAATGCATTGAATGTTTTGCTTTTCATTGTGACTCAGCCCATAGTCAAATTTACCTGTTGAATTTACCTTTCACTGGAGTGAAGTGGGACTAGGCATGTGAGTGGGAATGCTTTTATCAAACACTTATAAGCCACTTATTTGAATGCTTTTATATGAAAGATCAACCACAATTTTAACTAGGAAATTTGCAGAAAGGTCATGCAGGTAATTGGATGTCTAAAACGCAGTGTGCATAGTCATTATTTTTTGCTGAAGGTCTACTTCCAGTTTCAGCTGAAATCTTACACAACCAGGTAAACAAGGATGCAGCCACATACCAATGTATAGTTAAAGGTGTGTTAAAGTAAGCACACACCATCTAATGCATATAATTGGGCTCAGCATTTCACTGTCAGCTTAGATAGGTGTGTCAGAACAACATACAAGAACTGGGAATCCCTGCCTAATTTCATGTTAAGGGAAGGGATGTCCAATTCTTGGAAGGCAGGACCAGTCACAGGATACTTTTCTATTATCAGCTCACATGATCCATTTGAAATACTGTAAATGACACGCCCACACACAGTTTTTGAGATATATTTAAGGAGGGAACGAGTGTGACTTCCAGAATTCTGCACAACTGCCGTGTTGGACTTCACTAGTAAAAGGTAAGACTGCTATCTATTGTCCATAACCAATGACACAGATTTGCAGTACTAGCTGAACAAATTTTAATAGCGTGTTTTTTACATTATTAATATAATTTTTGATTGGCATTCACAAGAGAACAGTCATCAGCATTACCATTACACTTAATTTCTTCTGAAAAACAAACAAAAGAAAAACCTCATTGATTCATTTAAGACTAGTTAACTGAATATCAGCTTGTTAGTGGATTACTGTAGGCAATTTCAGAATGTCTTAACACATTATGACATATTTCTTTCACTCTATTTCTTTAATGCAGATGAATGTACAGCTTGTGTTATTTCTCATCGCCTGTCAGCTTTCCACTGTTTACAGTGAAGGCTCAGTAGGTGAGTGATGTCAAATAGGCTGCACTATCCTTAAGACTATTTTTATTCTTAACACTATGCTTAACACTATTTTTACACTAGGCCTTTTTCTTATTATTATTATTGCTGTTGTTGTTTTACTCAAAATTCTGATAACATAGTTATCTTTTTTAAACCTTTTTTATGTCACCTTTTCAGAATTCTGCTATAACTTGCCAGAATGCAGTAAGTACTTTTTAATCTATCAAGATGCTAAATCTTTTCTGATTGTGTAGTCTCGGTGTGAACATTTTCCCTAAATAATACAGAAGAGGGATATGTTGGTAATGGGATATACATATACGTGTATAAATCCATAGCTTATATTTAAATCATTTCAAAATATAAAAGTATTAAAGAATTAGAATTATAGAATAAAAATAGAAAAATAGAAAAATAGAATTATTTTCTAGAATTAGAGAATTTAGTAAAAAAAAATATATCACACTTTGTAAAAAAAAAAAAAAAAGGCAAACTTAATTGAAAATCTGTAAAATAACAATGTTCCATGTAAATGTGGTGATTAATGGTGGCTACGATGAGCTATTTAGCTATTAAGATGTGAATGACTGCCTGAAAATAAAAGTCCTTTACTTTTTATTTATTTACTTTCCATTGGCTGATTTCATTCACCAGTAGTTTGGGGACTGGGTATTTGTGTACAAGCAGTTAGTGTTATAAATGAAAATATATTCACCTTCAAGCAAAATAAGTTTTTTGGTCATATCCTCTACTAAACAGACCACATTAAAATCCCAAATACACTCCAGCCTTCTCTGCAAGCAGGTTTACTAATTATCACAGCTATTGGCTACTTGTATACCTTAACTACATTATATAATAAATAATATAATATGAGACCAGTTTAGGACCTTGGTTGAATAACTATTAACAGTAATAGTGTTTCAGGCTGTAATAATATATTACTTTAAAAATGAACACAATATAGGTTTTCCCATTTATTTAAAACGAATGTTCTGCATTGCTGAATATCTGGTGAATATGAAATGCTGAGTCAACATTATTGAGCTCAATTCACATCCCACATCTGCCTCACGGTTATTTTAAATAGATTAAAATCTGTAATCTGAACTGTATTTTCTCACAGGATCATGTCTTTTTGAAAAAGGGCCATATCTCGACTCAAACGCACATGCATTGAGCAGTTTCTGCTAGTGAAAGTAATCAAACACATGTAAATGTAGCTATTGCCGCCCTGTGTAGCTCTACACACTATAATCAATATAGTAAACAGTAAAAGTGAGCAAAGAAGTGATTTTAGACAAGGAAGTGTTCACCCAAATTAAATAAGTTGTTTATTAGAGTATTCTGTAATTTTTTTTAAATTTAATTTGTGTTTCAACGCGGCACAAATAAGCTGTAAATAATAGATTATTTTTACTTTTCATTTTGCTCATTTTGCAATTTTATATGATGATTTTCCCCTCAGATGCAAGCACATGGCCTACTATAGTACCATTTTATTGCAATGGCACTCGTCAGTCTCCTGTCAATATTGTGACTGCTGATGTGAAGACTGATTACAACCTGACAGCCTTCAGCTTCAATGGCTTTAATGACAGCGCCAACCTCATAAACATTCAAAACACTGGAAAGTCAGGTAAGGTCTTTGTAAGATGAGTCAGGAGATGCAATTACACTACATGCAGTACAATATAATTACAGTATTCCTATCAGCTTGTACATGTTGAGTTTTTATAAACCCCGTGTTGCTTTGTTTTGTAGTTGCTTTTTAAAGCCCGTATTTCTAAGCTTGAAACATTTAGTAGCAAAAAACTCTAGTTTAATATTAGTCATGGTAAAAAGAAAGTACATCCTCCATCAATTCTGTTTTTATAAATAACAATTGTATGCTTTTGTAAATAGCACTTGTGTTGTCCTTTTTTAAGGACCAACTTTTATAACTTTTAAAAGTTCAGGAACAATATCCTTTGGACTGATTACACCAATGTGAAGACGTTTGGTCATCAAGTGCATTTGGCCCAGACCAAACACAGTGTATCACCACAAACACCCCAAACCTGATGCCATGGTGGTGCATGGTGATGATTTGGGTTTGATTTAAAGCCACAGGTCCCGGGAAACATGGAGTCATTGATACAACAATGAACTTCACTTTTGAGCAAATTATTCTTGAGATAAATGTGAGGCTGCTGAACTGATGACTTAAGCTAGGCTGAAATTGGGTCATGCAACAGGATAATGATCCCAATCACACCAGCAATTCTCCATGGTTAAAGAAGAAAACAATCAACATGTTGGAATGGCCAAGTGAAAGTCCAGACTTTAACCCCCTATGCTGTGACTGGATCATAAGAGAGCTGTGCATAAATAAATGCCCTCAGACATCAATGAACTGAAGCAATGTTGTAAAGAAGAATGGGCCAAAATGTTGTGAGAGACTGATCGACTTCTACACAAAAAGTTTACTTCAAATTATTGTTGCTAAAGATGGTTCTACATGTTACTGAATTGTAGGGTGTATTAATTTTTCCCCACATTGTTTATGAATGTTGAAAAATGACTACATGTTGATGCTTCTTTGTTGTCATCTGAGGACCACATAATAGTTATTTACCATGATAAACTGTGTTTGCCAACAGTGGTCCTTTATACAATCATGTCCTTTATACAGTGTCCTTTATACAGTCATGTTGATTTTCAACGCATGTTGAGGCATTTTCAACGCCTGAGGGCTTGAAGATCACAGGCAGTCAATGTTGGTTTTTGGCCTTGCCCCATACTGTCAGGTCACTAAGCAGGAAGTGGAAGTAAATGCAAAAAGGGAGTTTACTTATAAACCAGGCAGACAGCGAATCAAGACGTAATCCAAAAATTCAATCGGACGAACAGGCTACGATCAAGAACAGGGCAAACAGGAATATCACAGGCTAGGCTAGAATCTAGGTCAAAATACAAAACAAAGATGGGAACTTTGCAAAGAACATTCCAAACTAAAGTCTGAAATACTATGAACTCTGAGGAGAAAACAAAACTCACAACAGGTGCAATCAATCAAAAATCAGGAGACTGTGAATGTGGAGGTGCAGGAGTGTGATAGAAGATGTGGTCCTCGGTGGCCATGTTTGTAGGCTGCTAAGACTGCTGGAAAGTGGAGTGATGTTTACCTGTGGAATGTTCCAAACTGGTGTTTTATGAGCATTTCATAAATTTCATAAATGGATTTGCATATCAACACATTCTGTTTTTACTTAAGCACAGCATCCCAACTTTTTTGGAATTGTATATACAGCTCAAGCACTTAATTGTCCACAGCAAACATCAGAATGGGGAAAATGTGATTTCTCTGGTTTGAGTATTTTTTTTACAATCTGCTGATCTCCTGGAATTTTCATGCACACCTGTCTGCAGAGTTTACACACACTGATGTGAAAAACAAAAAATATATTTTTTTTTGATGAGAGGTCAAAGGAGAATCACAAATTATGACAGGAAGTCTACTGTAATTCAAATAACCACTGTACAGGCATGGTGCACAAAAAAACATCTTAGAATACACTTAGATGGGTTTGGGTTTCACTCCTGTCAGCCAAGAGTCTGAGGCTACAGTGGGCACCTGTGGGTAGAGATTGCTAATAACTTCAAATGAGACACTGATATGAGAATTATATGCCTCTTTAGTGAAAATTGTGCTTGATGATAACAAGATGAGCGTGTCAGGAGGAGGTCTTCAGAAACAGTACAATTCCAGCCAGTTTCACTTTCACTGGGGCAGCGGCTTCTCTGTCAATGGATCAGAACACACCGTGGATGGCAAACAATATGCAATGGAGGTGTGGAAACTGTTAGCATAAAAATTGCAATGATAATATAGAATTAATTATTTAATTAGATTTTATTTAGTATTTGTGTTTTTTTTTGCTTTCAGATGCACATAGTAAATATTAGGTCTGATGTGTCCACAAATCCTCCTGTCAATGACTCAACGGCATATGCTGTTCTAGGTTTCTTCATTGAAGTAAGTCTTGGCTTTACTAATTGCTTTGAAACCCTTATAAAGTTGCCTTGTTGCCTTGACAACTTGTATTACATTGTGGCTTTTTATCATTACATTCTTAGGCAACCAATGACAGTGGCACACCAGAGAGCTGGAAGAAACTCACCTCATTCTTATCACAAATTTCTAATCATGGTATTGATATCATTCTTGTATAGTGAACTGATTGAGAAGATGAATATTTGCACACGAAAGAAAATCGATGAATAATAATTTACATAACGTGCCATTCAGTGGTGCTTCAGCACAGGTGTAGAGACACGAATAAAAAATTATATTATGGTACATCACAATTATTTAAGCCAAAATGCTTTCGATAGATTCAAATGCACCAAAAAGAAAATGCTACATGTGGCAGTACATCTTTTGGGCAACATTTGCTGTAATGGCTTATCAGTCTTACAGTGTGGAAGAGAGGAACTCATAACAAAAGCTGATTCAGAGCATCAGCAGATGATTAATAATGTGTGACAGGCATACATGACCACCTGTGAATCATCTTATTTCTTTATTTCCTTTAATCTCTTCTTAACTGTCAGATTTCGTAAAATACCACCACCACCTTACTTTAATGCTTAAACTTGCCCATTTTTCTTGATTTTAGGTGCCTCACAGGACATTACGAATCAACTAACTGTAGATAGTCTGCTTCAAGGAGTGGACCGGACTAAATATTACCGTTACCTTGGCTCTCTGACCACACCGTCATGTAATGAAATTGTGGTATGGACTATATTCAAAGACCCAATCAAAGTCAGCAAAGATTTGGTAAGTCTTCAGTTCATGCCACATTCTGATATATAGTTCACTGCATGTAATTTTATTACATTCATTCATTTGGCAGACATTTTTTCCAAAGCAACTTACATTTAACTCAAGTAGGGATCTGAGCAGTGGAAGAGTAAGGGGGCCATGCTCAAAAGCTCAAACATTGATTCTCCAGCAGTTAAATTTGACCCTAATATCATTATGGTTGTTTCATTTTACTATTTCTTTATTTCTGCACCAGACATGAGGTTTGCCCATGAGGCTTTTCCTATGGCATAATACAGCAATACATCAGGATGTAAAAAAAAAAAAAAACATACTGAGATTAGGATTAAAGTTACAGTTTCAAAGATTATTGTTTAACACAAGCTAATATATTCTGTTCTGTCACTAGATTGATCTTTTCAGCAACACAGTGCACATTAATACAACGGCTGATCCTTTCATCACCAACAACTACAGATCAGCTCAGGCTCTGAATGGCAGGGTTGTGACATCACAGCCATCATCATCAAGCACACTTCATCACACTCTGTCCATCAGCACAGCACTCCTCTACTTTGCATTGTTTCAGTGTTTGTAGTCTCTGTCTACCAAGACAACAGTGTGATGAGAGTGTTTGTTTAGTCTAGACACTTGTTTCCACTGAATGTTTCAATTATACTTTAATTAATTCATGCTCATGCGTGAGCAATATTTAAATTATCATTTAATTTCTATATTTATTCTTTTAAAGAGATTTTAAAAATTACCAGCAATAACTACAAAATGAAGAAAATGAATAGCGTATATTAATATGAGAGAGTCAGAGAGTGCAAATGATGTGCTATGTTTTGTATAGTATCTTTGTACATGGTGAGTAGTAGGTGCTGGCATGTACAGTCTAAGTTTGCTTGATTTCCACCATTCATTTTCAATTTAAGTTTCAATGTAAAAATATTTATAAGCAACTGATTGCTAGCAAATAAAGTAGAGTTTTCTTGGAATTCTCTTGTGCTCATTATTTATTCTCCTATGCTATTTATTTGCTTGTTTGGTACCACAACAAATTTAAGACTAATTTAAAAGGTTAAAAAAAAGGTCATGCACTGAATACACTGACAATCACTCCACTTCCCCTAATCTGTCTCTAATGAACAGCATGAATGTTTTCAGCAAGTTAAAGAGAGCTGAATGATGTTGCCAAATAATCTTGTGTATGGGGCATCCCACAGTCAGAAAAAATATTGAAATTTATAAGGCAACAGTGAAAGCAACTCTATATGTAAAGAGCATAATTATATTGTACAATGTACACTTGCGGTCAGACGTTTACCTACAGTCATATTGGGCATGAAGCTCATGGTAATATTGGACCTCAACATTATACTATGTGTTGGTCAATCCAATGAGTGCTGTCAAACAAACCCCTTTTATATTGGCACAGAGGAGCGACCAGCTGTACTCAATCATGATCACTAACAGGAAGTTAAGAGGCCTTGGCAAGTTAAAAGAGACTTTGAAACATTCAGCACCATAGAATTAATTATCTAAGTGGGTGTATGTGTATTCTTGATCCTGTGTTGATTTCAGAAAACCTAAAATAAATTCAAACTTGTGCATGGAATTCTCTTTTTATAGTATTATTAAAGATGTGTTTTGTATAAATATTCTTCCCACTGAAAGCCCACTATTGCTATGACATTCATGTCCATGGTGAGTGCAATTTCAACTGTAATTTCATCTAAAATGTGGGAAATAGTTAGACAAAATTACATAAAATATATGTGAAAAAACAGTGGGTAGCATTGCAACCTCACAGCTATAGGTTCCCCAAATCAAACTTGAGCACCAGTTAGTGTCTCTGTCAGGGTTGGGAGGGTTATTTTAAAAATGTATTTTGCTACAGTTACTAATTACCTGCTAAAAAATGTAGTCAGTAACTTAATCTAATTACCACAAAATTAAAGTAATGTAACTGATTACTTTCTGTTACTTTTGGACAAGGATTACCTTGATACCAAATATGTGGATGATGATGGCATTTTCTCAGCTGGAAGGCAGAACTTGCACTGTACTGTGATGTTACTCCTCTTTTCTGATTGAAAGACAAAATAATGGTGAAATGTCCACCCAGTGAACACACCTGAGGCCATGATAATGAATTGCTGTCTCTAAGATTAGATCTGATTTCACTCGGGACCAGAGTGGTATTGTGAGACTTGTGAAGTGTTGTGTGCACATTTATGTGGTAGTATATCATTCTTTATTTAGGGCTGCAGCTACCGGTTATTTTTATTTAAATTTTATTTATTTATTTATTTTTATTAGTTTATTTTTAGATTATTAATTGAGTAACAGTTCCTTGATTATTCAATCAGTTTTATTATTTTAAATATATACAAAAGATATTTATTTAAACTTACCACACTTTTTGCAGATGTGTATCTGTATTTCAAGCCATGATTTGTTAAAATTGTGCACGAGTCGAATCATTTTCAGTGTGTGGAATCAACTCCAAAGATTTCCATTTGACTCAGTGCCCGAGATATGTGAACTGATTCTTTTTGGGATTGACTTGTGACCCGAAAGTATGGTTGGAATAATAGGTTATTTTACTAGTTTTTTTACTAAAAGTTTTTATTTTTTTTACTTTTTTAAGTTAATTGATTCAAACAGTTTCAAACAGGAACATCATACTTCTCCTCAAATTCCCACAAACGAATGATAATTATTACTCACATTAAAGCACAAGTTAAAAAACATTTAACATACATTTAAAAAGTTAAAAAGTTAAAAAATACATTGGATACATGTTTTTGGAAGTGTATCATGGTATGAACAAAGGAGATTTCTGAAGACTTCAGAAGAAGAGCTGTTGATGCTCATCAGGCTAGGAAAGGTTACAAAATTATCTACTTTTGATCACAGAATTATCTACTTTTTAAAGGGTTTGGACGCCACCAATCCACAGTCAGACAGGTAGAGAAAATTCAAAGTCATTTTTTACCCTCTCCAGGAGTGCTTAAACCAACACAGATCACTACAAGTTAGGCGTGTAATTGTCCACAAGGTCTCAAAGGAATGCAGGGTAACTTCTAAGAAACTAAAGACCTCTCATGTTTGTTAATGTTGATGTTCATGAGTACACCATCCACTGAACAACAATGGTGTGCATGGCAGGGTTGCAAAGAGAAAGCCACTGATTTCCAAAAAGAACATTGCTGCCTGCCTACGGTTTGCTAAATATCACATGGACAAGCCAGAAGGCTATTGGAATTTTTTTTGTGGATGGATGAGACCAATATAGGTCTTTTTGGTTTAAATGAGAAGCCTTAGGTTTGGAAAAAGGAAAACACTGCATTCTGGCATAAAAACCATATCCAATCTTTGAAATGTGGAGGTGGTAGTATGTAGTTGATGAAACAATAAATTCTGATGACCTGCCCAGGGTGTACCCCGCCTCTCGCCCGAAGTCTGCTGAGATTGGCTCCAGCTTCCCCCGCGACCCAGACGGATAAAGCGGTATAGATGATGGATGGATGGAATTGACAAGGCACACAATGTCACTGATTAAAAAGTACTAGCATAAAGTTACTCACATACAAATGGCTCCCCTATGTAAAGAAAACACCAACCTAATAATGTCTGTGATATAGTAATATGAAGATACTATGACATGACATAATGAGAAATCTTAGATCTTTCTTTTATACAAAACATCTTCACTTGTTATAATTTTTTAAGTATATGAAATAAGGAACAGGAAAAACACTAAAATGTATAGGACAGGGGTAATCCAAGACCAGGGTTGGTAGTGGTAGGAATACTGGCTCTTTCACTAAAAAAAAGTATTTCACTAAAAAGGACTGGTTCATTGATCTACCAAAAGGATCCTTGCAAGTTTTTTTTTTTCAAAAACAGTTAAGTTGATACCTGTCTATTGCATAAATAGTTCAAATTAGTCTTACTCTACCTCTTGTTTAATAACAACCTCATAATTTGCATTAGTTTAAATATGCTTACCTAAATTTAAACATTGACAAATACAATGAACATTTCTACTTTAACGTTATTGTGCTGTTGGGTCTGTGCTTAGATTTAAAATATCAATTCAAAGAATTTGCCTGAAAAGGACAACTCCTTTTTTTATACTGTTCAGCATGATAGTATACAGACCAGCATGCAGCCTGCTATGTGCACTGGGTTAATAGGGAAACAGCAGGAGCCAATTAAAGGGGTGGGGCTGGGGTTAGGCTGGAGTTTAAATGTGGGCACTGAAAATTACCCCCAGTATAAAGGGGAATGGTAAAAGCTAAGTTAGTAAAATGGTAATTGTTTTCAGTTGTTTTTATAAACATTATTTGTATGTACAATGTTATCTCTCCTAAGGTGCCCCTGTGCTCTCTACTAATGTTTGCTCTAGAATGATGTACTTGTTTTCATTTTTCCTCATTATTAATATGGTTATTGTTATATTGAACTCTAGTAAGTAACTTTTCTATATGGGCCTTTGGTGGCCTTCTGGCCAGTTCTCCATTTAAGGTCATGTATATTAAAAAATAACATACATACAGTGAGTGAGTGAGTGAGTGAGTGAGAGTGAGAGTGTGATATCAAATCAAAGACCTATTTTTTTTTTTTCTCAGGAGAAATACCAGATTTTTTTAAAACTGATTTTCCTTCTAGGTCTTGTTGCTTCTTTGCCTCTTTGTTGCTTGCTTGTTGCTTGTGGCCAGTAGTGCTGATCTCCCAATAGGCAAGTGACGATTATCTTCGGTTCAAAGGAATACATGGCATTGTAAGGGATTGATGTATTGTGGTGGTTACAGATGATCGTTTCCATGGAGGCTTCTTGTTGTCTTCCAGGTTTATGAATTGCTAGAATTGGGAAGATATTTGTTTTCTTTTTCCAGGTTGGTGCTTGACTTCATCCAGTGAGTATCATTTTTTTTCAATGAGTCATTAGAATAATTTGAATATTCCTCCATGGAATTTGTTTATATTTTCAGAGGGGTAAAAACCTAGATTGTATTGTCCCAGTGATTAGCGTAAAATGTAAATTCTTTTTATGCCTCTGCCACAGGGTTTATCCATCCATCCATTTCTCTGTCTGAGATTCTTGTTAGCTTGATATCAAGAGCATGTGGTTGAATGTTTGTAGGGTTTATATGGAATTGTCACTGTAACCAGCAGATTTGATTTTGGAATTGATCCAAACCAGGTCAAGGTTACAACAAGATCAAGTGTCTAAATATTTTTTCTGCAATAGCTTATTTGTTAGTTGTTGAGTCATGTTATCTTCTTTCCACAAGGGGCATTAAAGTGTACTATGATGGTGTACTGTGACAAATATCCTTTTTCCATGCACTTCTGAGCCAACACTGCATGTTTCAGATGAATTTACCTGGCTTTCAATCCCCAATGCATACTGCAGTGGAAGCCACCGGTCTCCTATTAACATTGTGACCTCAAACATCCAAGCTGATGTGAACTTAACATCATTTAACTTCACTGGTTATGATGATGGCATGGTCATGACTAAAATAACAAACACTGGCTGGGATGGTTTGTATCCACTACACTGTCTGTTCTTCCATATTAATTGGTGTTCAGAAGTTGGCCACTGATTCCCATTTTACTTGTTCTGTTTTATAGGCTATACCACTAATTCAAACAGTACCTATTTTTGCATGATTAAACTTGATGCCTAGGGTATATAATATCTTGGAGATGCAATAATCACCCCCCCCCTTTTTTTCACATGAAATGATTTATTTGAAAATTCCTTCACTTTGGTGTTACCCTTCATGTTTCTCTAGTAAATGTTCTTCCCCAGTGTCATTTTACAAGCATGTTAACTTTTTACTGCAAGCACTTTGATTTGTATCCTTTAGTTAAGGTCACATTGAACCAAACAAAGATGATGGTTGAAGGTGGCGCTCTTTCTGGCATTTACTACAGCAAGCAGTTTCACTTTCACTGGGGTAATGGCAGCTCTATGCCTGGATCAGAGCACACCGTAAATGGCAAACGATTCTTGATGGAGGTTTAAAAATGCACACATGCACCACTCAATTCTGTAATGAGCCATCTTTGCCTTTGTTTGACATTTTCTTCCTTCCACCCAGTTGCACATAGTGAATATTAAAGCACAATACAACTCAACTGTAAGTGCCCTTAAATGATCCAACAGGTTTTGCCGTTCTTGGGTTCTTTCTTCAGGTACAGTAGATCAAGCTATAAGTTCTAATGTACGTTTAGCCTTTTTTTTTTTTTTTTTTTTTTTTTTTTATATAAAATAAAATTACTAATTATCTATTATTCACTTTATGGTGGGCAAAAAAATATGATTGGAAAGCTCAGAGGAGTTTTGTCTGGGTTGTGAATGGCCATTTTGTTATGCAAATATCAATATTGTGTAGTTTAAAAATGATAAACCAATATGAACTTGGTTATGAAGGGACAGAATTATGGTATTTTTGTATGCAAGAGTCCTAGACACGCAAAGTTGTAAAGATGAAGTCTCTTGCCAAATAATATGAATGAATTGATGAAAAGATGACCATTACTAGATGAACAGTAGGTTGATGTCTGACAACACCATCAATGTTGATGCCTGAAGATGAGCAGTTTCAGAGTTCATTGCAGGTCGTGGGTGCAAGACATGAATGTAGGAGCAGAGCAGTGAAGGTCCTAATAAATCATGTTAATTTAAGTGTTCTTGCCCCCTTTGCTGCAAAGACTTTAATGGTGTTGTTCTTCATGTGTAGGCGACCAATGACTCTGGTAAACCCAAGAGCTGGAAGACCCTAACCTCCTATCTAGCAAATCTCTTCAATGCAGGTATGGACCGACATGAATAGCTGGTTGAATTTCATTTTTTTTAATGTTTTATAACACTTAAATCAGTCCTTTTATGATGCTACACTTGAATGGCTAGTTTAAAATAGTGTCCAGTACAGTTGGCTGCAAAACTGGATTGTGTTCTGCAGGTGGTGGCCCCAAATTTACTATGCAACAAGTGTTAAGGCCATACTGTAGAAGGCTGCATCAGGATAGTTTTACAGTTAGCATACTTTCAACTAAATACTTTTCAGATGATGAAGTAGAGATCACTCAGCATATTACCATGGACAGTCTGCTTGAAGGAGTGGATCGGACTAAATATTACCGCTACCTAGGCTCTCTGACCACTCCACCCTGTAATGAAGCTGTCGTGTGGACGATCTTTAAAGACCCCATAAAAGTCAGCCAAGATTTGGTAAGTATGTGCAGCCTTTAATTTTGCATCAGTGTCCAATCTTCTTTGCAAAGGACAGGCATGGTTCCAGGGTTTTCATTAGTCAAATAGGAAGTAATGGCTGATTTGAAGACCAACTGAGGTTAAGAAGTGGCTCCTACTTAATTGGAAGGAGAACCAGGACCCACATTGGGTCTTTGCAGACACTTTTTAAAAAGCTTCACTGAATCAAAAATGGTTCTATATGGATCCAAATGCACTGTGTGGGGCTTGGAGCCAAGTATTCGATGCTATTACACAGTGTCCTTATAGGAACCATTGTGGATTTTGTGTCTTCCATGTAGCAAATGACTTCCAAAATGTGATTTAGAGTGCTAAAATGCTTGAGTACTGTTTTTAAGTAGTTTTGAATATGGCTAAAAATCATTGCTCTCCAAACACTAGATTGATCTCTTCAGCACTAGTGTGTACTTCAACAAGCGCATGACCCCTCACTTGATGATTGACAACTTCAGGCACACTCAGGCCATAAACAACAGGATTGTGACCTCTCAGAACAGCAGAACCAGGGTAAGCTGGCCCGCAAATTCAGCAGACATCCAATCCTTCAATATATACTTATTTATGGTAGCACTCCTGTACATCTGTTGGTTTTAGGCTTTGCAAATGGTGAGTTAAAAACCACAATTGCTTCTTGTATGGTACTCGGTTATACCTGCAGTAGCCAGGTCAATTGTAAATGTCTTCAGCTGCTAGGTGGAATGTGGCACATTGAGAATGAACATGCTTCTTGGTAACGCATGGTGTCCTTGTATTTGGCACTCCTGTATGTAAACACTATACCTGCTTCGTATTTACTGTTATGAAAATATGGGCCCAGATTTTCTAGTTAGTAATGTTTAGTTTTAACTGTTAATATGTTAAACATTAATTTGACTTTCAATCAGACATCTTGCATTACGGATTAGCACAGTAACCAAGATGTTGCTGAATTTCTTACCTGAGCATAGAAGAAAGAATTAACATTTTAACGAAGATTCAAGTTTTATGTACATGTCTCTTTACTGTGCACAAATCAGTATAACAGTGCTAGACAACCTGAAATATTTATTTGTACAAGTGCATCACTTAAGTGTACGCTATGTATTTATCCACCTTCTGATAGTTAAAGATTTAATGTTGACCACTGCACATTTGAATAAAATCACTCTTCTACCTGAATCCTTGTCTTGTGTCTTAAGGGTGTATGTTGCTTGTTGTATAGTTAGTATTGGTGCTAAAAGAAACTGATGAGCTGCAGGTTCTTATGCATAGAACTTGTTCAGCTTAAAAATCCTTGGATTAGATGCAATTCTGTTTGCTTATATAGTCTTGAGGGGATTGGGAATGGCACAAAGGTAAGATAATTTGCTAAAAGTCCCAAAATGGTAACTATAGCACTGCTTTTAATAGGTGCACTCTAATTTTATCTAATATTTTTCTGTGTGCAATTTTGTGTGTATGGCTGTTAAGAATTCTATCCTCGTTGTCCACAATAATCAGTGTGCAAGTAAATTGGAATAAAAAGCGGTTTTTTTTTAGGGTTTTTTTTTTTAAAAATGGTGTGTTTAGCTATGCAGTGGGGTTTCTTGCAATGACCACTGGAATGAAAATAGTAGTTTTTTTTTTTAATTTTTTTTGTTGTTTTCTTTTTTTTTTTTTTTTTTTTTTTAATACTTGGCAGCCATGATAAAACACAGCACACAGTGAAAGTGTAATTCAGAAACTAAAAAAAAATCTTCCACATTACACATGGCTGTGTCCCAAGATCATCCACATGCATGCATTTGCAAAATATGAGCAAGAACTGGATTAGTAAAACTAAACCACATCACATGAAAATTATGGGAAGGGCACCCTCCAGTTTCACCAACACCCAATCTACACAGTCACTCCACCTACTCAGTCAGGGTTAGTGTGCGGTTGGTTTGTTCAAACAAAATGTCCACAAGTAATGATGCCACCAAAGTAACAAAACAACAAAAAGCTTATACAGATTACCAATATAAGTAAAGATTTAAGCTTGGATAATAAGAGGTGTCAAACCAGGATGCAACAAAAACCTGAAATATTCTATAGCCTAAGGCAAAACAAGCCTCAACAAATCTAATGAAGGCAAACCAGCAGGGTCAATCCTCTCCCAAGTTCCTACTTTTATTGTCAAAAAGAGCTTTTATTTCGCTCTTTGCAACAATAGGCTACTGATATAAACCAGACTAGGGAAACAAAAAGATCATAGGGCCTCATTCACCAACTGTTCTTAAGAAAAAAAAAACCCAAACAATTATGTAGTTTTCATGAAGACTGACATTCACTAATGTTTTCTTATCTGGGATTTATCAGGTAAAAACAAAATCTACACATACTCAAGAGCACACTTACACACATTTGAGTGCTGACATGTATGTGCAAAAATAATTTTATTGTATTTTCGTCAATTCTACACTTGTATAATATTACAGGATTGAAATAAGATGATCATTTATCATTTTTTTAACTAATTATTTTACAAAGCATTGTCTTTTTAAAACAAAAAAACACCATCATTTCACATCAATGTGTGCTCTTTCCCAGAGACAGCATTCACTGAACAAGTAAGAGCATCCCATTCATCTTTTTTTGTATTATTTTTAATAACATTAATTAATATGACCGCTCATTTACTATCCACTTCACTTCAGAACTACTGAAGATTTTTTTACATTTGGATTCCGGCGCTATATTGTTTTTAGAATTTTGTTGCGGCATTCTCGGCATTCAGTTTAAAAACACGTCATGAATCCGATGTAGACTTTTCGTAGGAAAGAAGATATTGATGAATGAGGCCCCTAGAATTTAAGAGCTGCGTACAGGCTTGGGCAGTAACAGAATACATGGAATGGTAATTATGATACAAAAAAAAGGTAACCCAGTTATGAAGAATTAAATTTTTATCACTGCAAACAAAAATAAGAAAGCTATATACCTGAAGGTTTCATCTAGAGATTTCATCAGCAGTGATGTCACTTCCGCTACAGTCACGTGTCAAACTGGCATGCAAATCCATGATGTCCTAGGTGACTGGGGGCTGATAACGCCCTCCATCTCGGTTAAGATTTGGCTGATATTTCCTTATAAATATATCTTCTGTTCCTCCTCTTTTGAAGCACAGGGAGTCTTTGTCCAGTATCTTTATATCATCCATGGATATTGAATTCCCAGGGCAGTCCTTGTGAATATGCCGTGACACCTCGGAAGATACCGTACTTGGATGGAAATGTTCATTAAAGCGTGTCCTAAGTGTCCTTTCTGTTTCGCCAAAGTACAAAGCTTTGCAGTTTGTATCTCCACATTTGATGAAATAAATAAGGCCACACACCTGTTCTTTCCCGGTAGTTTCCTTGGGAGTTCACAGCAACTGTCTAATGGTGTTAAATGGTGTAAAATATACATTAGCACCATGGGAATTGAAGGTGTTTTTCAGTTCCTCAGACAGACCCTGTACATAGGGTAGGGCAACAGACTTGCATGCTTTCTGTCCTTGTTGTTTTTTTCCCCTGAGGTATTTGGTGCTTAGGTTGTTTTAGTGGGGAGAGAGCCCACTTGGGGTACCTACACTTCCTTAGTGCCTCGTTCACACACCTGATCACTACGTCAATGTCTTCTAGCTCTGAGATGAAGGTTTTTGCCCTGTGTTGAAGGGTTCTGACCAAACCCAGTTTATTATCGAGGGGGTGGTTGTATATAAAATTCAGGTGCTGGCCAGTGTATGCCAGTTTTCTGTAAATCTTTACTTTCAGCAACCCGTTGTCTTTGCACTGGGTACTAAGCCCCAAAAAGACCAGGCTTCCGTATACTTCTCGTTCAGTGGTAAACGTAATGTCATCATCGACAGTGTTAAGCTGGGCAGTAAACTAGGAGAACCAGCACAATGAGGGTGTTGGAGACATGGAAATTGTACGTTCTTCTACATCCTCCACATAGATGTCACAGACAATGGGGAAGACAGGAGAACCCATAGCTGCGCCATGGATCTGTCAATAAGGTTGTCCATTGTACCCAAAATATGTGCAGTTTAAACAGAAATGAAGCAATCTGGCAATGTCCATGGGTTTCAGATCAGTTCTTTCAGAGAGGGTGGGGTCATCCTTAAGATTCTTTTCAATCACTTTGACCATCTTGTTAACGAGCACGCTCGTGAAGAGAGCTGTAAAGTCATATGATCTAAGCTCTTCATCAGGTTCAACCCAAAGTTCTTGTATGAACAGGCTGAACTGGGTAGGTTTCTTTATATGTCTCTCAGTATTTCCTAACACAGGGGAATCTCACCGAAGCTAGATACTTGGCGGTGTTTTTGGTAACGCTGCCAATGCTGCTGACAGTTGGATGAAGAAGACCATCATTCTTATTGATCCATCCATCCATCCATTATCTATACCACTTTATCCATCTGGGTCACGGGGAAGCTGGAGCCAATCCCAGCATCT
>JAQQZX010000006.1:3313580-3325864 GCA_030068355.1 Notoglanidium maculatum | reverse complement strand
CTGGTTAAGATAATGCCCACAATATCATCAAGCTCAATGGGGGCGACTTTGAAGAATCTAAAATATGAAACATATATTGTTTTTTGTTTTTTTTACACTTTTCTGTTTACTACATAATTCAGTATATGTGTTGCTTCATAGTTTGAGGTATTCAGTATTGTTTTGCAATGTAGAAAACAAAAAAAAGAAAAGAAAAACCTATGAAAGAAAAGGTGTGTCCAAACTTTTGACTGGTAGTGTATGTCTGTATGTGTGTATGTAAATATGTATGTATGTATGTTTTTATGTACTGTATGTATGTCCCTGCACTTACCAGACATCTTATAGCTTACTTTTAGTCATTGCTTGGGAAAACTGGCCTTTCAGCTGCTTCTATATTATTTATATGTTTTTGCCTAGAAAATGAGTATAAGTTACAGCTTAGTCCAAGCCTGAATGCAGATGATTTTCCATTCCATATCTACTGGCTTAAGTTGCTAACTACTAATTTAATGACTAGGATTACTAAATGTTTACATAGATGGAACATGATTCATTGCAAACTCTATTTAAAAAAGGTTAAACAGGACAGGTTTTTTTTTATTTACTTTTTTTTTACAGTTTAATAGTTAATAGGAAAAAGGCAAAATAAAGAAAAATAAAACGATAATAATTCAAACCTAACACTGCTCTGACATTTCTGTAAACAGGTATGCTGTGGGGATTCTGACCTGCAAATGTCCCCAGTATATTTGAAGTTAAGGCTGCAGCTCTGATACATTTATCTTCTTGCTGATTGAAAGAACAAACCTGTAAAACCTTTGATAAAATGTGAACAAGTTTAAGAATAAATGTTTCTTGCAAAATTTAAGGTACCTAAGTTGGATCAAGGTTGTACTTCTTATAAGGGCCACACAGACAGTTTTCTTTTCCTTTCTTTTGTTTTTTCTAAAAATACACGATTTAATATATAGGCATAATGTACACGTGTCTATGATTAAAAAGAGAGAAATTTAACACCACATCTCTCAGATAGAACTGGAGATCCTGGAAAAGTCTTGGAAATCAGTTACAGCATTTCATTAAAAAAAAAAAAATTATAAATCATAAAAAGCATTGGCAGAGGACTGAATACAAGAATCAATACCTACATATACTTGCATATTTAAACATCTTGAATACTTCGCCCAAAATGTTTTACTATAAAAAAAAATACATTTCATTGCATAGCAGTTACGAAAAACAAATCTACTTAGACAACAGGAAAAAGGTGCCTACACTTTTATCCTTATCAAACAGTCCAAATTCAATTCAGTTTATATGTAAATGTCCACACATTCACACATACACTTTATGAGCAGAAGAGACTTGAATATTAAAAGATAATTGAAACAGGATAGGCTCATTAAAGGGACAGTTTTGTGCTTTGATCAGTGTAGGCACTCAAATTTTCCCAATAGACATTTATCATTTAAACTTGTAAACAAAACTCTACATTTCAGGCTAGCAGTGAAATAGCATACACAGTAACCAAAAGTCCCTGACTGACATATGCATGATCAATAATGTCGCAAATTTCTTCAAATTCAACTGAATAATCAGCATAGATTAAATCAGAACATTGATGCAAAGAGACAGAATTGAAATAATTAGTAATGAAAGTCCAGTGATAGTGGAAGCTTTGCTTTTCTCACAGGAACATTTGGGACAGCCTGGGGGGAATGTGGATTGGACGGCTGGTGTTGGAGTAGGACAAAACATCCAATCAGTTGCTGTTGATTTAGGCTCCACAAGCTCATGATCCATTTGTCCACTCTTTAGGACCCAGTAGGAATTGCCCTTGAAGAAGTACGTATCGCCTGCTATTGAAAAAGGAAGGAAAACTGAGATTATTATTTGTTTTGCCTAATGAAAATGAAACTCAATTACAAGTACAATATTTTTCAGACTTCAAGAACCTTGTTTTGTACTCTAGGAGATACTAGGTCACATAATGCAAAGCAACATACAGTATGTCTGAATTAGTCAAATAGTGTTTTTACCGTAGCTATTCCATACTCATACAATTGTTGCAGTATTGTAACAACAGCTGCCAACAGATACAGTGAAATCCTGTACTTATCATGTAATAATTACCATGCCTGTAAAGAAGGGTTTTTTGGCATGCAGAAAGCCAAATCAAATTTGTAGCCAAATCAAAACTGCCATTGTATCATTGTTGAGATACATGCACCTATAGAGCAAGGTCAATGATAAGCTTAAAGTGTGCAAAACTATGCATAACTATGTCAGCAGTTTCTATACAAACCTTTTTAGAAAGATATACTATAAAACTGCAAAGTTTTAAACAAAAAATACATCCTCATACGTCCTCATACGTCTGTATAGGTAAGATACATAGGGTTTATTGTTAAAAAAGAAAAAAAAGAGAGAGAAAAGACAAGAAACAAATACAATTGTTGTGTGAGGAGTGAAAAAAATACTTAATAGTCAGATGTTCCTGAGCTGCTTGAATCGCTCTGACAATCCTGTAACAGTAAGTGCTGCAATAATAAGTCTAGTCAGTACTGTGTAAGAGGCGTCGGGTCAGAATTTTATATGTACGTCATAGAGTAGCTCAGATAAAATATGGCAAGATACTCAGATATCCAGTGGCATAACGTACCTGTGATTGGCCCAAGTGCAAATATTTGTTCTGTGTGTGATACAGTGTGTAACTATCAATAGTCAGGGCATTCATTCAGTACTCAATAAATTCAATACTTTTAATTATTCTATAAACTGAGCTAGTAAGTTAATAGCAAGTCCTCAAGTAGAAGTAGCTGTGTAAGAAGAGAGTGTTGTAATTCTATAGACTGACTTGTCTAGTATAGCGGCAACCACCTTAAGCAGATGGATGCATGCCTAATGGGAGAACGTTCTAGGCTCTCAGCCTGCACCGTGTGTTACACCTTAGATGTATATTACTCATCAAAGTAAAATCTGGAGCAGGATTATATGACCTCCTGAGTACACATGTTATGTGTATTCAGACAGGCAGCATTTTGCCGATGTTAAGGAACTGAATGCTTGTTGTTGAGGAAAATCTTCTTGTTGATTGCCAATGTTTCAACTTGCTAGCTAGTATGAGGAACCAAAAAGATTTGGGGGTTGATAAGCAAGCTACTGAGCAGTTAACTAATGAAAGCGTATTTGTGCAACCACAATGAGTAGGTGAACTATTATATTTACCTTTTATTTAGAATTTTGAACTTTTTGATAAATCTAGCTAACACTGAGCTGCCAAGTAGTGCAAAAGAAGAGTATTCAGCCTATCATTTGGAGATCACAAGTTCAAATCATGATGTTGCTACAGCTGTCCATGACCAGGAGTCCAAGAAAGCAAAATTGCCATGCTCTCTGGGCGGGAGGAATGGTTTTAGTGTCTCTCCCCTGTCAGTCACAGTAACATTAGCCAATCCCACACATCTGTAAGTTCATATTTGCAGAAGAAAGCTCTGATCTATAATGCTGCATGAGCAGCAGTTTGAAAAAATGTGATTGGCTGGCTCCATGTCTCTTGGAAGGGAGCATTAGTTAGCCATCATCCGCCTTAGTTGGTAGCTTTGGTATAATTTGGCCTGTGGGTCGTAATTGACAAATGCAGAAAAAATAATGAAAAAACTCTAGCTAACATTATACAGCCAGCTGACTCTCCAGCGCCTTGCTGGTGTGCTGTCATCATGTTTGGTATCCATGAAAGACAAAGTACCGCCAGATTATAATTGACAAAACTATTCCTGATTGAGTAAATCAGACTCACTACCTGACTGGATCAACAGCACATTTCTTTATTCAAAATAGAGCCAAATGTCCACAGCTGTGGAAAAAAAAAAAAAAAAGAATTATATACAGAGTCGGCCAATAAAAATGTATACACTTCAGGAAAATGAATTTGTATAAATATTTTAATACTAAATTTATTCAGACATCACGAGATTAATACAAGTTACCTTTGGCCTCAATTACAATTACAAGAGGTGCTCAAAGTGGTGTTCCTGAAGTGTGTATACATTTTTTTGTCTGACTCTGTATTTCATACATATATACTCACCTTTCTTATGCTTTTATGCACCTATACATTGAAATATTAAAATATTGTCTAATTTATAATTACTATATTTGCCTTCATGTTTTAAAAATACTTTTATTCAGTATATATACAGTGGGAGCCAACTGTCTGAAACCACATTGAAAATGAGGGATTTTTTCCCATTTAAAATTGGAAAGAAACAGAAGGTCTTAGAAACAAAGAAAATAAATGTTCAATATCTTGAATATTTTATATTCAAAATTATTCACTATTTATAGGTCCCTATTTAAATGTAAGCAAATGTGTGATATCAACTGCAGTAACTGCTTTGTACAAAAGGTCAGATTTCCTCATGTCTAATCCCTTATATTGAAGTATGTGTTTAGACAACACTCCGATGGATCTGATCTAAAATGGATCATCCACATCATATTCACATCACTTTTGTGCAAGCTTATGGAGTCCATGCCATATATACATACCAAATACTAAGAAACTCTGAAATTCACTGAAATATATCTCTTGAAATAAATATTTCAAAGATTCTACTTTTCACTTAAGTTGATATCAGAAACATATTTTGTAGCGGAAAGCGTTGCATTAAGTTATTAAAATATAAACTACTGTGTTCTTATATACGGTATCACTCAAAAGTTTAGACACACCTACTAATTCATAAGTTTCTCTTTATTTTGACTATTTTCTACATTGTACATAACATAAGGAAAACATATGGAATTATGTGATAATTCTATCACATAATGTGATACCGTATAACTTGATGAAAGATTTGCACACGATCTGCATTATCTTAACCAGCTTCATGAGGTAGTCACCAGGTGTGTCTTCTCAAATTTCAAACTTACTTGCATTTCCAACTTAATGCGTTTGAGACCATCAGTTGTGTTGTGTTGAGGTAGAGTTGGTATACAGTAAAAGGCTCTGTTCAACAACTGTAATAATCAATATTATGTCAAGAACAGTCCATCATTACTTTTAGTCATGAAGTATCTTTCAAGTAATAGAAATAAAGAAAACCTACTGAGTTTGTGATGGAAATTAAAGGTCCACTATGAAGGATACAGGGTGATCTATTAACAGAATTGGAATATAATATTTATAACTATGAATTGTTTCATTAGTGTATAATTACCTATCGTTGCGTTTTGATAAGCTTATGAGCCTTTTATATCAACATAGGGAGCGGGTCCACTTCTGTGGAGCCACCATGTTGCCCTGCTACAGTAGCCCAGAGCGGACAAACCTGTGGTGCTGTCTGACAAGCTTGAGAACTCAAATATTAAAAATGGAGAATCATACTTATTATTTAGCACAGAAAAAGCAATGGAGTGTGAATGTAAGTACTTGGAAGTACACTATGGGTATCTGATGGCCACCATATATTCTAAATAATTTTCACTCCATTCTGTGCCTTGAGTATGTATGCACATGCAAGCCTAAGCCTGCTACACCAACAAAAATATTTGCTAGTGAGTGATGTAAGGATTACAATTATGTTGTACTTTTGAGGTGAACAGAGAGATAAATATAGCTAAAACTTTAACTATTATTTACCGCAAACAACTATAGATATAGATAAGCTTCACCCAAGCTGTTAGGGGTCAGTATAGAGCTCTACCAACACTGTCATATTGGTTGTTTCATAAGACCAATATACGCTTAGGGCATTTAATGCAACTTGTTCAGTGAAGCAACTCATACTGGACAACTTTTTCCAAACTAAATAATTTAGGCAGTGTTTTAGGCAGCCTATTGTATTGGTTCAATTATATTTGCATTATGCCATGTTTGGACAAATGTTGTGTGTGCCCAAGCATTGCCACAGCACCCTTGCAACAGAATGCCACGCCAGAAGTGTGACCCTGAGAGGCAAATTAGCACAACAGATTCCATTTTTTTCCATACGAAGCCATTCATAATATCATGCACCCAAACAATCTATTTCCATTTCACCATAAGTGCATTCACATACAAGTTGTATTCAAATTGAAACTGGGGATACAAATCAGCTATGAAAGGATGTCATATATATATATACACCTGTGAAATATTTTGATTCCAGTCAAAAGTTTGGGCATAACAGATTAAGTTCTATATTTAATATATTGAATATATAGTTTTTGATAAAGGCCTATGGTTGAAAATTGTTTTAAAAACAATTTTAATGGTAAAGTTAATGCCCAATCTATTTACGTAGTAGTTTTTACTTAAAATTAAGTTTTAAATTTAAGAGAACAACCAACAAGAGCTTAGCTGTTGTTTGTTTCTGACTGTGTGGCGTTTCTGTGCACGTTCTCCTTAGGGCAATGTGTTGAGCAGCACTGCAGTTTCCCCATTATGATTACCTCACAGCAGGTGGTATACATAGATACACTTTATCCAAGCTGCTAGTGTATTTGTGTATTTAATGTGACTTATTCAATGAAGCAACTCATGCTGCAGTGTTTTAGGCAGCAGTTTATATCTAAATCCGATCATCTACATCTATATATGTATATATGTATACAGTGGTTCTTTTTAATACAATTCAATACATTTACAAAATTGTCTAAAATTCTGTTTTCACTTTGTCATTATGGGGTACTGAGTGTAGATTAATGAGGAAAAAAAATTGTAGCATCAAACAAGGGAGTCTGAAAACTTTCTGAAGCCACTTCATTCATTCTCCACACCCACACATTTTTTCCTGCCAGTCCAGGGAATCAAACTGATGACCATTCGGTCCTAAACGCACTTCTGATTACAGTTATCATTATTATCATTACACTTTATATTACACTAATGTGTTATATGAAATACAACATGGAAATGCATGAGAAATTTAGTAAATGTGATAAAATGGTTAATGTGTGGCCTTGGGTTCTCCAGAACAGTTGTAAAAAAAAAAAAAAAAAACATTCTCTTTTTTGCCATTTGTCTGCTTTAAGTAATTTTGTTTTTTCCCCTTTTATTTAGCTACTGTCAATTTGATTATATAAAAAAAAGTTTACATGCTACATCAATGACAATAACTATATTTCTAAAAATTACTAAAAACGGATTATCAGCGCTTTTGGGTTGGAAAAATAGGGTAGTTTAACTTTTTACAAGCTAATTGAATCAAATAGCCCTGAAACGTGCTGCCTAACAATACATAACAAAGCTGTTACGGACAATTTAAGCAGGAAATGTCACGCTTCCACTTTTCCTCACATTCCCACAAATGATGTAGCGAGCACAGTATGTTTCATAACGCAGTTCAACTAATAATTCAATTAAGTTGCAATTATATTTATAATCAATTTTTATTGCGTTTGTTGATTAGTTGTTGGCCTTATGCATTTTAAAATTGTAATCCTGTAAATAATCCCTGTTATTACTAAATGTAATCTGTAATCTGCTTTTTTCTTTAATGCTTTAATGCAATACAGTTGCCTTTTTTGTAGCCTAATTATGTAACACTGTTCCATGTATTCTGTTACTCCCCAAGCCTGTATATAACATAGATCATAATGACTATATTAATATATATTAATATTATAGATAATATTAATGTCTTAGTCATCATCCATTCATTCAGCATCAGTAATCACTCACCATGGATAGGACGCCATCACACGACACTACACACACACTCATTCACACCTGGGGGGGCAAATTATGCTAACCAATCCTGCATGCTTTTGGACAATGTGAGGAAACTGGAGAACCCAGAGGAATTCAACACAAACATGAAGGAGAACATGAAAACTCAGCACAGACAATAACTCAAGCTCAGGATTAAGCTCAGCATCCTTGAGCTGTGAGGCAGTGTCACCACAGTGCCAGTCTTAATAACGTATTATTAATATGACAAACCCAACCATAAGGAAAATTATAGGATTTAAGGGACTTAAAGGCTACATCAGTTCCTGCAATTTGCATGCACATACTGCATTCATAATGCAGTTATTCTAGTATGTTATAACTGGCAATAATGAAAATGTGGACTAGAATTTTCTTCTCTCATACCTTTGACACTTTCTGTTTACACTTTGCATTTCTTTTTAATGATCTTCTTTCACTTACCTTCTCTTTTAATCTTAATTGTGCACTTTTATTTGTCTTTGTGTATGAAACATGCTATATAAATAAACCTGCCCTGCCTTGCCTAATTAACACTTGATAGATTTCTTAAGCATTAACAAATGATTTTGTCTTTGTGTCTATTTGAATCTTAGTAACTATAGCTATTGTGAGTCAAACAACTAACTAAATAATTGGCTTGTAAACAAGGCTAAAGAAAGCTATTTCAGGGTTTTGTAAATGACACTACATTAATGTACATTTCTGCATTTTGATTCTTCTAACTCCTGCCTAACCTTATGAAGGGTTGGGTGATAGCCAGTGAGTTGGTAGATTCTTTCTGTCTTTAATAGATAATAAAGACAGAAATAAGTATACACTGTCTTAGTTACCTCTTCCCCAGCTTATGATGTCATCAGGAATTGTGGGCACCCCCTTCCAGAGGGAGGCACTTTTGGGGTAGTCCACATCTGGACGTGGTACCATTTGTGTCCGATTCTCTGTGAATCTCCAGAACTCTTCACCACTGAACAGGTATGTGTGACCATTATGGGCCCAAACAAATGCTGCTTCGACTCGCTCCACCATCCTCCCATCTTGAGTTCTCATGCCCCATTCGTACAAAGGGCGCGGATACCCAGGCAGTGCCATGGTGTCCTTAAAAATCCAGAACTGTGAACCTGAGAGTCAAATGAGCACAACTACAGATTCCACTTGTTTCCATACAAATCTATTCATAATATAATACACCGAAACAACCAAATTGCATTTAACAAGTGCATTAACATACAACCGCATTTCCAAAAAGGTGGGATGCTGTATAAATTGTAAGTAAAAACCGAATCCAATGATTTGCAAATTATGTAAACCCATATTTAATTGAAAATAAAACAAAGACAAATTATCACAAGTTCAAACTGAGAAACGTTATTGTTTGTTGGAAAATATATTCTCATTTTGAATTTGACGCTAGCAACATGTTTAAAAAAAGTTGAGACGGGGCACGTTTACCACTGTGTTGCACCACCTCTGAAGAGACCAATTGCTGGAGTTTTGAAAGTAAAATATTTTATCATTCTTTCCTGATTTCAGCTGCTCAACAGTTCAGGGATTCTTTTCTTTATTTTTTGTTTCATGAATGATTTTAATGGTTGACAGGTCTGTACTGCAGACAAACCAGTTTAGCACCTGGACTTTTCTATTACGGAGCCATGTTGTTGCAATATGTGCAGACTGCAGTTTGGCATTGTCTTGCTGAAATAAGCAAGGCCTTCCTTGAAAAATATGTTGTCCAGATGGCAGCATAGGTTGCCCCAAAACCTGTATATATCATTCAACATTCCTTTCCAATGTGCAAACTATATGCATATATATCCACTAATGCACTAATGGTTGCTGGCTTTTGTACTGTGCACTGATAACCAGCAGAATGTTCCCTCTCCTCTTTAGCCTGCAGGACATGGTGTCCATGATTTGTGAAAATGAAATGTGTTGCTGGCATCAAATTCAAAACAAGCATATATTTTTCATAAAGCAATAAATGTCAAGATTTTATACGTTTTCTTTGTTCTACTTTTGAATAAATATGGGTTTACATCATCACATTCTGTTTTTATTTAGATTTTACACAGTATCCCAACTTTTTTTGGAAACGGGGGTTGTGCATGATGAAGCTGGAGATATATATATATATATATATACACTACCAATCAAAAGTTCGGATACAATATATTAAAAACTGCTGATATCCTGGGAATTCACACACAATAATCTCTACACAAAATGGCGCTAAAAAAAGAAGAAGAATCATCCTGTGTGAGTAGGGTCTGAAGGTTTGTTACACCTTGTTAATGAGAGCGATCAGGGGAAAATGACCAGAATGATTTGAGTTGACAGTAAGTCTATAGTGACTCAAATAAGCACTCTATAAACATGGTGAACAGAAAAACATCTGAAAATGCATAACATATCAAACTATGAGGTGGACAGGCTACAACAGCAATAGACCACATCAGGTTCCACTCATGTCAAAGAACAAGAATCTGAGGTTATCATGGGCACAGACTCAACTACACTTGACAGCTGAAGACTAGATTATATGAGTTACTCTATATGCTTTCTGGCAGCTTCAACCAATCTCGCCATTTCCCCTGACCTTTTCTTATTAACATGGCATACTCAAACGAGCCCATCTGGTACCAATACCCATGTCATGATTAAAGTCAGGGAGATCACCCATTCCATTTTCCCCCATTCTGATGTTAACACTAACATAGATAAATCATGTCTTCAGGAACACTGATTTGTGCACCTTGTCATGCAGGTTTGGACTTGTTAGTTCCAATGAAGGGGGATCATAATGCCACAGCACACAAAGATATTCTAGATAAATGTGGTAACAGTTTAAAGAAGGCCCACACATGGGCATCATATAGGTATACATAAAATGTATGTTTTAGGTAACCTAGTGTTCCTAGGATAGACACTGCATCCTGCAGCTGCTGAAGATGAATGAATGAATAATTTGTTTAACATTTTTCTTGGTCACTGCATATTTATTATTTCATACTGTTAATGTCTTTGTTATTATTCTAAAATAGTGGAAAATATAAAAAAAGAAAAGAAAAAAGAAAGAAGGAAAGAAAAAAGAAGAAAAGAAACCACTTTTATGAAAAGGTGTGTCCAAACTTTTGATTGGTTGTGCATATGCATACATACTGTATATTCTGTACACTAATTTATACTCATAATCTGAAATAAAAAATAAGGTGTTTGAGTGACATGCATCCTACAATCGTCTTCTAAGACAACACACAGAAAAAGAAACCTTCGCAGTTGTGCACAGTTGTGAATATGAATTGTAGAATGTTATCACTGTACTACTCTTACTGACCTATAAAGAAGATGATGTGACTGTCAGTCTTTCTCTCATAAACAGCGTCTATCTTGTCTGTGCCAGGTGGCAGTCCAAACCAGAAGTTTTCAATCCGAGCAGGAGCAAGTGACACCAAAGATCCAGTTTGCTGCATTCTCCAGAAATAAGGTCCTGACATCAACCAAGACCAAAACCATATATGCAACTTAATTGGTAGACCAAATTTATTATGACATCATAAAAGAGCAATATTTAATCCTAAAGCACACCTTTAAAAAAGAAGACTTCCCCCCTGATATTGGCCACTGCATCAAATCCTCCCTCACAGCGATCCTGGTAGCCAGGGTCAGGACTGGGATAAAAAAAAGGCAGAAAATTACATTCATCATTTTACCTCTCATATATACACAACATGCATATGAGAACATTCACTGTCACAATTTTGCCTCATATGTTTATACAAAATTACATTTAGCTTTCACATCATCACAGAATGCTTTTACATGCATTGACTTTACCTCCCACATTCAGATCATTGAGCTAAAGCTGGATCTGCCGAAAGTATTATCAACAAATCTTCAACTACGGTACGTTAAACATTTGTCATGGCAAACATTCAGCTCATTCAGTGTGTGGAGTGCAGGATGTTTAGTTATTCTTCCTCTGTCATTAGCAATATATTTACTTTAGTTAGCTCACTGACAAAGAATATTGCAGCATTAGAGGTGAACATCCAGACCGCCACAGAAACATCCATACCATCAACATGCAGTAGCAATAACTTCATGACTTTTTTCAGTGACAAGATTGACAATATCAGGCAAAAAATACACATTATGAATTTAAAGCCAGACAATTTAATAACCAACTGTGTTAATAAACAACAATTAGCTATTAGTAATAGCAATAGTAATATTATTCGTAAACATGGTATTAGCTTCCACTGCTATGCTGATGACACACAGCTGCATGTTTCAGTAAAGCCAGATGAGAGACACAAGCTTAATAAAATTGAGGACTGTGTAAAGGACATTAGACAATGAATGCGTAATAACTTCCTTCTACTTAACTCTGATAAGACAGAAGTACTAGTACGAGGACCACATGCAGCTAGAAGTAAGCTTTCTGATTACATAGTAACTCTGGATGGCGTTTCTGTTACACCATGTGCCAAAGTAAAAGACCTTGGTGTAATTATTGACTCCAATCTGTCATATGAAGCTCATGTAGATAATATCACTAGGACAGCCTTCTTTCATCTCAGAAATATTGCTAAGATAAGAAATATGATGT
>JAQQZX010000006.1:3276808-3287848 GCA_030068355.1 Notoglanidium maculatum | reverse complement strand
ACCCTGGGTGACCCGGGGATCGAACCCAGTACCTTCTTGCTGTGA
This sequence comes from Notoglanidium maculatum, assembly GCA_030068355.1. Lineage (NCBI taxonomy): Eukaryota > Metazoa > Chordata > Actinopteri > Siluriformes > Auchenoglanididae > Notoglanidium > Notoglanidium maculatum. The sequence goes on along the minus strand of JAQQZX010000006.1, from coordinate 3,287,803 downwards.
GGCGACAGTGCTAACCACCGCACCACCGTGCCACCCTTCTTCCATTTAGATATTAATTTAAATATGAGAGAGAAATTAAACTGCCCGAATAATTATTGGCAATAGGCCATGTTTCCATCTGTGCCTGATAAACATGTCAGATATCTGATCATGTATTATGTCGGTGAAAACAGTTTCACTAAAGCTAGATGGGAACATTTCTGGACAAAATTAATGAAAAAGTTATGTCAAATGCATAGATACAGAAATACAAAAAGTGCATAGGTGCATGTCTTTTTTGTATGTATGTATTTGACATATATAGGTATAATCTATAATATAGGTATAATTTAAAGATAGTTATTATCTAGATATAATAATGTCATGCTGGATGATAGCTTGTAATTTGAATGATTTGATTTTGAAATTTCTAGGCCAAACAATCATAAGAGATCGTAGATTTCTTTCCTGCAGAACTTGCAGTGTGCATTTCTTACTGAACTGAACAAATGACCTGTCAGCCAGCATTTATATTTATATTATATATAACAATTCTTCTTATTAATGATTTTCCAGCAAGTGATCATTGAATGAACATTTTTAGTCAATATGTGCTAATTATTTCATTTTTATTTTTAATAATTTTAACAGTTTTTTAAACATTTACAAATTCTTACTTATTACATGAACGTTACCTGGGAGGATGTTACCTCCATGCTAGGAAACACCTTCTAGTACACAGGTGCAAACATGCCATGATATTCATATAGTGAATCACATGGGTATAATCATGCATTCTTTGGGGTCGTGTCCTCCCATTACTGAGAAAATATCAATATACTGTAGAAAACATGAACCCTGTCAATGAGTCTGTCTCTTGTTATTTCCTATTTATTTTCAAATTATTTCCATTTGTGAAGGAAAACAGAAGTGTGTGACTTTTCCCAATTGTACACTTGGTTGTGCCAGGCTTGCACACACACTTCACATGCCGTTCGGTGCTGTAATGTTAATCTGACATGTTTGTTTTAGTTGGTCAGCCAGTGGAGGTGAACAAATGGAGGAAGTAAAGGCTAAAAAGTAGGCATACAAGTTTTTACAGTAAGTAACTAGATACCTAAATAGGTAATGTTAGCTTATATAAGGTAATAGCTAGTGTTTCAGGTATCTGTTACTACAAGGAAACAAAATAAGCACTTGACAAGTGCCAATGGCATGTAGATTTCTGTATTGGCAGGTGAAGGATGGCGGTTACTAAGCCGTTTTGGTGTATAAAATATGGGTGCTGTTCATCTTTGAAAAATACATTAAAAAAACATTCTGGGGGAGGGCTCTCATTTGTACCCCCCCTCCCCCAACCCCCAGTGTCTATACTATCACCTTTGGTGACACAGTATTACCAGCTAACATCACAATCCAGTCTTTCACTCTCTCCTTCTCACCTGTACACATTAGGCTGCATGCACATAATATGGAACTGCTCAATGTAGCATGTAGGTGTTGACCACAGTCACTAGGTGTAATGTCCTCTCATTCTTTCTACTTTGAGGAGTTTCTTCTATATTATGATCATGTTGTACCTTCTGGTCACATTCAGCACCAGTGCATTACATAAAAGACTGACATTTCATTTATGAAATATCTCTTAGATCAAGAGTTTCCTGTCAAATTAAAGAGGTACACTTTCTTGTGAAAGTGTCTATCGATCCATTATCTATACCCCTTATGCATCAGGGTTGTGGAGAAGCTGCAGTCAATCCCAGCTGACTTTGGGGGAGAGGCGGGGTACACCCTGGTCAGGTCGCCAAGCTACGACAGGGCTAACACACTCATTCCTATGGGCAATTTTAGAGTAGCCAGCTGGCATAATTTGCATGTCTATGGACTGTGGGAGGAAACCAGAGTGCCTGGAGGAAACCCACATAGGCAAAGGAAGAAAAGAAAACTCCACACAGAAAGGCCCCATTCAGCCACAAGGTTCAAACTCAGAACCTTCTTGCTGTGAGGCAACAGTGCTAACCACAGCACTATGATGCTGGATTCAGTGAGAAAAATATTTCTCTCTTCTGCATTTGCTTTCTAGACTTTGTTTCTTTGCTGCTGCCATATCTAGACAAAAGCTTGGTAACATAGGCTTTTAAAATGAATGTCCTTAACATTTTGAATAGGTGAACAATAGTGGGGGGTGCATAGTGGTTAGCACCGTCGCCTCACAGCAAGACGGTTCCAGGTTCAATCCCCAGGTCAAGTGGGGGTCTATATGTGCAGAGTTTGCATGTTCTCCCCATGCCTGCATGGGTTTCCTCCCATAGATCTTTGAGAGGTTTAGCAAAGCACAGGTAGAGCTTTTCACCAGTGCCAAGTCAACACAATGCCAATTGTGTTTCTCAGTCTGTTTTTCCTCCACTACAATTTAGAAACTTGGCCGTGGAATCTGGTTTCTGGTCACAAAATCGCCAACCCTGGTTCCTAATGCTGTTTTCACTAGTAGTCAGAACATGCTAAGATGACAAGATTTGGCAGCCAGGACATCTATGTCTGTTGGTCTACTCCATCAGTCTCAATTGCCAGCTGAGGACTGGAATATAGCAATCTAGGAAACTTTTGTGAATGCAAAATCCCCTAATACATAGAACGTGTATGTTCTTAAATAGAGTGCTGGTGTTACTGGTGTTTATTTCTTTGTCTGGATCAACGTCATTGCTCATTTCCTAGTATCCTGGCCTCTCTACAGCAACCATATATGCTGAAAGTGTATGTGGCTGCCAATGTAGTACACCATACCAATATGGGTATCATCTTTTTAGGATTACCTGTTTCCCATTACTGCTATTATAAAGGCAGAGACACACCTCAAAAAGTCCATAAGTATATAACAAGTATATACTTCTATAATTCCATATGTTTAGTCTATACTGATAATTTAGATGTGAATATTATGCATTTGGCATATTAAAATAAATATGTCACTATTATTTTACTGTCACATCTAAAATAATGGCCTGGGTCAATTAATGAATAGAATATTAATTTTTTAAATGTAACCACTGTTCAGGTGATCCAATAACATCCAGTAAAATAAAACCATAGACTTGTACCTTTCTCCAGAGCTTCAATCTGCTCCTGAGTAAAGCTGGTTCTGTTCCTCTGCAGTTTCCTCTTCAGCTGCAGCCGCAGCTGTGATTCTTCACCGTCGTCCCTCTCCATCTGCACCCTTCCTCCTCGTGTCCCCAGCCCCGTGTCTGTGTCCACCATGCAGCCATCAGACACTGAAAGAAAGAGCTTTAGTTTTTAAACTGAAAACCTTTCCCAATTAGTCAAATTAAATGATGCATTATCAAGCATTATTATTGTGCAGGAATAATTTTTATTAACATGCACAAATTGGTAGGACAGCACCAAATTACTAATACATAATTTAGTGTGAAAAAGGTCTTACATCTTACACATACTGAAATTTACTGCTCTACTTAAATTCAGATCCAAGAAGTGACATTGCGTTTGAGAAAACTGTAACTCAAAATAAGCTATTAATACATTAACATCTACTATTGCTAAGAAGAAGAAGAAGAAGAAGAAGAAGAAGAAGCAGAAGAAGAATAGAACTGAACCACTGCAACCCTGACCAGAATAAAACAGATACCCCAATGATGAAAGTGAAAAATTGGCTACATTGATGGTCTTGTTCTTGGTTGTGCAAACAATTGCATTAAAAGTGCATTCAGACTCAAATCCTGCAAGTAAAGTCACCTGTGCTATGATGGGTGGCAGCGCTGTTCTGCTGATGGTACCAGTCATTAGGCATGTTCCAATTCGAACTACTTTGCAAATTCAACATTGTTAGCTTCTCATACATCATACGCTAGGCCCTTCAACCTAGGAACAGAGAAGAACATGTAAGCATCAAAAACACTAACACTGACCTTGAACTATTGAGGAGTGTGCATGTGTGTGAGAGAGAGAGACACAGAGAGCGACAGAGAGAATTCATGAATCTACATGTTTGGCATTAAAAAGAATTAGCATCATTCTGACAGCAAAAGCTGGAGTGTGTTACATGAACAGAAAGATTCCTCTCGTGTTGTACACTTATACACTCCGCAAACACTTGAGAAGTGCACTACATTAGAAAGACATGCTGCTAATGTAGGGCACAACTGTAGTGCTCTGCCACATTTAAGACATTTGAGCTTAAATTCAAATAAAGCATAAAAACCATCAATGTGAGAATGCATTCACAGAACTCAGAAAATATATATTTAAAAAACGTAGTGATGGATCATTATTTAAGGATATTTTAGAGGACTGTGAAAATGTGACATTTTTTATTTATCTAATTGTAATGCTTGATTTTAAATCCACAGTATATAATAAATTATTTCCAATGTAAATAATATTTATAATAATTGAATTTATATTTAGAAATAGACACAAACTTGCAAAAATGACCGAAAGTGACAAAATAAGGGTGTGCATGCCATTGTACAATCGTGTTCAGAAACCCAGGTCCAAAGTCTTCTTTAAAGTCAGTTGGCTTTTGTATCTCCACTTTCAGTTTTCCATACAAAATCTACAGATTTCTTTGATGACAGCCAAAATAAAATTTAAGTTAAATCAAACTTACCAAATGTCGATTTATGCACAACACATCATGGAGCCTGATGCCAAAGTCATTGCTCTTCATAAAACACAGGAGTTTTATCCTGCTGTTCTGTTTGTTGACAATGAACTGTATGTTTGTAAGATAGAGTGTGAGATAGCAGGGCAAAGAATGGAAGAGAGATAGTGCGTGTGTATGTGTGTGTGTGTGTGTGAGAGAGAGAGAGAGAGAGAGAGAGAGGGGGAAAGAGATGGAGAGAGTTAGATGGAGTGGAAGAGAGTGGGATGGAGGGAGGGCTCCAGAGAGAATTGCGTCTGCGGGCACTTATGTCCTCGCAGCAAGAGAAACAGAGAGAGAGAGAGAGAGAAAGAGAGAGAGAGAGAGAGTAGGTGACACAGTGAGTCAACATCAGTGTCAAGTTTAAACTTAATGTCACGGAGGGGAGGAAGGGAAGAGAAAGAGGAGCAATGGAAAGATGAGAGATAATGGAGAGTTTGAGGGGAAAAAAATAAAATGGGGATGGTGAAGAACAATTCTAAATTAATATTTAACATCCTCACTAATACATTAGATATAGTACTATAACATACTTACAGTGTGCACGCATGTGCCTAGAATGTGGGGGAGGTAAAATTTTGTAGGGTTCACAGCATTAGTTTTGCGCATGAGTATTATATTTTGTTTAATTGATTACGCACATGTCTAATCAGCATGACCTTGGAAGGGTATATGTGTTATCTGGGAGGGTGCTGGTATTTTTACAAAGGTAATTATGTATAAATGTATTGGTTATGGTGCACCATGCGTACTGATTCCCATAGCAGTACCAGCCACAAACAGAATTCTGAAAAAGCCATGGTTGTTAATTAATTCCCATTATATACCTGTTTGTAGCCTGTTTGTGTCAGCCTAAAAGGGTTAGTTGCCTGCCCTGAATTTGAACTTGGATTTGAACTATGAACTAATTTCTGAACTTTGGTTTGGCTGCTGTTTGCTGGTTTCACTTCTGTGTCTTTAATGTGCCTCTGCAGCCATGTTTTAAGTCCTCCTTGTTATAGAAGACAGATCCCCTCAGAACAATCCACATACCATGGAAGGCTCAGCAATGAACTGCATGTTAACAAGCCTGTAAAGACGACCGTCTTCCCTTGCTGCAGTAAATTAATCTGTTTATGAGTTTAAGATGTAATATTGAAGTCATAGCAGGTGATATAGAGAGGATCCACATCTGCAAACCCAAACCCAAAAACCCAAAATGCTTGGTCTTCTTCTGTTTTCATTCTTGTTGATGCATTATCTTAACAATTTTCCTACTACAGTTACACTGAAGATATTCAAACCATCCTTTTGTTCCCACTAACAGATATCCGAATACTTTAACCACTCCTTCTGAAAGTACATAAAATTTTGGCATAGTGATAGATGCTCAGTTACTATTTTGGCACACGTTGGAAACCTTAATTTGCAATGCAAGTTCCTCCTCCCAGATCTGTCTCCACATTACATTTGACTATTCAAGACCCTTCATTGCATTAACAGGTGACCCATTAATCTTATTTATTGTCACAATTCTGTGTCATCTATTTTCTTTGGTCATCATCTGCTGTCCCCTCTGGCACCACTCTCCCTGATGTCCAGTGTGTAATATTCAGTACCTGGTGTACTGGGTGGGTTATGGTCCAGGTGAGCACTCATGGCTGACTGTCATTGATGTTGTGGACCCACTTCCTAAGGTAGCTAACACTACCAAGTTCGCCTAGCCTTTGGGCATACCTGACCAAAAATTTGCGGTTAAACTGCCTCAGATGATGAGCGATCCTAGGATGAGCGATTCTGCAACCAACTTCACATCTCAGCCTGGCTTTACATCATCCATGCCCTTGACAGTGTGCACTCAGCACTCCATCTCTTCTCATCATCAACATGTGCAACTCATTTCTCAGATCAGTTTCTCTTGAAAAAGCATTCATGTTTACTCAGTCATCACTGAGCATTTCCAATGTCACTCAGCCATTTCCTTGCCACAGATGTAAGTATATTTACTAGCCTTAGTTGTTGATGTTTATTCCCTGTGTTCCTGTTGCTTCCAGTTAATGTTCTTGTACTAGAACAGCCACAATATTTAAGTCTAGATATAAAAAAAATAATAATCCTTGTCTTAGTTAAAGGTGCAGATCAAAGGGTTCATGGGAATTGGCTTTTGGATGTTGTGATGCTGTCATACCCCCTCCTCTCTCACATGATCATTCAGGTTTGTTGATGGTGGATTGGTGTTTCATTGAACCCTCAATCCTGTATTACCTTCTGGCTTTCACTGTTCTCCTTTTCATTAACCTGCAGAATGTCTCTCACTTTCTATATGTCACTGCTTGAGTTTGTTTCATCTGCTGTACAGGAACCAGGGCCTTGTGCAGAACCTCCCTTTAGCAGGCAGGGGTGTGATTTAGTCTGGGTCTGTAGTGAGACAGAGGGATTTGAGGACAAGCCAGAGGTGCATCTGAGTCATTTTATCTCGTATGTTTGTGTGATCTATCTCTTTCTCTATCTGAGCAATTAGGTGAGTATGTTTGTTCTTATGAGCAGAGAAAAATCAAAGCCTGATGAGTGAGCTGGAAAGCTACAATGTTATCTGCTTTGAAAAACGTTTTAGTTTACTGTATAATAACCATAAATAAAGATAGGGCACAGAGATTACAGACTGTAAAAGAAGAAAAGTTAAGTGACTTGATTAGAAAGATTAAAATATCTACAATTTCCTATATGGTAAAAAAAAAAAAAAAAATGCATGTATTGTTTGTGCCGAATGTATAAACTTAACGATATGTTACCTATTACAATTACAATAATTGAATACTTCACTATTTGTGCAGATTGGACAGTTCAGAAGAACAATATATAAGAACAACATAATAAACCAGGTATGTGCTTGAGGGCTGCGGACATCTTATGAGTGAATAAATAAACTGTTACTAAAAAGAAATATGAATAAAATTAAAGGGAATGCCATCTTATTTTATATCCAGTCGACTTGTTTCCTGTCTCTGCCTATCCCTCATGCTGCTACACACACATACAAGCATAATACAATGTTTGTAATTCATTGTTCTTTGTAGTGCATTTGCCTTGATCTCTGTATTAATGCTAAATAATGAATTACCACTACCAATAATCTCATTTTTAATCAAAAAAAGAAAAAAAAGAAACCCACGCATACATAAACATACCCTTCTCAGTCTTCATGTGCAGATTGTATATAATCATCATCATCATCATCATCATCATTATTACAATAATAATAATATGGATTAGTTTTAGTTCATGTTTTATTTTGTCCAATGTGGTATGGATTTGTAATGCTGCTGGATGTGTCTTTGTGTGCTTGTGTGACTGTGTAAATGTGCGTATGTCTGTGTATCTCCTCACAGAGCTTCATATGGCTTTAGGGCATGCAATTTTTTTGGATCTCGTTAGTTCATTCCTGTCACCCTCTTTTTCTCTTGCTTCATCTCTTTCTATCCCTCTTTCTCACACACACCATCTTTCTCTCTTCCACCCTTGCTCCATTCCTATAGTTTCTCTATTTATCCTGCAGTGTCTCTCTTTATCTGAGATTTTTTTTGCTGTTATTATTAGTGACATCACAACCACCATAGTTTTATTCTCACATATTCTCTCTTTGTCTTTCATATCATCTTTCTCCCTTGCGCTTAAGCTTCATCCATTCCTCATGATCTCTTGCTCCATTTATTGCTCTCTCATTACTTCATATGTTTTTCTCCTCTTCTTCTGCTTCTGTTAATTATTTTATTTCTGTTGTCTTTCCTGCTTTTCTCATTCCATAACTTGTGTGTGTGTGTGTGTGTGTGTGTGTGTGTGTGTGTGTGTGTGTGTTTGAATGTTGGGAGTGGTTGGGAAGGGGGGTGGTGGGTAGGATCAGTGGAAGAGGGCAATCACCATGGTAACAATGCCATGACAAATATTCATCAAGTCTTTAAAACAAAAACGAAGGCAATATCTCATCACATAATGCGAATAAGTGGCATAAAGTGAATAAGATCCATGGCCTGCATCCACAATATGCTGGGTCACATTATGTGTCTGTGTCTGCATGTGCTTGTGTTTTGTTGGACTTCAGCACATCAGTTCATGTCATAAAAAAGATTGTCTCTTCCCTTCTATGGAAGGTTTCACAACTTTTTTCATCTTCCTTTCCAGAACTCATTCTTCCTGCTGTTGTTTCTCTATCCCTCTCCCTTTTGCTTCCTCTTCCATGATTGTGTTGCCGCAGGCGACACCGTTGTGCATCGTCCCTCGCCTTCCCCTTCACCCCCCTAATCCCCCCTGTCCCTGTCACCTTCAATTGGGTTGTGAAAGAAGATGCAGAGCCTAGGGCTGACAGAGAGAGAGAGAGAGAGAGAGCGAGAGAGAGAGAGAGAGAGAGAGAGGACAGTGTGGAATTAAGACAAGCAGAGCCAGGCCGATGTACAAAGAGAGAAATAAAAAGACAAATATCCACTCTTGGCCTTTTTTTTTTTTTAATCTTTGTATATATACATTTACTGACTGTAGTTTATCTGTTACTGCACATTTTGTCAGCCCCTCTCCATGTATATCTATGAAGTGCACTGGTTACTTGATAAAAAGGCAATTAAAAAAAGCAGGGTGTACCTAATTAACTGGCCACTGAGGACACAGAAAGAGAGAGGGCGAGAAAGACAGATGAAGCTTGGAGAGAAAGACACGTGATGTTATGCTGTGGTGATCTACACTAATCTGCCATACTTATAAAAATGAAGGGGAGTGGGAAGCATTACATCAACATAACTAGCTGAGGTAGCTACTAGCTAACCAACTACATGAAGGTTCATTATAAGATGCCACCTCACTACAATCATCAACGATTCATGAAAACATTCTAAAGTAATTTGATTTTTATTGTTATTCTGAATAGGTAAACATTTATGAATACATCTGCATGAAGACATTTGATCCAAGGTGTACTTCTGATGCTAATTTTCTTTGTGTGTATATAGTGCATTTTGACAACTCCAGCCTTGACAAACCATGCCTTTGTGGAGCTCAACTTTGTGCACCGGAGCATTGTCATACTGTAAGAACAGTTTTGGGGCTTTAGCTCCTGTGAAGCGAAATTATAATTCTACAGCATAAAAAAGCATTCAAGAAAATTAAGTGGAAACAGTTTGGGGAAGGCCCACATACTGTATGGGTGGGATCGTCAGGTGTCCACAAACTTTTGGCTATATTATGTATTTTACAATTTAGACCATTCTGTTGTTCTATTTATGTTGTATTTTTCATTGTAATATTGAACATTTTGTGTGTCTGTGAATTTGCTGCCCACCCTATAATAATAATGTGGTAACTGCCCCTTTAAGACATCTGCTCTTTGATATCAGTAAACATCACAACCACCCTAATACAAGAGAAATACTCAATCTAATCAATAGTCAATCTAACTGATAATCAATGTAATCTGTGTTATTAAACCCAGAACCTTTTTGCTGTGAGACAATAGTGCTAACCACTACACTACTGTGAAGGCCATGCATTGATTACAGGGGCCTAAACTAAATTATAGTAAAATTCCCTTTCCCAATTTCACTAGTACCGTCTGCGTTAGAGCAACTCCGATCAGCCCACTCCTCACACAAAGAGTTACAGAGAGTCCTTGGGTTCGCTGATTTCTATAGAAGGTTTAATCAGAGGGTTCAGTAACATTCACATCCCCCCTCACTGCAATGCCCAAAAAGGGACCAAGGAAACTCACATGGAATGAGAAGAGAGAGAAGGCATTCAATCTATTAAAAGGTGTGTTCATTAAAGCCCCTATATTATGCCACTCTGACCCTACCAGGCCTTTCATGCTGGAAGCAGGTGCCTCTGAAACTGGAGTTGGTGCCATTTTATCCCAACGATTTGGAGAGAAACCCAATCGCCATCCATTCTTCTCAAGAAAGCTGATGCCAGTGGAGCGAAACTATGACATTGGTAATCGAGAATGAGAGGAATTGGTTGGAGGAGGCTGATTGCCTGATTACTCCGCACAACAAAGTCTTGAACACTGTTGGGTGTTTCTTATAGATTTCTGGGAGCTGATCACGAATATCACATCAAAATTTTCCCATCATGTACCGATTCAGAGAAATCTTCAGTTGGCTATGCAGCACACATGAAAGAAACATATGAGACTATGGAACTGCTGAATATGGAATTGCTGAAGCATGTCCAGTATACCAGGTTCAACTGGAATATCTGTGGAGATCTTAAAGTTGTTGCTCTGTTACTAGGACTGCAGCTCGGCTATACAAAGTACTGTTATTTCATCTGTGAATGGGACAGCCGTGCCAAAGAGTCGCACTATTCTCGACAGAACTGGCCACTCCGTAAAAAGTTAG
>JAQQZX010000006.1:3248289-3276708 GCA_030068355.1 Notoglanidium maculatum | reverse complement strand
ACGGGGAGAACATGCAAACTCCGCACAGAAAGGCACCCTGGGAGACCCGGGGATCGAACCCAGGACCTTCTTGCTGTGAAACGACAGTGCTAACCACCATACCACCATGCCACTGATTCCTCAGATAGATTATTCAAAATTTCAAGACAATCAGTGCAGCTTTAATTTTCATTCATGCATGTGCATGCAGGTTTGTGTCCACAGGCAATGATGCAACTGTAACCTGAATTACTAGTACATGGATTATAATGACTTCCTATGTGAAGAATATACAGTATACTGTGGAAAAGGTTTGCAGACCCCTTTACTTGTTGCACATTGTATTGTATTGTGTTGTGTTGTGGATTTGATTCTGAATGGATATAATTGCCATTTCCCCTCATTATTCTATACTTAATCACCCATAATGATGAAGTGAAAAGATGTTTTTAAAGATTTTTGAAAATTAACCAAAAGTCAAAAACTGAAATCTCTGAAAAGACTAATGGGTAAAAAAGGCCATACATTCACATTCACATTGACACAAACATTCAAAATCAAATCCACAACACAAAGTGTGCAACAAGTAAAACGTGAATTCTTTTTAAATCCATTGTATATTTATGCGCCTTATTAATGTAGATGATCTACATTAATATTACAACACTATTGTTACTCAGTGATGAGCACTTGATTGGACAGTAAATCCTTTGTAGCAAATATTTAGTTTTCCTTCCTTCCTTATGTTAGTATTTTGTAGATTTTGAACAAATGTATGCTTGATCAGTTTAAGTGGCACTGCTAGCACATCTAAATATTGTGATCTACAGTACTGTGTATTGTAAACAGCTTGTAAATGTCTTAGGATTTATGATATTGCATGGTGGTTTTTTTGGGGGGGGGGGGTGGCGTATCACTTTTTAAATGTTATGTTTTAATTGAAGCTTAAAGGAAGCAGAGATGGTAAGATGCTTTTATTTTATATTTTAAATGTGTGTTTCAGAATGCGGTCAGCCGCCTCTACAGAGCAGAATAGTTGGGGGATTTGACTCCGCTGCAGGTCACTGGCCATGGCAAGTTGATATACAACAGGTACAGTAAATGCAATGTTATGGCTAGACATGCATTATTAAAGGAATAATAGAAACTTATTAAATGTTCACGGTTAGTTATATTATTGTTATGTACATTGTATAGCCTGCATTGGGCTACCCTCAGATCTGGTCTACCTTAATGGGTTCTTTAATATTTGTGTGTACGTATCCTATATTGGTCATGGTATAAACAGATCTCTGCGCTGATACAACCCACATGTGCATATTTTTTAAACAATTATCATGGGTATGACAATGCAAGATGATAAATAGTAATTATAAACTGCAGTAATCATGCAAAGTGTATGACTTGAAGTTGATCAAGTTGAAATTGATGTAAATTTACATGCACTTAGGAACAAGAGTGGAATATGAACGATTTTCCGAATTTACAGGATTATTATGAATATCAAAGTTCTTCTGTAAATGCTCTTCCTCTGTTCTTACCTGTATAAAAGACTGAAGTCTGGCTAACATCTTCATTTTCTCTTGATATGTTAAACCATGACATATTTGTGATGGAATTTTTTTTGGCTTGTCAATAGACCTTAATGCAGTTGTGCATACATTTCATACTCCTAAAGAGAAGACTGAAAGGAGAAACCCCCCAAAACAAACAAACAATTTAAAGAAACTGTGGTACATTCCAGCATTTTAGAAAAGGGCCAACCAACCATACCATTTAAAACCACTTGCCAAATATTGTGTAGGTCCCCCTTGTGCTGCCAGAACAGCTCTGACCCCTCAAGGCATGGACTTCACAACACCTTTGAAGGTGTGCTGTGGCATCTGGCACCAAGAAGTTAGCAGTGGATTCTGTCCTGTAAGTCCTCCAAGTTGTGAGGTGGGTCCTCCATGGATCAGACTTGTTTGTCCAGCACATCCTACAGATGCTCGATCAGATTGATATCTGGGAAATTTGGCGCTCAAGTCAACATCCTGAACTGAAGTTCCCCGTCATGTTCCTCAAACCATTACTGGACAGTTTTTTGCTGTGTGGCAGGGTACATTATCTTGCTGAAAGGAGCCATTGCCATTAGGGAATACCGTTGCCATGAAGTGGTGTACTTGGTCTGCAGTGTTTAAGTAGGTGGTATGTCTAAAAATAACATCCACATGATTGCCAGGACCCAAGGTTTTCTAGCAGAACATTGCCCAGAACATCACACTGCCTCCACTGGCTTGCATTCTCCCCATAGTGCATCCTGGTGCCATCTCTTCCCCAGGTAAGTGACACACCTGCAACTGGGCATCCATATGATGTAAAAGAAAACACGATTCATCAGACAAGGCCACCTTCTTTCATTGCTCCATGGTCCAGTTCTGATGCTCACATGCCCATTGAAGTTGCTTTTGGCGGTGGACAGGGTCAGCACGGGCGCTTGTGCAGCAAGCTACAATTCACTGTGTTCTGACCCCTTTCTATCAAAGCCAGCATTAACGTTTTCGTCAATTTGTGGCACAGTAGGTCTTCTGTCAGACTGGAATGGTTAGTCTTCACTCCACACTCACCTCATTGAGTCTTGGACTCCCAATCCATGACTTGCAATTTAGCCCTTGTCAAAGTTGCTCAGATCCTTACACTTGCCCATTTTTCCTGCTTCCAACACTTCAACTTCAAGAACTGACCATTCACTTGCTGCCTAATGTATCTCACTCTTTGACAGGTGCTATGATAATGAGAAAATCAGTGTTATTCACTTTACCTGTAAATGGTTAATGTTGTTGATTGGTGTATGTTTCTACTGTTAGGAAAAACTCCTTATTCAGACTTACCTCCTTCATGCATGTAGGAACAAGTTTAATTTCAGGTTCAGCTTGACTAAATTGTTCGTGTTCCCAGCATTTGATATTTTTTTTTTTTTCTCCTTTTGTTTTCACTCAAAACTAGGAGCCAGGTGTTAAGCCACAGAAAGGTCATTTTATCATTCATTTTTAATTATTCCTTGTGGTTAATAACTTGAGGTTACCTTCTGAAAACATGCAGAATCGCTTCCCTAAATTTTAAACTGTGCTGGCTGCCAGAGCGTATAACTGCTAACTTGTTCATGTGAACTCGGTCCATGAAAAAATGTGTGTATGTATACACTGTGTCCACTTTATTAAGAACACCTGTACTCCTGCTCATTCATGCAGTTATCTAATCCGCTAATCAAGTGGTATCAGCCTGGTGCAAAAAAATCATGCAGGTGTAGGTTAAGAGCTTCAGTTAAGGTTTGCATCAAAAAGGTGTCTCTGACTTTGATTGTGGCATGGATGTTGGTACCAGAAGGGCTGATTTGAGTATTTCATAAATTGCTGATCTCTTGTGAATTTCACACACAACAGTCCTAAGAGTTTACATAGAATTGTGTTTAATAAAAAAAAAAAAAAGTGAGTGAGCAACAGGTCTGTGGATGGAAACATTTTAAAAGAACAGAGGAAGACACAGGAAAATCGCCAGATTTGCTTCCAGGAAGGTTACAGTAACTCACATAAGCAGTCTTTACAACTGTGGTGAGCAGAAAAGTATCTCAAAAGGCACAACACATCAAACCTTGAAGTAAATGAGCTACAACAGCAGAAGACAACATTCCACTTCAGTAAGCCAAGAACAGAAATCTGAGGCTATCATGGGCACAGGCTCACCAAAAGTAGACAGTTGAAGATTAGAAAAAAGTCACCTGGTCTTTTTTTCTGTCTGTGTGCAAAAAAAAAAAAAAAAAGACGAGCAGGAAAGACCATCAGAGAATTTCTGAGAAGTTTCCTAATTTGTAATGTACGTTGTATGTCCAAACGTATCTAGACACCCCTCTTAATTATTGAGTTTAGCTCAATAATTTCATTTGTCAAAGGTTGCCACCTTTGCCACAAGTTGGTTTGTGAAATTTCTGCCTGCTAGATCTGCCCTAGTCGGCTGTAAATGCTATTATTGTGAAATGGCAGCATCTAGCTCAAAGAGCAGGGTTGCCAAGTGCTGAAGTATGGTTTAAAAAAAATAATAATAATAAAATAAATAAATAAATCTCCTGTCCTCTGTTGCATCATTCACTTCAGAGTTCCAAACTGCCTCTGAAAGCAACATCAGCACAAGAATTGCATTGGGAGCTTTACAAAATGGGTTTCCATTGCCAAGCAGCTGAACATGAGCCAAAAATCACTATGCATAATGCCAAGCATGGAGTGGTTTAAAACAGTCACTGGACTCTGGAGCACTATTTGGTAGTCTGACGGATGAATCTGTATGTGGCAGATACTAGGAGAACACTACCTACCGGAATGCATAATGCCAGCAGTAAAATTAGGTGGAGGGGGAATAATGGTCTAGGGCTGTTTTTCAGGCTTTGGGTTTTTTAGTTCCAGTTAAGACTAACGTTAATGTTACAGTATACAAGGACATTTTAGACAATTGTATGCTTCCATCTTGGAGGCAACAGTTTTGGGAAGGCCCTTTCCTCTTTCAGCATGACCGTAAGGTCTATAAAAACATGATTTGACAAGTTTGGTATGGAAGAACTCCAGTGGCCTGCACACAGCCCTTACAACCAAACTGAAGCCCTTTGGGATGAACTGGAACATTGATTGCGAGCCAGGCCTTCTCATCCCACATCAGTACCTGAATGTTCCCACAGACGCACTCCATAGTCTTGTAGAAAGCCTTCCCAGAAGAGTAGAGGTTATTGTAACAGCACAGGGGAACCAACTATGTGTTAATGCCCATGGTTCTAGAATAGGCACGAGTGTGATGGTCAGGTCTCCACATACTTTTGGCTATGCATTGTATATGCTTAAAAAGGTAAAACGGTATGTCCCCATACCTTTTGGTCATACAACTCAGGTGGACCATGAAATGTTAAGTTATGTTTTCAAGGACATTTTCTCAAAACACCTGCGTTATTGGAGTGTTCTTAAATAAATTGGTTACGACAACTTTAAACATTTAAACTTATCAATAAACCATTTATTTTCAGATCTCTATAGGACATATATGTGGAGGAACAATCATCGCTCAGAACTGGGTTCTGTCTGCAGCTCACTGTTTTCCAAAGTGAGTTTTGATGTATATGTTTTTTTATTCTTGAGATGATTCTGTGCTGCAGAATTCAGTCAAATCTATTCATTCTTTAATTTTATCTTCTGAATGTACAGCATCTTTACAGGAACCATTCCCTTTTGCTAATATATACATGACTATAGTTGATGACTAATAATGACTTACTGCTAGTATTTTCCATTTAGCCATGTTAGTTAGCTAAGTTACTATATTCTATTTGTCATGTTCGCTAATAGAGCATGCTCAGCGTATCTATCTTTGTCTCTGGTGGTGTTTCCAGTCCTTCTGACACATCCCAGTACTTGATCTATGTCGGCCGTCTGCAGCTGAATGGCTGGAACCCATATGAGTCGTCTCATCGCATTAATCGTGTGGTGGTGCCGTATGGCTACACGGACCCACAGTTGGGCCAGGACATAGCTTTAGTGGAGTTGGCTACCCCAGTTACATGGTCTGATTACGTCCAGCCCGTGTGCCTACCAAATGCAGATGTGACATTTGCTGGAGGAACAATGTGCACCATCACAGGCTGGGGAGACATTAGAGATGGAGGTGAGTGTGGGTGGAGATGCTAGACACAAAGGCCAGTGTTAAAGGGAACATATAAATTTAAACACAACCTGAGTGGCTTTCGGTGCATGTTTGCTATATTATTAGTATTAGGTGGATTTATTGTAACCAAGAACAGGTAAGACTTTCATGCCACGAATGCACATAAGATTTCCCTTACAACGAGCAGCTGAGGCCTGTTGACAAGAGAGGCCTCTATAATGTAATGAAGACCTACAGATTAAGTTTGATTATGCCAAAAAACAGACAAGTACAGCCCCGTTTCCAAAAAAAGTTGGCATGCTGTAAAATAAAAACATAGATAAAAATGTAAACAAAAACAATGTGATAATTTGCAAATCATGTAAATGCATATTTATTGAAAATAGAACAAAGACAACAAATCACATATTGAAATTGAGAAAATTCTTGGAGTTTTGACAGTGAAAGTGAAAATCCCATTCTTGCCTGATCTACGATTTCAACGGCTCAACAGTTCGGAGTCCTCTTTGTCATACTTTTCTTTTCATGAAGTGCCAAGTGTTTTTAATGGGTGATGGGTCTGGACTGCAGGCAGGCCAATTTAGCACCAAGACTCTACTATGAAGCTGTGCTGTTGTAATGCGTGCAGAGTGCATTTTGGAAAGTCTTGCTTATTTCAGAAAGATGATGCATTTTCTTTCTGAAATAAGCAAGCCCTTCCTTGAAAAAGACATTATCTGGATGGCAGCATAGGTTGCTCAAAAACCTGTATATATCATTCAGCATTAATGTTGCCCTCCCAGATGTGCAGGCTACCCATGCCATGTGCACTAATGCACCTCCATACCATCATGGATGCTGGCTTTTGAGCCATGCACTGATAACAAGCCAAATGGTCTATCTTCTCTGTAGCCCAGTGGATGCGGCGTCCATGATTTTCAAATTTCTATTTCGCCTCTTCCATCTCAAGTGATCTGGGGTCCAGAGAAGGCGGTGGTGTTTCTGAGTCATGTTTATAAATGTTTTCTTCTTTGCATGGTGAAGTTTTAGCCTGCATTTGTGGATGCAGTGAGGAACTGTTTTTACAGACCGTGGTTTTCAAAAGTGTTCCTGATCCCATGCAGTCAAGAATCATGTCTATTTTTAATGTAGTGTTGCCTTAGGGCTCATGGATCATGGCCATCCAATGTTGCTTTTCAGCCTGGTCCCTTGTGTACAGAGATTTCTCTGGATTCTCTAAATCTTTTAATGATCTTCTGTATCCTAGATGATGAAACCCTCAAATTCTTTGCAATTTCAGGTTTAGGAACATTATTCTTAAATTGTTGCACTGTTTGCAAATGCAGACTTTCCCAGAGTGGTGAATGCCTCCCCATCTTTACTGCTGAGAGACTCTGCCTCTCTGGGATGCTCTTTGCTCTTTTTATACCCACTCATTCTCTGAGCAGTTGCCAATTATCCTAATTAGTTGCAAAATGTTCCACCAGGTGGGTATTTTTGCCCCCTTGTTGTCTGTTTGTAATAAAATATGGGTTTACATGATTTTCAAATAGTCATCCTGGTTTTTAATTACATTTTACACAGCATGCCAATTTTTTGGAAATAGGGTTGTAATAAAAGGACTGAAGATTCTACCCTGTAATGACACACTAATATTGTTGGACATTATCACAGTGTTCCTGTAACAGTTGTTGGAGATTGTTGGAGACCACAAATAGGAACGGGGTGATAAGATATTCTGTCTCTGGGTGTAGTCTCTTTGCAGGGGGTGGGAACTCTTCAGCAGGTGCAGGTGCCAATCATTGATCAATCTGCCTGCCAGGACATGTTCCAGATCCAAGCCACAGAGCAGGTTAACATTCGCTATGACATGCTCTGTGCTGGCTTTCAAGAGGGGGGCAAAGATTCCTGCCAGGTGAGTGTGTGAGTTCACGCACTGGCACCGTTGTGAGGACCAATTTGTTAGATTTCATTATACTTGTGAGGACAATTTTGGACGGTCCTCACAATTTGGTGGTCCTCACAGTTTTAAGGCATGATTTCAAGGTTTTGCACACAAAAAGAAGACAAGTAAGTTTCCTTTTCATTACTGAAGTTAATTTTAGGGTTGGGGTTAGGTTTAGGTGCAGGTGTAGCATTAATTAGCTAGGATAGTAAAACCAATGTGTGTGAGAGTATATGTGTACAAATTAAACAGCGAATAATTTTGTATTTATAATTTGCAACATATGCTGTTCACCTTTATGCTTTACACATTTTCTTAGCCACCATATGTGTTTGCAGACTTTGCTCAACATATTCAGATTGACATATTAGTATCTGTAGAAAGATCTTAATATGGGTATTAAGGCTCATGTATGCTCATCCTTAAATGCATATATGGATATGGGCGGAGCCTTCTGTCCATACTCGGCATTTATTTCATCCATGTTTGTGAAAACATTTAATGAAAGCTCACAGATCTGGATGAAATGGGGCAGTAGTTCAAGCAGGACACAATGAACACTTTTTTTTTTTTAAATGGCTTAAGTTTTTGAAGGGAGGTTATGCAATTTAGTAAGAACTTTTGAACATCTATATGTTACTTTGCCATCTACAACTCCGCTTCCACTTTTTGCCTTTCTTCCTCCACTGTCCCCATGTTTGTTGTTGTCAAACTTTTGACTATGCTGCCCTCTAGTGGATGTATTGCTTAACATCCATGCCAACGGATGGAAGTATGTGAGCAGTGACTGTTGCATCATTTGAAAAGGATATGAATTTTCATATGTAAAGTGAGCGTAAATGAGCCCTTATATATTCTTTGTTCTTGTTCTAGAGCTTTCTGAAAAAATATAAATTTTCTTCTTAGGGGGATTCTGGAGGACCGCTGGTATGCCAGACATCTAGTGGCTACTGGATACAGGCTGGCATTGTGAGCTTCGGCCTGGGTTGTGCCCAGCCCAACCGACCGGGTGTCTATGCTAGAGTGTCCGCCTTTTCCAACTTTATTCAGAGCAACATTCAGGGACTACAACTGCATAGTGCAGCAGATCACAACTGGTCCGGCTGGCTCATCATTCTCACCAGGACAGCAATCGCACTAACTATGGCTCAGCTACTGAGATAATGTCAACTTCTCTAATGCCAAGGGAAGGATATATTCACAAACCTCAGGTGACATGAAAAAAGGCAATGCAGACTGTGATTACTGTTTATATACTATATCTCAAATCCAATGTTCTAGTTGCTTTTGCATCCAGTGGCTACTCAGTGGAATGCAATACCTAGTCTGATTAAAGAAAGGAATCAATTTAGTCAGAAGTGATATGCAGTTTGCACATTTTAAACTTTTGGCAGACTATTTTATGAAATGTCTACAAACTGCAAGATTTGACGACAATAATAATCTGAGGAAAATACTTTTAAATAGGTTTTAACTGGGATTGTGTGATCAAGTATTTATTGATGTTTTTTTTTTAACTTGTCTTTCACTTTGTAAGTGATTTTAAAAAAAAAATAATAATAAAGAATCATGTATTTTCTGTGTCATTTACAGTGGTAGTTAAAAGTTTCTGAACCCTTTAAAATTTTCTATATTTTTTCATAAATATGGTATCCTAAAAAAAATACTAAATCCTAAAAGTACACAGAGAGAAGTGGATTAAACAAATGAGAGAAAAAAATTACTTAGTCATTTATTTATTGAGGTGAAAATGATCCAAAATGAAATATTTATGAAGGTTTGTGAACCTTTGCTTTCAGACTCTCTTGTGCAGCAATAATAATAAGTTCCTGTTATAACTGTTGATCAGTTCTGCATATCAGTTTGGATCAATTTTAGCTTGTTCCCCCATACAGAAGAGCTTCAACTCTAGGATTCTTGTGGGTTTCCTCTCATGAACTTCTCAACAAATTCTATTGGATTCAGTCAGGAGTTTGAATTGGCCATCCCAAAACATTCATTTTATTCTTCTTTAAACATTGGTAGAACAGCTTGTGTGCTTAGTGTCGATGTCATGCTGTCTGACCCAATTAAGATTCAGTTAATGGACAATGTCCTGACCGCGTTCTTTTCAATTTGCTGGTATAATTCAGAATTCATTATTCTATCAAAGATGGCAAGCTATCCTTGCCAAGATGCAGCAAAACAGGCCCAAACTATTTACCTTTATGGCATTTGGAAGATGCCCTTATGCAGAGCGACTTACATAAGTGCTTTGAAGTCTCTATCAGTAAATATATTCTGATACTGACTCACTAGGACCTGGGCTAAGAATACTATCACACTAAAACTGTTGGCAAGTAATACAGAAAGGTGTTTTTTGTGAAGTGTAGAACAAATAAGTGCTAGTCCAAGTACTTCCGAAAGAGGTAGGTCTTTAGTTGTCGTTTGAAAACACACAGTGCCTCAACTGTTCGAACAGCTAGGGGAAGTTCATTCCACCACCCAAGTGCCAAAACAAAGAGTTTAGATGCATGTCTTCTTTGTACCTTGAGAGATGGTGAGACCAATCGAGCAGTGCTGGAGGATCGGAGGGAACGTGGTGCAGGGTGTGAAAAGTGCTTTGAGATAGGAGGGTGCTGGTCCATTTTTGGCTTTGTAGGCAAGCATTAGTGTTTTTAATCTGATGCGCGCAGCAACGGGAAGCCAGTGAAGGGAGCGTAGCAATGGGGTGTTGTGGGAGAACTTGGGAAGGTTGAAAATGAGTTGTGCATCTGCATTCTGGATCAGTTGCAAGGGTCGAATGGCGCTCAGAGGCGAACCTGCTTCGAGTGCGTTACAGTAGTCTAGTCTTGAGATGACAAGAGACTGAACAAGTATCTGGGTGGCCTGTGTGGAAAGAAATGGACCGATCCTTCTGATGTTGAAGAGAAGAAATCAGCATGAGCTAGAATGATTAGCAATATGAGAGGAAAAAGATAGGTGATTGTTCAAGGTTGCCCCAAGGTTACATGCAGTGCCCAAAGGAGAGATCAAAGAGTTGTCCAGGGAGATCACAAGATTCTGATGTGGGGATGAATCAGCTGGAATGAGCCTCAGTTCAGTTTTGCTGGGGTTAAGTTTCAACTGATGAGCTGCCATCCATGATGAGATATCTGCAAGACATGCAGAAATCCGGCCAGAAACATTGATGTCTGAAGGAGGAAAAGAGAGGATTAGTTGAGTGTCATCTGCATAGCAGTGGTATGAGAACCCATGTGAGGATATTACCTCACCAACAGATCTAGTATAGCTGGAAAACAGAAGAGGACCAAGTACTGAGCCCTGAGGGATGCCAGTGGAGAGCCTACGTGGAGTAGATGTGGCTCCCTTCCATGTCACCTGATATGACCGGCTTTTTAGGTAGGAAGCGAACCATTGCCATGCTAAGCCACAAATACCAAGACTCCTAAGAATGGACAATAGAGTCTTGTGGTTGACCCTGTCAAATGTTGCTAAAAGCTCAGGGAGGATGAGGAATGATGACCGTTTGGCCGATCTAGCAGAATGTATCTTCTCAGTGACGATCTCTGTGGAATGTGTCACTTTGAAACCAGACTGATGAGGATCCTGTAGGTTGTTCTCTGAGAGATAGAGAGATACAGTTGACTGTAGACAGTACTTTCAAGGATTTTAGAAAGAAAAGAGAGTAGTGATACTGGTCGGTAGTTGCTGATGTCAGAGTGGGTTTCTTCAGGATGGGAATAACCCTGGCTCTTTTGAATGCAGTAGGTACATTACCAGATGTTATGGAGCTATTTATGATAGTGGTGATGAAGGGGATAAGGTCTTGAGAGATGTTAGGATTGAATTAGATGACGACTTGTAGGATCTCATCTGTAGCTAGATTGGAAAACCGTGTCCGTGAGGTAGAAGGGGAATACTTCGTGTGACGTGACGAAGTTGGGGTGTTAGTGAATGACTGACAGATTTGTTGAATCGTCCCATCAAAAAAGTTGGCAAAGTCTTCAGCAGTCAGGGAGGGCAGAGCAGGAGGAACTGGCGGGTTGAGTAATGAAGAAAAGATGGGGGGTTTGCGTGGATCTTGTGCAGAGATTTCCAGCTTTTTCTTATAGAAGGCAGTCTTAGCAGAAGTTACATCAGTTGAGAATTTGGACAGGAGATCACGGTAAGAAGACAGATCTGTGTTAAGTTGTGTTTTTTTTCCACTTTCTGCTGCTCTTAACTCTCGTCGATTGCTACGCAACACATCCGATAGCCAAGGAGCAGGGTGAGAGTTCTTCCAAACCGTAATACTATCATCTCCATGTTTCACAGATGGGATTAGGTTCTTATGCTGGAATGCAGTGTTTCCTTTGTCTAAACATAATGCTTCTCATGTAAAACAAAAAGTTGTTTTGATCTCATCCATTCCCATAATTTTTCCAACAGTCTTCTGGCTTCTCCATATAATCTTTTTGTCAAACTATCGGCAGCGATGTTCTTTTTGGAGAGCAGTGGCGTTCTTCTTACAACCCTGCCATGCACACCATTGTTCCGTGTTCTCCTGAAGGTGGACTCATGAACATTAACGTTAGCCAATGGGAGAGAGGCCTTTAGTGGTTTAGAAGTTACCCTGGGTTTGAGACCTTGCAGACTATTATACACCTTCCTCTTGTAGTGTTCTTTGTTTGTCGACCACTCCTGGATAGGGGTAAAAATTAATTTTTGTTGAAATTGAATTTCTTGTATCTGTCTGATTGTGGATTGGTGGAGTCCAAAGCATTTAGAGATTGTTTTGTAGCCTTTTCCAGCAGATTTCCTCAGAAATCTCCTTTGTTCATGCAATGATGCACTTCCACAAATGTGTTTGGAAGATCAGACATTGATAGATTTCTTCTAAATAAGACAACCTGACTGTCACCCACTTGGTTGACTGAAAACACCTGACTCCAACTTCACTTTCAAATTAACTGCTAATTCTAGAAGTTGTCATACTTTTGCCACTCACAGATATGTAATATTGAATCATTTTCCTGAATAAATAAAAGACCAATATAATAATAGTATAATATTGGCTTGTTTAATTGGGTTCAATTAATCTACTTTTAGGACTTGTGTGAAAATCTGATGTTTTAGGCCATATTTATGTTGGAATATAGAAAATTCTAAAGGATTCCCAAACCTTGAAGCACAACTTTATATTGTGGGTGCATTTACATATTTGTGGCATATTTATCAGCCGCATTACTCAGTGTTTATTTGCAAACTTATGCAGTGAAACCAACTCCACTCTTGACTTGTCATTTCATTTCTTTATTGCAAACAAACATGTTATTTGTCATGCTGGTGCAAAATCACTTATATGAACACTAATGCCAAAAACGTATTCGTGAAATGCTCACTCGAACCTGCCTAGTAATGTCTACCTAGACTGCGTCAGCCACCAGTTTGAAGTGTGCTTGGTGTTTTTCACATTTACATTGATCATGGTTCCAAAGCAATGGTTGATCTTTTTCATTCTATGTTCTTCTGCACTGCATGCTCAGTCTGCCATTGGTGTTAGACCCAGGGAACACAAGCACAGTCCTTTGTAGTGCTTCTACACTTTGCTGCAGTTAGTTAGGCAAATCTTAAGTTTCTGTCCCAAAAGATCAGACTTTCAATTTCAATATCAAAATTGTTGAACAATAGAAAATTCAACCTATTGCCTGTGACTAAGCTTATATCTTTTGTTAGGATATTAGCATGTTTGCCAATGTTCTTCAACTGAAGTGTTCTTCAACTTTATTTTAGCACCAAATTAGCACCACAATGCTAACTAGGCCTCCATTTTTGGTCATGAATGGTAGCAATTTTAGCCATGTGTTAAACTTGCTAGAATTCTTAGGAATAAAACTTGACCAAAGGTTTATGGCTAGAGGAAATGATTGTTTAAAAAACATTCACTCACCTTAACACACTTGTTTGAGAATCTACAGCATGGCAAATTTGTGAAATCATTTTTTTTGGGGGGGGGGGGCTACACACAATACAACATATAAACATGAACTCATCTACAAAGTTCGAATAATGTTTGTAGTGAAGTTGGCACTTGGTTTGGCGGTATAGTACATGATCTTGGGTAGAATAAGTTAAAGTGCCATGTTGCCATGATGGAAATTGGGGAGGAGTGAAGGCTAGATTCTAGTCTAAGGGAGGTTGGAGTTATCAGAAAGAATCATGGGAGATCCAAGTTGAAGCTCCTGCTGAAGTGATTCCAAGTCAGCTGGGGTCATGCGGTGTACTTCCAGCCAATCTGAGAGCAAGGATGCGGAGAGGGGTGCAGAGTCGTTGTGACTGTCATAGAAGGACAGAACAGATTTGAATCACTTGGTAAGCTCACAGGCACCATTTAAATCAAAGGAACAATTGTAAATACATTACAGTCCCATATGAATAATTTTACATTTTAAATGAGGTTTGACTGACCTTTCCCTGAGGTCTGAGTGCTGGAGGTCAGTGAGTGACTGAGTGAGGAGATCGTCAAGGTCAAAGCCAACACCATATCCAGCCCCACTGCCCTTTGGGGTCACAGAAAAAACTGGGGGCAAAATATCTTCAACCTGACAGAAACAAGGGGAGACTAAATGATTCAGAAAACCTTCAGGATTATATAGTTATTTACCACAATTTTCAGATGCTCTTATTCAGAGCAAGAAAATAGCCTCACAGTAGTACAAACAGGACAGAATCTAAGAACAGCATTATTTTAAATATCTAATCATTCATAAAAAACCATTCATAATTACTTCCATTTAGGTCTCTTATTCACAACACACCTGTGACTTAGACAGCTGTAGTGTGACTGTATGGATGTCTGGTGCTCTGCAACTCCCTGGTAGCCCCGTTTCTGTGAGGCAAGTATGCGCTGATGATCCAGGTGCCGCATGAGAAGGTTCATGTGAAGGAGTACCATTTTGCTGCTTGCCAAGGGCAGAACACAACTTCTCCAGGGGCTCAGAAGCACCTACTGAGTCCTGGTTAGGGATTGACGTGCTAGTGTCCTGAATTCCAACTCTTGTCGTCCCATTGGGAGTCAATCCTATAGGTTTGTTGATGAAGGAGTCTGCTGAGAAGAGTTTGACAGGAGGGTTAGTAATGGGCATTTCAATGCTAGGAAGAGGTTGAGTTTGTTGAGGGTGCATAAGAGGTTGGGTTTGTTGGGTCAGCAGGACTGACTGCTGGGTTAAGCTCACATGGCTCATCTGTGGAGGAGACAGCTGAATCTGCTGAGACTGGGGAGGGATTTGTGCTTGCTGCTGATGTGCTGTTCCTCCACTGGCCTGGTTTCCTGTCCAGTTCCCTCCTGTGGTTAATGCTGTCCCACACCCCTGGAACTGAGTTGGAGTTTGGGGTTTTAATGTGTCACTTTTGGCAAGGGTACATGGGCCTGCAACTACACCATGTGTCCCACCTCCAACTATTGCCAAAGCCCCACCACCTACACTTCCACCTCCACTTACTGCTACCATACCAATGTCCCCATTTTGAGTGGAGCCTATGGGGATTGGCAAGGAATTGAAAGTAGCAGGTGGATGAAACATTCCAGATACCATACACTGACCAATCTGAGGCACTATTTGTTGGGGTTGTTTGAACACCTGCAACTCACTTGGTTGTTTGTCTGGCACTGATTCCACAGTATCTGATGACATCATCAGGCCTTTTCCCACAGTTGCCTGCATCTGGCAAGAACCCGTGTTAGTGTTATTGGACTTAGTAGGGTTATTGTCAATGACCTGTGATTTGTCCATCATTCTTCCCCACCGCTCCAGCAGTTTCTTGTCATTGTCACTCAGCAGAACACCACCCAAGGACTCGCCTGATTTGCCTTCCTTTTTCTCCTTTTCTTTCAGCTTTTTCTTTCGTGCCATTGCTCGTTCCTGTCTTTTCCTTCGCTTCTCTTCTCTCTCCCGCTGTCTCTCTTGTGCTGTAACAGGTCTCCTGTGTTCTGGACCAGAGGACAACACCAAGGAAGACGAGCTCCCAGTTCCGCTGACCAGGTCTATACCTAGGGCTGCAACACTTCCATCTGGATATTAAAAAAAAACAAAAAACAAATATTAATTATATAGGTCTGTACACCATTCAATTAAATTTTATTTGTATAGTGCTTTCAATAAAGTATGCTGCAAAGCAGCTGGATATAGATTTAGATCCCTAATGAGCAATCCAGAGGCTAAGGACAAATTGGACAAGGATAACTCCCTGAGATGCCATGACGAAGAAATTGTGAGAAGAACTAGACTGAAAAGGGAACCCATACTCTTCTGGATGATGGATTGTGTGATTATAAATGATTACAGTATACAGTTACAGAAAAGCAAATAGTACCAAGCAAACCATTTACATTTTTTAACATTTTTAATAAAATTGAATACAACAAATCAAAATCAAGTAATTTAAAGAGTTTTAATGTAAAGAAGGTCAGACACAGCTTAAAATGCACTGTATCCTCTCTCTCAGTGATTTAGTGTTTGTGAATGAATCAACAATTTGAATAATAAAATCCTGGACTTTTTTCTCAGTGTGTCCAGAACTATTCGGTTACAATCTGTGTGGATTTCCTCTGGTTTCCTCAAAAAACATGCAGACTGGCTAGTCTAAATTGCCTTCAGTGTGAAGGTATATGTGTGCAGGGTGCCCTGTAATGGACTAGTGTCCCACCCAGCGTGTATTCGCACCCAATGATGCAGGGATAAGGTTCTTGATCCACCATGACCCTGGTTACTCTTACTGTTAAACAGTTACTGACAATGAATGAAATGAAATGAAAACTGAGCTTAATATTTAGACCATAAATAGCCGTTGTCACTATTATAACATAATTATTGCCATCTCGGCAAATATCCAGTTTAACAATCTGGGATCTAGCACATGAATTGACTACCAGACTATAAACTGTACTTTTGGTTTAGAGCGGATACTTATAAAAATGGAGAAGAGAACATGAGAAGTACAACAAATTTTCGATGACACAGAAAAACTGCATAAGAAAGAACTGAAACATGCTTCTGTTTTGGCCAAACTCTGTCTGAGTAGAGATTTTTGAGGTTTAAATGCTGATGTGCTTAATTTCAATACAGCTCTTCATTATTATGTGCATTTAACTCAACTTACTGTCCATTTTGCTTTAGTATTTGATATATTTTGTCAAAATTATGATTTTTGCTTCAGTTGATGCAGTTTAGGAAGGTAGTTTAGGTAAATTTCAAGAATCTCACTTCGTTTCTAGAATACTAATAATTCCTTGTTTTTTTTATCATATGTGGTACTGCAATGTCAAGCGTGTGCTTAAAAGTCATCCCAAAGTTCTATGTAAGGAATTCAGTTTGTATTTGTAGTTTTAGTTTTTGGAGTCAATTTGAATGGCAAAAAGGAAAAGGCAGGCAAACAAAAAACACATAAATGTCAGATTTCCCCTTCAGGAACACAGGTAAAATGATTTTATGTATAGTTACACATACCTCGTGCCTTTTGCCTTAGTGCTGACTTGAGTAAAGCTGCTTTCAGTGCTGCTTTGGTATCATCTGAAATTGCTCCTTCTTTTCGAGTGGTTTCCCCCGAGGTTCCTTTCCCCCCTTTTCCAAGTGAACGAGAGAGTGACTGAGAGAGAGACTGAGCTTGTGTCTGAGACAGAGCAAGAGAGGCCCCGGATTTTGTAAGACTGGATGAAGGTGCTGTAGTGGCTGGTGGCTGGTTGTGGGCATGACTCTGAATTGTCTGTACAGCAGGAGATTGACTTGCAAGAGCAAGGTCCTCTCTCTTGGTGCAGTCTCCAGTTGGTTCACAAGGTGGTGTGTCTTGGCTGGATGTGGGAGTGATGAGGTCAATGGTCTCTGGTTGTCCATCTGAATTTGCACTGGGCATGTCCACATCCTGACAGCTTCTTGTGAATGGTGTCAAATAATTGGTAAGATGGGTTAAGTTGGGCAGAGGAGCTTGCTTATTTAATGAAGGAACCAAGGAGACTGAGCTCTGTGTTATGACCAAATTTTGACTTGTTTTCTGCTGCTGAGGGTGTGTCACATTTGGCTGGTTTTGAGTACTTGGCACCATTGGATAGGCATTATTACATGTGCTCCCTGAGACTTGTCCCAATCTCTGGAGCGGTTTGAATTGGATCTTCCTGCTACCTTGTTTTTTCTGGTGGAAGTCCTGTATTTCAGCAAGTATGGCCTCTTTGATCTGCTCTCGCCCCATGGGCTGCCGGTCGAACTCAAAATCAAAGGCAGGCACACACACAGGCTCATCATCTGCATCATGATACTTGGCAAGGTAGGGGTGCGCTAGTGCCTGGCAGACAGTAATTCGTTCACGAGGGTCAAAGCTCAGCATGGCACTCAGAAGATCCAGTGCAACAGGTTCGGCCTGTGGGTACAGTCTAGTGAGAGGCACAGGTGCCCTGGAAGGCAAGCTCTGGACATAAGCACGCACCCTTTCAGCTCCAATAGCACCCACCACACTCTCAGGTGGTGTACCCAAGACAGAGAGAATCAGCTGCAGCTGGTGCACATAGTGCTTGCCTGGGAAGAGCTGCTTCCTACCCAGCATTTCAGCAAAGATGCAGCCCACTGACCAGAGGTCAATGGCAAGGCTGTAGTGGTGAAGTGAGAGCATAAGCTCAGGTGCCCGATACCAACGTGTGGCCACATACTCCGTCATAAAGGAATGTGACTCATCAGCATGGGCAGCACTCAAACCCCGGGCCATGCCAAAGTCCCCAATCTTCAGCTCACAGTTCTCGTTCACCAGCAGGTTGGAGGGCTTCAGGTCGCGGTGGATTACATTGGCTGAGTGGATGTACTTCAGGCCACGCAACAGCTGGTACAGAAAATAACGTGTGTGCTCAGGGGTCAGAGGTTGTCTTGAGTGGATGATCTGATGCAAGTCACTCTCCATTAGGTCAAGGACTACATACCTACAAAAAGGAGACAATGTTAATCAACCACAAAAGGCAGAAACAGTAAAAGAAAGTGAACACTTTATGCAAATAATTTTCTATTTGTGACAGTGCTCACACTTACACAGATTTGAAGGCTGAAGTAGGCACCACAGGCTGAAGGATGTCCTTAATTGCAATAATGTTGTCATGTTTAAAGTGTTTCAGAATCTTGAGCTCTCGCAGTGTGCGTTTCGCATTTGTCACAACTTCAAAGGCATTTGGGATCTTCTTTATCGCCACCTGTTGCCCTACAAATAAATTATCGGTTTAAAATGATTAAAAACATTTATTGCCCCATGGAATACAAAAATAGGTCCCTGCAATTAAAATGTTTTAATGTGATCACAATCTGTTTTTTTTTTTTTTTTTTACAAGCTCTACATTATTAGTAGCCCATACATTCATAACTGACTTTATTTAATAATTGGTGTTTGCACAGACTGACCAAATATTTATCTGTGCAAAGAACTTAGAATAGAATAGTAATATGGATGCATACAGGGAAAGCATAACAGTAACATGGACTCTCATGAAAACCAGAATTTTTAAGTAAAATAATACATCACATGTGAGTAATTTTTCAAGCCTAACAAACAGATCCCAATTTCAAAGTACACTATATAGACACCTAACCAGTCACTCTCACATGCTTTCTGAACATCCTATTCCAGATCTAGTCCCCCTTTGCTGGTAAAAAAAAAAAATAACCTCCACTTTTCTGGGAAGGCTTTCGACTAGATTTTGGAGCATGACTGTGGGGATTTGCTCATTCAATCACAAGAGGATTACTGCGATCAGACAATGATTTGGGGTGAGGAGACCTGGCACCTAGTCAGTGTTAATAAATCCCAAAGGTGTTCAGAGGGGTTGAGACACGGCTTTGTGCAGGCCACTCGAGTTCTTCCATTCCAACCTTGACAAACCATGGCTTCATGGACCTCACATTGTGCACAGGGGCACTGTCATTCTGGGTTTTGACCTCTTAGGTCCAGTGAAGGGAAATTGTAATACTACAGCATTCAAATACCTCCTATACAATTGTGTGCTTCAAACTTTGCAGCAACAGTTTGGGGAAGGCACACATATTGGTGTGACGGTCAAACTTTCGGCCATATAGTGCACGTGTCATTGTAATATTTAAGAGTCCGCTTAAATAAGAGCTGTATTAATTTTTTTGAACATTGTGACAAACAACATTTTGGCTTTCCTACCGTTGTCCCGCCTCCTGGCAGATGATACGACGCCATAGGCACCTGTGCCAATGGTCTCGATGATGTCATACTCTTCACCGACCTCAAACTTCACATCTAAGGAATGGGCTTTAAGAAGTGCCAGGTTCTTTGCTGCCACACTGCTTGCATCTGCATTGGTCGATACATCATTGACAGGCTGGGAGTGATGTTCCACCTCAGGTGCCTGTTGATTGTTGTCACTGTTACATTCCCTCTTACAGTTGACTACAGAGATTTTTGACTTCTCAACTTCACTGGATGACATCCTGGACCTTTTAAATGAAATAAACACTAAAAATATTAGACCTGTGGACATGGCATGCCATTTACAACAAATACTGTTTTTTCTAATGCATCATACACTGAATACAGAATATGAACAAGGTTTCTGTTATTGCTTAGACACCTGTATGTTACTGGATAACCATTTTATTGTTCAGTTAGACAATAAGACCAAAAAAAAAAAAAAAAAAAAAAACCATAGCTGCGACAGCTGTGTTAATAAATTACTACTTACAGGGACTTTTAAAAATGCAATGAACCGTGAGCATGATGTTAACAAGGGTATTAACTGTTGATATATGTATATAAATACATTTATAATATTTTAACATTTTCCTTATGCCCTTAGTCAATTCATACGTAGAAAACTAAAAAGAAAAAAAGTTGAATTATTAAAAAGTTTGAGCTTTTTTTATTATTATTATTATTATTATTTCATTTAAAAGGTGACACTATAAATTTTCCTCTGCTTAAAGATGACGTAGGGTCACTATTTACATATAACCATTACATTAACATACATACAAACATTGCTGTAAAACAGAAGCGATGAAGAAAAGAACGCTCTATAGGTTTTACAGGTTTTACAGGATTTATAAGATAAGGCAGAACCAGCACTGTTATCTTTAGCCCAGGGGCGTGATGTCCCACTTCATAACCAATTCGTGCTAAAAAATAACAATCATCGTGTGTCAATATAGTCTCATAGTTCCAAAAATATATTTTACCTTATAATTATCAGGATAGCGATGATCCTGTTAACGTTTCTGTCAAAGCATGGCTGCTTTTCTCAAGGCTGTCTATCGCAAACCTTTTTACTTCCTTCTATTCTTCCGTGTTGTGTGGGAGTGACAGCGCGATTGTCCAATAGGGTGTAACATGTGCATGGAACAGCCAATTGACTCGGAGCTGTAGTTAAGAGGCGGGATCTTTTCGCTGTTCAATAGAACCATTGTTTGGGTGGTGCCGACCTGAATTGAGTCGCGGGTAAACACTTTCCAAAAGCCAAACCTTTTTTTTCCCCACATAATGTATGGTAAGCGTTCTGGTATCAGGGTCAAACAATCCGTGGTTGGCTATTTAAAATCCTCACCACGCCGACAAATCTGAGCTTTTCCAGTGTTTAAATAGCCTACGAATCATCCTAAAGTGAGACAGGGCGCCTCCCCCTCGTCTGCTGATAGTGCACTGTAAACACACTGAGATCAAAGGCTGCTAAAACACACACACTGCAGCAATGCATAGTATTTCAAAACAGTAGTCTATTTCATTTTTCATTTCATTTATGTTATTTGGCAGACGCCCTTATCCAGAGCAACTTACATACGTACATCTTATTTTTTATACAAGTGAGCAGTGAAGGTTAAGGGCCTTGCTCAAGGGCCTTGCTCAAGGACCCAGCTTGGCAATGCTGGGATTTGAACTCACGACCTTCCGATCACTAGTCCAACATCTTAACCACTGAGCTACCACAGACCCCAGCTAGTCTAGGACAGCTACAGTAATTGTAGCCTGTGTAACAGTGTAGTAAGCTCCTGTATTGAAAACTATAAGAATACCTTTTTAAGATGCTGAGCAGTAAGAGAAATGGAAATATTACGTGTTATTAAATTTGCATCTACTGGTTCAAGTCAATTGATAAATGTATCCCTAAGCAATCTAGAGGTTATGGTGGCAAGGAAAAACTTATGGAATTGACATGAATAAACCTTGAGAGGCAACAAATTCAAACGTAATCCCATTTCAGCTGAGTGACACCGGATAGTGTAATTATATAACTTGTTTTATATGGTCAAAAAGTGCAACCGTGCAACCAGAAAATTCATTATAGTTTTAACATTGTTGAAGTTACCAACTGTTCACTGATGAATGAGTGCAAGACTTTTCATGGCAATTGCAGTGTTAAAGTTATCATGGCCATTGTAGGCCTAAGCCAACGTAGCAAAACTGTTTGTATCAACTGCAGTCTAAAGCCATCTTCATGCTTTCTAAGTGCATCTTTAGGCTGTCCATATGGGGACTATCCTCATCAGGGGCGCAGAGATGAGAACTCTCACCAGAAGTAGGGCATCACGATGGATAAGGCAGTTTCAGAGAGCAGAAGCTTTACCAATGATGGTAAGTGAGCTAATGCATATTTATTTACTTTCTCAAAACTGTTAGGCACTGTTGGTCCTAAGATTTTGTCCATTCTAAAAAGCATTTTAGCTAGTGGTACTGTGCCATCTTACTTTAAGCAGTAGTTCAGCCCCTAATAAAAAAGCCAAACCTTGATTTTTCAGATTTGTATAACTTTTAGATCTAAATCATAGTTGCCATTTCTTTCTAAAGTTGGGGAAGGCTGCATTGTTCCAGCTTTCTTCTTTCTTAGTGAACAGTCATATTTTATACAGAAATTTCCATCAGGTTCTAGAGCACATCAACTGAGTTGACCCTCCTTAAAGTAAGTGATGACTTGCTACATTTTGTGAACTCAGGGAACTCTGCCTTTCTAGTCTTACTGGACCGAGTGCTACATTGGGCACAGTAGATTATGCCATTCTCCTGGAACACCTCAATCATGGGGTTGGCATTAAAGGTACTGCTTTGCAATGGTTTTTTCATATCTGGAAGATTGTACCTTTTTTAGTCAGGATAGGAAATTTCTCCTTCTCCACAGCACCCTTCAGATGTGGGCAGCCTAACACGGAGCTATATCCTAGGGCCGAACTTATTTTCTTTATATATGTTCAGTTAGGTCACATCCTTCAAAAAACATAAAATCTTTTGTCATTTCTACACCGATGATACACAACTGTACCTCCCACTAAACCTGGTGATAATGACTCTGTAATGCCTCTTCAGTCTTGTCCTGAGGGACATTAAATGTTGGTAGGCAACTTTTAATAGCTAAATGAGAGTGAGGCAGAACCTAAAGTATTTGGACTCTCTGGATCCTTTAAACAACTTGGGCTCCCTGTCTGCAAATATACATAATAAAAAAAAAAATCTGATTCCAAACTAACGGGTGGAGTCGTTAGCACTGTCTCCTCACAGGAAGAAGGTTCAGGGTTTGAACCTGCTGGCTCACTGGGGCTGCTCTGTGTGAAGTCTGCATGATCTCTTAAATTGGCGACCTGCCCAGGGTGTACCACACCTCTTCATTCTGTTGTCTGTACAAGTTTTAAATCCATTCACACATTTTTTTTTCTCACATTTAAGGACTAGACATTGTCCATTCATGCCTTCATTTGATCCCTTCTAGTAATTCTCTTTTTCTTAGGCTTAGTCAATCATCCCTCTTGGTCCAAACTCAGCTGCATGCCTCTTGACTTATACCAGAAAAAAGATGCAGCTTCTGTATAACTTGTATCTCTTCAATGGCTACCAGTTACATTTCGATTTTTAAGTTTCGATTTTTAAGGTTTAAGTGCTTGTTTTTAAGGCAGAATTATGAATTAGCACTGCTTTACATTTCAGAATTAATCTCACCCAACATTACGTCAAGCTCTTCTGAATGTTCCATGATCCTGGGTAATTTTAATAAAAAAAAAAATTTAAATTTTTAACCACATTATTATAACATACCTTGAACAAGGGTATGAATTATTTCTCTGCACTTAACCCGTCCAGGAAGTGGATACACACACACCCGTAGCAGAGGGCAGCCTTGCTCACAAGGGCACTTCAGCCATGGATGCAGAGGGAAGGGAAAGTGTAATTTGCTTACTCCCCCCACCCACGTGTTCTTCCCACTGATCCAGGGAATCAAACCGGTGACCTTTTAGTCCCAAACCCAGGTCACTAATCCTTAGGCCATGGCTGCCCCCAGTAAGGTCAAAGGGTTAACTTTCCCAAATCTGAACACTTTAAAATCTCATCTTTTTGCTTTGGTCAGTGCCTAGCTGTAAAAGGTGTGGTGTGGTGTAGGGTGATGCAGTGGTGTGCATATTCGGTATTTTTCATTCACTTATTATTGCACCTTGTGTAGTTTTTTAATTTTATCTGCCTTCTAACAACATCAAGAATGCCATTAATAATAATAATAGTAATGATTTTTTTATTCACCCATTCTAGTAGTCTTCTTCCTTTTATCAAGCTTTTTTTTAAAAAAAATATCTTGTAAACTTTATTTTTATTAAATTCAGTGATTTTATTTGAGCGTTTTTTTTGCAGCACTTTGGTCAACTATTTTTCTTCACTTTTTTAAAAGTGCTTTACAAATATATTTGACTTATTAGGTATTACATTTTCCCCAGGTAGGTCCTTAGTCACGTCATAGTCACAAAACTTTCACACGTGGCGTTTTTCCCCCAGAGTGGGTTTGGATGTTGGACCAGCCATGTTGGCTCTGCTTTAACTGTTGTTCCCTTCAGCAAATAAAGAACCCACAGGGAAGCAGATAATTTTTTTTTATTAGTATATACGAACACGTCAAAGGTTATAGTGTGAGGAAATTATTGGCTATAAAAATCTAAACAATGGAATTTAATAATACAGAACGTCTGTCCAGCCGACCAATCAGAGTACGCGGCTGCCCAGGCTCTCATCCAATCAGAGAGCGAGCTCAGGATTTTTCCACGTAGCAGAGAAGTTTACTTTTCAAATCATCAGGACTGGCAGTAGTAAATAAGAGCTCAGAATAAAGAGAGTTGGCTTGTAACATTTTTTTAGATTAGTCTAAATCTTTAGCGTTGCCATGTCTTCTGGTAAATCACCTGAAAGTGTTCCTAAATGGGAAAGATGGGTTCGCGTTGTGCTTTGTGCGTTAGGTTTAATATTATCGGTTTATGCGCTTCATGTGGAGCTGTCCCGTGAAAACGACCCAAATTACCGGGCTATGTGCGACCTCGCTGAGTCGGTGAGCTGCTCCAAGGTGTTCACATCCAGGTAAAAAAATATCTCACAATGTTTTACTTTTTAAAAAGTTTATTATTTTGAGCTTCCAAAAGAAGCAGAGACAGCAGACTGTATAGCATTTAGTGAAATGAGTCTAAAGCACACTGCTCGTGCCACGTCTGTGTCCGAGCGAGCAGATGTTGCCCAATATTTTCAGGGGAAAGTAGCTAGTGTGCGCTCGAAACGTCGCTAGAAGACGTCACCTGACGTCTAATTTGCATATGTATTGCATCATCATCATGGTCATTTGCACATCAAAACGTGTTACACGAAGAAGGAACACACTTTTTAAAGACACTGAGAGTAAGATAGTTTTATCTGAAAAGAAAATTATAGATTATTATTTATTTATTATAGAAAGAAGTTAACTAACTGTTATGTATTATACTCCAACGGGGAAAAAAAAGCAGTAGTAGTAAATAGTTTGGGGAAAAAAAACATCGGAAATGGTTATGGATGTTATTAACCCTTAGAACTCAGCACGGGACCGTGCCAAATGCGCAACTTTGGCGAATTGTCGTCGTTACAAAAACAATTCATTATATGGAAGTTTTGTTGGTGTGTGTCGACGGTCAAGGCTTCAGATGTCGCACTGGCCGTTCCTTAGTGTCACTACGTCATGTAGAACTGAAGTTAATATAAAGTTTAAAATGTGTAAATATTATTTCTACCATTCCTGTTACTGTTAAAAACACGTGTCACAAAAATTTAGAACTTAAAAATGGCCATTATTTGTGAGTTCTGCATTTCTGTGGTGTATTTTTAATGTTACTAGTAACGGTTATGGTAAAGCTAATATTTACACTTTTTAAAATTTATATTAACCTTCTGGGGCTTAAGAACTTGCCCCTGCGCACGCAGAGAAATATGGTTCCAAAAGTATGATATTTGGCTGAATCTGCAGCGTCTGCCCTTACGTTTCCATCTTATTGCAAGATCATGTGTGACTTACATACAGAGTTACGAGGAGAAGAAGATGTTCAGTTCGTTCAGTCGACATTCAGTGGAAAAATGGCACGCTAAAAGTTTTGAGCTGCTGAAGTTGCTGCAACGATTTTAGAAAATTTTTAGAAAAGTCAGGCTTCAACTTTTCAGCCTATGGCCAAATTGTCTCTTTACACAGTGCACTAGGTGATGGGACCTCATTAAACAGAGAGTTGAGATTGTTCTGAACATTATGATATAAAAGACATTAGCCCTGACTTAGCCCCCCTTTACATCAACGGCGAAGGGGTGGAGACCTTCCGGTTTCTCGGCATCCTTATCTCCGCTGACATCTCCTGGACAGACAACATCACAGCAGTCATCAAGCAGGCTCAGCAGCGGTTACACTTCCTGAGGGTCCTCAGAAAGCTCAACCTGGACTCCAACCTGCTACTGACCTTCTACCGCTCGACCATCGAGAGCCTGCTGGCGTACTGTATCACGGTATGGTACGGCAGCTGCACCATGGCAGACAGGGTGAGGCTTCAGAGAGTAGTAAAGGCAGCACAGAAGATCATCGGCTGCCCTCTCCCCTCCCTGATGGACATTTACATCTCCCACTGCCTCAGCAGAGCAAAAAACATTATCAAGGACAGCTCCCACCCTGGCTCTGATTTGTTTGACCTGTTGCCTTCAGGGAGGCGGTACAGGTGCATCACAACAAGGACAAACAGATTAAAGAACAGTTTTTTCCCTAAAGCCATAACCACTCTAAACTCACACATACACTGACTACAAAACCCTAACCCCTGGACTTCCTTCTGTTGATCAACTTACTGTACAATATCATTACTCTCAGGGGCCAACATCCACTACCTCCTGCACATGATCACCACTATCGACTTAAAACAAGGGGACACAGAAATGCACAGCTGTGAAAAAATAAACTGTGATAAATGATTGGACATTGAGAACAGTGGTGATCAGTGATTTGTTCTTGTAATATATAAATTTAAATTTTAAAGGTCCACTATGTAGGATTTTGAGCGTATATATTACAGAAGTGGAGTATATGTTCTATATTATACTTCTGGAATTCATAAGTATGTTTTAATTAGTAATTATGTATCTGTAATTATGAATTGTTGTCTTTTTGTAAGCTTAGAATGAATCCTTTGTATCTTCATAGGGGTCATCATGTTGACCACTACAGTAGCCCAGAACAGACAAACCCCTAGAGAGAGTTTGCTGGTGCTGGCTAACAAATTAGAGAACCCAAATTTTGAAAACTGGATGATCATACTTATTATTTAGCACGGAAAGAGCAAGGGAATGTGAATGTAAGCACTGAGAAGTACACTACAGGCACCTGACGGTTCTAATACATGCTTGGGAAAGGCAGGGGTAAGAGAGGGGCATTCAGGTGGTTGAATCCTACATAGTAGACTTAAAAGATAGTGTGCAGTGTCTTATGATTTTAAATAGCAGTGCTATAGCCAAACTATCTTTTTTATAATGTAGCAATAAACCAAGTTACTTTTTTTTCTGAAACATTTCTGAAAACTAGCTAACTACCCTGAAATAAGAGTTATTAAGTAAGAGAATTTTATTGAGCTGCTACTTTATTGCAGAAAATAAAAATACACATGCTTTCTACAGGGTATGCCATGACAAAGATATTTTGCTGTTCTATTTGTAAATCACTTTCTTTGAAGCAATTAATATTACTCAACTGTAAAACAGCCATCCTCAAAAAGCAACAGATACAGCGAGGTTTCATTCCATTAATCTTACTTCAGAAATCACTATCTAGTTAGTCTTGTTGTGCTACAACACTACTTCCTGAAAAAGAACAGTTTCTGGAAAAGCTAAATTATTTAAAAGAAAATCGCTCAGTTATTGTCTATTATTAAAAATGTAATTTTTATTTTCAATTTATTTAAATAGCGCTTTTAACAACCGACATTGTCACAATTAAGTTAGTAGCATCGCTACTTGTAGATAGCTACTCTCCAACAGTAATAGCCTGTGTATGTTTTTGTCAGGTGGGGACGTGGATTTGGACTCGTCCAGCTGTTTGCTGAAAAGGACAGCCTTCTAAACCAACCAAACAGTGTATTGGGCATCATCTTTTATACTCTGCAGCTAGGCTTAGGTGGGTCTTTATGTCCATTAACAGCCAGGCTTTCTGTAAAACCATCTGTGCTGCTTTAAGATTATTGCAGTATTATTACAGAAAGTCCACTCGAACGGAGCCTAATTTCTTCTTACTTTTGCAGGCCAAATGGTTTCCACTACTGCAACTTATTTCTTGGTCATGGCATCCTGGGTGTCAGTAGCTGGTTCGATCTATCTAGCTGCTATTCTATTCTTTGTGCTGGGTGATTTCTGCATGGTGTGTGTGTCGACATACATCATTAACTTTGCTCTTCTCTACACCAACCTGAAGAGAAGGACAGGCCTCAGGGGAAAACAGAAGAAAGACAAGACAAGATGAGCTCTCGTGTGTGTGTGTGTGTGTGTGTGTGTGTGTGTGTGTGTGTGTGTGTGTGTGTGTGTGTGTGTGTGTGTGTGTG
>JAQQZX010000006.1:3234444-3248189 GCA_030068355.1 Notoglanidium maculatum | reverse complement strand
TCTCCACAGATATTCCAGTTGTACCTGGTATACTGGATGTACTTCAGCAACAGTTCCATATTCTCATACGTTTCTTTCATGTGTGCTGCTTAGCAACAGGTACTGAAGGATAAACATTGCCATTGTGTAGCAGAACAGCTTTCAGGCTTAACATTGACAAATCAGTGAAGAGACGCCACTCTTCCTGGTTGTGATCACATCCCAAGGCCTTCAATGTCACAACAACTTCAATGTCACAACAGAAACAGAGACTGTCGAATTGTGCAAAATATTTGTACAATATTTGTAAAATATTCATGCTCAAAACTAAAAAACACTCAAATGTGTTGCTTTGTTTTGTTTTGATACAGAAAAATAAATATCTTTCTGCACATACCTGAATATCCCTGTCTTTTAATCCTTCAAACATGGATATAACAAAGTTCTTCATTGTATGAAAGTCCTGCTCACTTACACTTCCAGATCCATCCAACAAGAAAGCAATGTCTGTCTGTGGTGGAGGTGGGCAATCTAAGAGTAAAGAATGCATGAATACAACCTAATAAGAATAGAGAACATTGTAAAGCACACAAGGTTTTGGATTTTTTATTAGTTTTAACTCTACATATGTAATACCTCTCAAAGTACTTGGTATTGGTCCTGATGGCTTATTGTTGGAACTCAAAGTAAAACACATGCCATTGTATGCAGTAAAGTGCTTACAGTTCTTGGGAATGGTTGGGCCGCAGACCTAAAATATAATTTGCTGTTAAATTAAAAGCAGACTGATATTTAAAGGTTTTCAATGATGAACACTAATGTACAACTACGTTGATGAAAAATAACCAAAAATCTGTCAAAGGGTTAGACCCTTGAAAGTATTTTTCACAGTTAATTTAAATCTCGACTTAATGTTTATACAGAAACAAAACAATCAATGCTGTATCATATTTAAGATCAGTCCTTACCTGAGTTGAAATACAGAGTTATTACAGCTGTAGCTTACCACTAAGTCTGAAGACTGGGGATGTTTAGCCATTGAAAGTCCAAGGGACATGTTGACAGCTTCAGAGGGCTCTGTGACAAGATTTAACAATAAATCAAATGGGGTACCTTTCCTGGAAAATATTTTTAATGAAATAACTCATAGACTTATGACTAAGAAATGTTGTGTATGCATTAGTACCATTTATTAATACTGGTGAGCATTTTCCTTCTGGAACTCTACAGCTGTACACTCCCCCTCTTTTATTCTGAGTTTGGATTAAGGGATCAGTCACAATCAAACTGAGAAGAAAAAGAAAATATTAGCCATATGCCATATGCAATATTAGCCATCAACATCACTGACATTAATGTCATTATCTGCTTTTTTAACACTTCACATCAAGGTTTGCTTTAGTCACTGCATCAGCAAACCACAAATTTAATAAATCTAATAAATAATTAATCTAAATCTAACAAAAATGGCTGGATCATTTACTAATTATAGAGAAATGCATGATTTATCATACTTAGTGCTGAAATGTGTTGGTCATTACTTAAACTATTTCATTTGACAGAGTTATGTCTGGATTTACCCTTTATCGTTATTTATTTAACAAGCTCCTATATGTTCTATAACCTTAAGTTACAAATGAGGCCAGAGTTTACATACACCAGGGCTAATAACGTTCATTCTCAATTTTTCACAACTCCACAGATTTACCTTACCATACATTCCTGCTGTTGTCAAAAGGAGTCTGTATTTGGTGGCATTGCTTTTTAATTGTGTACATTGAATCAAACTCTTGGCGTAGGCTATCACAAGCTTCTCACAATACACTGAATTGTTTGCTCATTTCTCCTGACAGAACTGGCAAATCTTAGGTTTGTCCCACAAATGTGGTCAGGTTTGTGGGCCTCCTTGGATATGTGTTTACAGTTCAGTCCAGACATTTTCTGTGGGATTCAGGACAGGGATGGCCACATTAATTCTTCCAAATTGTTGACTTTAAGCCATTGTGTGACAACTTTAGATGTTTGCTTTTTATCATAATTTTTTTCAACAAAACATCCTTACAACATCAAGATGGCCGACACACTTCCGGGCTTCTTGTCACATGACTGCTAATTGGATGCAGGTGCGCGCGCACACACACACACACACACACACACAAGCACACACAAGCACACACACACACACACATAAATGGATTCTTAGTTTCACAGTTAGGTTGTGAAGCATTAGTTTAGTCATGTCACAGTGTCTGTTATTGCCAAGCATTGCTCTGATTGCTATTTTGGTTTCTTTGTCTTTTGCCTGTTTCTAGATTTTGGATTTATTCTCCTCCGTGATATTCTGTCTACTGATCGCCTGACCCTGATTCTACTTTTGGACTGTGAGTTTTCCTGCCTGTTTTTGTACCTTTGCCTCAGTGTGTTTAATAAATACGTTATGCTTTTACTGCTATCTCCTACCTGTGCATGTGTCCAGCTACACCCCAAATATGTGATACACTCAAACCATTTATACCAGTTTGTTCATCCCCGGAAGTGAATTTGTGGCTCTTTCCTGAACAATGCAGTGTCCGTGTGGTCCCATTATTTTATATTTGTATACGGTTGTTTCTATAGATGCTTGTGGTACCTAAGGAGGAACGGGGTGTGTTTTTTTTCTGAGATCTTGACAGTCGCTTGGATTTTTTTCAAAGGGCAAAAAGGCACTGCCCCTTAAATACAGGCCACAGGTATACTCCTAATTAACTCTTACTTATGATTATTGGCCAAACAGCAGCTTCTAAAAGTCAATACATCACTTTTCAGACTGTTTAAAGAGATGGTCAGCTTGGTGTATGTAAACTCTTGACCCTCTGGAATTCTTATCTAGTAAATTAAAGCTGAAATAAATCTGTTAGTGATTTAAAAATGACCGCTGAACATAGTAGATGGCCTAATTGACTTGTCACAAGAAATGTATGAAAATCTATGGACCACAAATCACAGTAGAAGGCCCATGTCATTTTAGCATTATGCCTGTTTTTTTTCTCACCTCTCCGAGTTTCTCTGTATCACTTTGTAGCCGAAGACTCCGTTCGGGTTTTGGGCGAAAACCTTCCATGGATTTAGATCAATGTTGAAAGCCACCACTGACTGAGAGACTAGAATTCAAAACCAGGATAAATTAAAGTTTTTATAATGTATGAAAAACATTGTGCATTACTTTCAATTACAATTTGAATAACATGTTTTTTTATTATTGAATTGGACAGAACCTAATATAATATGGACTTTGATGTGCATTTCCTTGTTTCTTACAACTTTCTGGTGATATACTGCCCCCTATTTGTTTGGAGTGTGAAGTATGAATTCTACAGGTGGCCAATTCTTACATATAGCACCTTTAAACATACTGCAGCAGTAAGGAGCTGAATATTGAAATGGTGTACACCAGTATTCAGAATCTAATGAGAGATTCAGCTTTCATACCCCTCAGTTGCTTAAGACCTTTAAGATTCTTACTGGGCAGTTATTGATGTGCAGCTTCCCCATACCCCTCCCCCAAAATGGCCTCTTCCAGGATGACTCCACCATCCATGTGGCATGAGCGCTTACCTAATGGCTTGATAAGGATGAAAATGATAGTCCTTAAAAGTCACCAGAGTTTAACTCAAACACCCTTTTGGAGATTTTTCAGTGAGCATTATTTATCACCATTATCAAAACACCAACTAAAGAAATGTCTTTTGGAAAAATGTTTATCTCTCTGGTACAGTTACAGAGACTGTATCTGTGCCAGTACCTTACTACCATGCTTTGTTTGTTGAAAAAAAAAAAAACTTTATGTACAGGAACTGCCAGAATCCCCCACCAGCAGGTTTTTAACCTTTGTATATACCATTTAAGTAAAGTAGTCAGTATAACCAGTATATTAAAATGTATAAATGTATACATATTTATACTGAATAACTGAAGAAATACCCCAAGTTGCATTCATGTGCATGCAATTTTTAGAAAATGGCTTTAAGCCACGAGCATAACAAATGAACATAAACAAAGAAAAGGAGGCGACATCGAAGTGTGGGTAAGGCCCTGTTTACACTTGGTTTTAAAATGCATCTTGAACATTCAGGTCAGAAATGAACTGTTGAGACACATCACTGTTTACACCTGTATTTATCATGCATCTCCAAGGTGTCCAGCTGACCACTTTTGTTCAAATTTCATTACTGCCTACATCACTTCTACATGCTAGAAGATCAAATCTGCAACGTACCTTCATTATTTTCTTGCACTCGAACTACGTACATCGGTGCTTCTCTCATCACTGAATATTAAACATGCTTGAAATGATCAGAGCATATGCCATTGTTTTTGTCCATGGAATGCCATAATCTTTGTCTGTTATGTTGTTTAGCAGTCAAAACTTTTAGCAGACTACAGTGTGTGGTGGAAAATTTCTTTTGTGGATACTTTAAATAGTACATTAAAGGATTGAACAGGATTGAAAGGATTTTATCATATTGTTTAGTCATGGTTTTATAAAAGCAATAAGTCACTCGAGCGTGTGCATTACAGTGATTTTTTCCCCCCATATGTTTAGAATTCTGCTTCTTTTTCCCCAAAGATAAAATCACTTTAAGCCACACCCATGGCATCGTCTATGCTGATTTGGGCCTGGTACACAAACATTAGATGGTCCAGTGAGAC
This sequence comes from Notoglanidium maculatum, assembly GCA_030068355.1. Classification (NCBI taxonomy): domain Eukaryota; kingdom Metazoa; phylum Chordata; class Actinopteri; order Siluriformes; family Auchenoglanididae; genus Notoglanidium; species Notoglanidium maculatum. The sequence continues at coordinate 3,243,521 of JAQQZX010000006.1, read as the reverse complement.
ACTCACAAGGGGCTTAAGTGCTGCATAACTAGTCTCTCAAAACTCTTCATGACAGGTGAAGTCAGTGCCGCTGGGCTGTAGTTATTGAGAGTACTAGGATATCTTTTCTTGGGCACCAGATCAATTCATAGGCTATATACCTCCTTCACATTGACATACAGAAAGCCCAAGATTTTATTTTCCCTATTTTTGCATTCCAAAAGGGAAATATTGTTAAAGTCCATATTGCTGTCATGAAAATGCTGGGGTGTTGTGTCCATAATCTCGTGACGGTAGAGTGAGTGATGTCACAGGCTCATGCAGCCATCCCTGACAGTGGAATGTACAAAACACCAAGGGAAGAGGACTCCCTAGACAGATAGTATGGCAGACATCCCACTTGTCCCGGAAGTTCTCAGAGTCTCCTGCATATTGATAGCGGCTATATACAATATCCCAGAAATTAGTATTGTAGCGCGAGAGTGTGTGTGAGAGAGAGCAAAGATCCCAGAGCTTATCAAGAATCTTCGGAGAAGGAGAGTGAGTGACTGACAAACGTAACAGGAGAGTAACAGAGAGAGAAAGCATTCTGATTGTTCTCTCTTTTTCTGCTAAGTAGATATATCGGTTTTCTCTGTTGGAGGGCTTTACAGTCGACCTCTTTCTCTGATCTATCAGTTTAGTATATTGTCCAGCATCGTCATGGCAGACTGACTGGATAAAAAAGATATAAACGCAAAATAAAAGTTGTAATAAGATAAAAACTACTCTGAGTTGAATAATAGTATATATTTTAATATATAATAGTAAGTATATATTTTAATATCACATACGAATTTTCTGCATATAGGCCTACCCATATTGGTTTACAGAATTACTAAACAAACTATTGGAAAGTATATGAATTATATACCTTTTATTTCTTTTATGTTCCATAGCATATTAGGGAGGCTAAGCACAGAGAGGGGAGGGGGGATGGCGGATGGGGCACCTCCCTGAAATGTGTTTTTGCAGGGTGGGACTGGTTTGGCCTCTGTCCCACAGCCAGTTGCTCTATATATGGAGTGATCGCCTTCACCGTTATATGCACAATATTACACCGTTTAGAGCATCTTCTCCTTTCTTCTAATGGCTCTGTTGTTCCATGTCCACTTGCGCTGGAGTGAAGCCATCTAGCTCGACTAAACAGTCTGGGATGTTCTTGTTGGTCATGTGTCAAACTCAACACACTGCACTCCAGATATTCGCGCTGACCGTTTGGCAGCGATGTGAGGTCCCCCACTGTGTTTGTCAAAGATAATTGACGGAAGGCAAAGTTTAAGTCTTCCGTTGCTTTCACGCCTCTCCCTTGGCTTCGATCCAGCTCGTGTCCCCACATTCCGCTGCTGTGTTTGTGGAGCCGCCGCTCGCGCTTGGAACAGAAGGAGTGCTTCTGTCGTGTAGGTGAGCATTGTCTGGTCTAACTCGCAAACAGAGCTAAGAACAAAATTACACTACTGCTGAAATAATAAATAAATAAAAGTATGAAAATAAGGGAATGTCCTAACGTAATGTTAGAGCAACTGAAAGGAAATGAAAAAAGAAAAAGAATGGTGAAAGAGTTAGAGTTAAAAACTACAGGCGCTGCTGTAACAGGCTGCCAAACACTGCAGGCGCCTGGACTGCAAATACATGTAAATCCAATCCAAAACCAGAATCAGCTAATTATTTAATTCATTGTTCTTCATGTGGCTGTATCTCCCTGCCATAATAATAAGATGGATCAAAATGGACCTGCATTTGAATGCATGAAATCAATATAGAGCTATATCAGCTAAAAAGACACTTAGCTTGGTCTTACCAGAAATCAGGAAAAAGTACTCTGGAAAATTCCAGTCCATATTCACTGCTGTTTTCAGGTTCAGAATGACTGGAGAAACTGTTGAGGGAGTAACATACAGGATAAGTGTTTGAAAATATATTGCGCAGTCTGTCAACTGTGGGAGTGGCATAAGTTCACCAGGGGAAAATCAAATGAAAACAGCTGCATACCAAATAAAAATGTCACAAGTTTTTATTACAAGTTGGGTTTAGCAAAGTGGGTTGGGTTTAGCATGTACTGTGTAGCAAGTGTGGTTTCCTAAACTTTTGGTTTTACAATGACACCTATATAGAACATGGACATACACATACAGTATATCATGCTAGCAGGCACTTCTATTATGTGTAAAACTTGCTTCTGTTATGAAGTTTAATACTTTTATATATTTAAATAAGTCCAAATGTTTCTAGTAATGTAAAGTTTTTCAGCATTAAATCTAAAAGCCTTTAGCCATGCAAAAGCCATTAAAAACGTTCTCAGTCAACAGTGTCTCAATATTTACAAGGTTATTTGTACAACAGTCTGATAATGCTCATTTGAATATATGAATATTTTTATGAGCACTTACATAAATTCTAAAAAGAAAAAAATGTTTGTATCCTACTTGTGCTCCTGAGTGTATAAACTAGACTAATTTAAATCTCGAGTTGATTGACTTCAAATCACACCATTTGCTATGAGTTACTGCACTGTGAATTATACTGTCAAGTTTACATGGTTTATTTTTGTTACATTTTATTTATTATTATTATTTAATTTATTTATTTTTCATGTACATAAGTCACATGAGCGCAAACACCTGAACCACGTTAATGCACAATGAGAATTATTATTTAAAGAATATAAAAAATAAAGAAAGTGAGCCTATAAAAACCCATAAACTAAAATAAATTAAATAAATTTTTCCATTATGATACAAGAAATGCTGAATAAACAGAGAAAGGGCCAATCTGTCTGTGAAGTCATAAGCTGTAAACAAACACCTTAGCTGATGGAGGATTTGGTGCTCACTTATTTTCCTTCTATGTGTATATATTTTTAGAAATATATTTATAAAATATTTATAATGTAAATCATTTTTGGCATAAAAGTGAGTCAAAAGAACTTCTACTTCTTTTCAGCCTTTACCCTGATCATTCTGATTCATTTTGAGGGTTGTGCTATCCAAGTCATTGGTGAGGATCACAATATTAGTGAAAATTTATAAAAAATGAGAGACTATATAGTCTACTATATCTTTCTCATCACCCTGATATACAGATGTTGTTCGTGCAAATTGCACTTGATTGTAGAACGACGTACAGATACACCATCTACAGCAAGATGTTCTTGCAGGTCTTTGGAGGTGATCTGTGGGTTGTCTATAACCATATTTTTCTTGGCCTGCCAGACCTGGGTTTAACAGCAGCTGTGCCTGTGGCCTTCCATTTCCTGATGACATTCCTTACACTGACGGTTTAAACCTCTGAGACAGCTTTTTGTAGCCTTCCCCTAAACCATGATACTGAACAATCTTTGTTTGCAGATCTTTTGACAGTTGCTTTGAGGATCCCATGCGGTCACTTCACTCTTCAGAGGAGAGTCAAAGAGAAGCACATCTTGCAATTGGACACCTCAAATACCTTTTCTTATGATTGGACACACCTGTCTATGAAGTTCAAGGCTTAACGAGCTAATCCAACCAATTAGGTGTTGCAAGTAATCAGTATTGTGCAGTTACATTCATTCAAATCAGCAAAATTACAAGGGTGCCCAAATTTTTGCACAGCCAGTTTTTCATATTTGATTTAATTTCATGCAACTAAATTTTCAACTTCACTGAAAATCTTTGTTTGGAAAACACCCCAGTACTCAGATGTTCCTATAAAATGAAAGACATACCACTGTTATCTTTTTCGTTAAAAGTAGAGTAAATTATTTTGCAGGCTGAGAGGGGGTTCCCAAACTTTATCGTATGGTATATGTATAGTATAGTATCATTAGTGTAGTGTTGTCCATTAGAAGAACTGAGGGTGCTGAAATTGCAGACAAACGTATATTTGGGCGCATATTTGCAGAAAAACCTATTTTTCATATTGTTTATTTATTTATTTTTAAAGGCATAATCATAAATTGATGTGATAATGTGTGCAAATAATAAAACCTGGAACATTTAGAATATGGATTTTAAAAAGGCTTTTATTAAATCTGACAAGAATCTGACTAAAAGAATTGGACTATTAATTAAAAACATTGTAGTATCTATGTATCTGCATAACAGTTACAGTAGATGATGTAATTTTTCAAGCTGTAATAAATTAAATTTTATGTGTAAGTTACATTAATCTCAGTTTTTGTGTTTCTTTTAAAAATGCAACACTTTTGGCAAATGAGCAAAAATTATATGAAAAAAACAAAAAAACAAAACACATACAAGCATGCAAGGATTTACGCACATTACACACATGTACATTTACTTAATCATGTAGATCCAAGTAGAATTAGCTCGTTAAAGGGTTCACGTTTGCTTTTAACAAATCAATGTTTCAGGGCTCTGTGCAGAACACAAAGTTCTTCCTCTCCATCCTTGGCTAACCATGTGTTCATTGACCTCGCTTTGTGCACAAGGGCATCATCATGCTACAACAAGTTGCTGGAATGATTTTGCAGGGAAGGGAAATTGTTATTCTACAACATACAAAGACATTCTAGACAGTTGTGTTTCTAATGTCATGGCATCAGTTTGGGGGAAAGAACACATGTGAGTCTTGTTCAGGTGTTTGCATACTTGCATGACTTTCACAGCCAATTTGTGGACCTAATGAAAAAAACTTCAGCGTGATCTACAGTATAGTCTTTGGGCCAACATCATATTCCACTAGTGATGGGAATTCCGGCTCTTTTTTAGTGAATCAGATTATTTGTCTCAGCTCACCAATCAAAGCTGACTCTTTTGGCTCCCAAATGGCCCATTGCAATTTTTTCTAAATGAGACAAAGTTTGCGATCTTTTGACCAGGCATTGTTCTTCCTTTCCTAGATATGGCAGAAATTGTTTGCAATGAATATTATAAAATCATTACAAAAAGACAGTAAGTGTTCCTGCAATAATATTATTGTTTCCGGTGATCCTGATAACTGATCACTTCCCATATTACAGTTGACTACATACAGTGCATCTTCAACAAGCACTTGTGCACATTACCTCCATCATACATCTCACCATTCAGGCTAACAATTAGTTCAGATGTTGAAAACAAGTTTCCAGGGAAGCAATTTCATTAATTTACACTGCAAGAGAAATCACATTGCCTACGTATATCATCTAAAAGATAGGAAAGGAAAGGTGTCAAGTTATATACCTAAAAGTGCATTGTTTTTTAAATGAGGCTCCAGATCTTGGCCATCTTCTGAAATTTGTACCAATTCCTGTCTTATTACACTTATTATTTAGGATTAAAAGTAAATACAGTATAATAAATCTAGACTACTTGCAATGGCCACACCTTGGAATGTAGCGCTTTATAAAGGTGGACTTTTACATATTAATTGAAGCTTTATTACTGATTTCAGGGTTTAAAATAAACTGAAAATCCTATAAAAGTCCACAACTTGTGACTATAACTTATCCATTCAAATAAAACATTTATTTTTGTATTTCCATCATTACACATTAGGCTACATTTTAGCATGTCTAAGCAATGCAACAAAGTTATATGCCATTAGTTATCTTAAGAAATATTCTAGCATTAAAACAAAGACATTGAAACAGGCCAAAATACGTTTTACTCTCTGAGCAAAGAGTTCCAGTTATTAAAATGTGATCTCAAAGCACCAGTAAATGTTTGAACACAGATCAATAACTAAAGTCTGACATGTTCTATATTTCTGTACCTGCCATTTAAAGGGTTACAATCTGTGTGCATGTACCATAAAATCTTAAATGTAAAAAATTGCACTGGCATTGTCATCTCAACTCTTGTAAGCAGAAACCACTTAGTTACAGCGAAATAGTCAACTATTTCATCATTATTTACTTTCGGCTACTCCCGTTATCTTTTTCCTGTCCTCATGATGGTGAATGCAGCATGTCAATTTTAATACTTGACTTTGTATTTAAGCAAATGTTATTATAAGCTGCAGCAGCTACATTTTAAGAAAAGTTAATGCTATAAGTTCTAAGCAAGTTGTTATTTCCTCTGAGAAATTTCAAGTGAATACCAAAAGGCAAAATGGCTACTAATGAATTTTTCCCTATATGCAAGTTATAGGGAAAGTTATAGGCAAGAAATCAGTTGTATCTTTAGCATGTGAGGTCTTTATGAATAATCAGAATACCACCACATACTCTCCTGATATTTTCCTTAGGGTTAGGGACACCTGACATTTTATACTACATATAAGATTCAACCTAAACTTTGAGAACTATTCATTTGGTTCCTCTGTGCCTTCTGCTCCAGCTCCTGCTTCCTCCAACATCGTCTTATAGTTGCTTTTAAAGAAGCCAGCCTAGTAGTGATAAAAAAAAAGTCAAGCAACATATTGCTGAGCCCAGAATATCTGAAGGTATTCAGAGCATTTATATCTTGAAATTTAAAAACGAGACAAACTGATGATCTCTGTACTGACCTTGTAGAGGCCAGCAGTAATAAGAGCCAAAAGCAGAAGCCCTCCTACAACCCCTCCAATTGTCTCCTTAAGTGGGAATTTCTCCTCATAAACCTCCACTTGGGTATTAATCTGCACACACCGTTACAATAACAAGTCACTCTGGCAAGTCAATGTAGAATCTCTGAGATGATTTTGTACAACATTGGGCATAATGGGATCTATTACTGTGTAGATTTTACGTAATTTTACATAGCCGCTGAAAGCTGAGGCTGGAGTGGTGGTGCAGTGGGTACGGATAACTTCCATATTAATCTTTATAATTAACATGCAGTCTTCAGTGGCTTCTGAGTTTATTCTGTAATGAAATTCTGAGATGACATTTTTAGTTTTCACTGACCAATTGCTATTTTCACTTTGGTTAATGGTTTTCTACATTACAACTACCTACTGATAGTGACTCCGGGGAAATTTACCTCTTGCTTCATCTCAACCTAAAGAGAGCGATGCAGCAGCACTTTAATCCTTTAGTCTGTCCAGCTCTGTCTCCTCCTCCTCTGTACACTATGCTACACAGATCAGCTTCCAAAGCTTTTAATTTCATGTTTTCAATACCGCCATCAACGACATCATACTCATTATCTCTTAGACTGCTATCTAACTAACTCCCTAAGTTACCCGAAGTTGTCCTACAACATCCATCTCCTAGTGGTTTTACACCAACTCTCACAACCAGAGGTCTATGAAGGTCACGTGACTTCAAATTTATTTATTCTACTCACCATTTAGTAACTGATCAACTATAAATAGCAACTATAAATATAAATAGGTAAAGCGTAGAGTCTACAGGGTCTTATTCAGTTGATGTACCTTGCCAATGGGTGCAGTGTTTAGAGAATCAGATGAGAAGTAGATATACGTTGTTTTGTTATATTCCAGCGTTGCTGTACTGACCAGCTCGAAAACTGCTGATCTCAGTCCTGTCTAAAAGTGTGAAGGTGTACATGAATGATTAACAGTATAAAGATATAATAAAATATGGACATTGATGAAAATATCAGTATCAGAATTATACCTGTTCGATCCATCCAGAGCTGACATTACCGGAGACGTAGTACAATTTTGTATCCTTTTTAAAGAAACTTGCAGCACATTTAAACACTCTGCACACAGCTACGGAGCAATTCTAAAACCCAGAGAGATCCCACATACCACAAATACATTCATTAATAATAGTAATTCAATTCAAGTAAATCTTGAGAAGGCAAATGTTGATTTACTGTTAGAATTTTGAAAATGTTAAATGATATTTAAAAAACAGGTACTCACCACCTCTGGCTGTTTTTGCAGTGCTGCCTTAAAATCAAGGATTGTGGGCTGCTTATCTCTGTCTACATTACAGCCTTGAATCTAAGAAACAGAGTAACAGTGTCAAGGGTAGACATCACAAAGCAGCTTTAGAGAAATCTGAATGTAAATGTAGATCGCAAAGGAACAAGCCAGAGGTGACGGTAGCAAGGAAAAACTCCCTGATATGATATGAGGAAGATACCGTCTGTAGTATCCAGTTAACACTAAACACTGAATAAACATTGAGACTTGGACATAAACCCGTTTTGGGGAGCACACATTTTTGGCGTATGCATGTGGGATCATCCACAACACCAGAAGGTGAGTCAATAGTGCAGAAATCTCCAAGCAAAAAAAGAAAAGCATCTTAATTTAGAACCCTTGTGGGTTTTTCAGTTTTCTCTCTGTGTGAACCCTCTATGTGTCTATGCAGAATCCTACAGCAGTGTTTTCTTATCAGGAACTGTCATAACTGGACCTTTTAGGAAACTAAAATCCTTATCTACCCAACAAAACTTTTAAAAACCTGTTTCCCCTAAGAATATGGCTAACAAGCGGTTGTTTCTTAGCTAGGCACATTAGTAGAACCTAATTTTAAAAAAGCTGGGTGAGCCAGGGGTGAAATTTTATCATCTAAAAGTGAATCATGTGCTCTCTGTGGTTTGTGTAAATTTATACATGTTTGCTCCAGTGGCATTTGTTTGCTTGTTTTGTGTCATACACTGGGGCCTCCCCCACCTCCAGTAACAGAGGTCAGGATGAATAGCACACAGTTACAGTTAATCACCATGAACAATTCACCACAAAGCCACCAGAGGGCACCCTCTCACATAACTACTGCTTAACACATAATTTCCTGTCTTTCTGCACTCCAGTTCAGCTTCTCCCTTGATTAGTCTCCTCAGTCTGTCCCACTCACACACAACCAACCCACCCCCAGCCCCTTTTGCATGTTTAGTGTCTGTTGTTTTTGAATGTTGTTGTGAGTAGTCAGTTGTTATGGGTGTCTGGTTTATCCTTCTTGCCATTTTCTTGTTTTTCCTGCACTTGAATCCGTCTCTTAAATTTTGGTGACAGAATGCCAAGCACAGGAGAGAAACTGGACAGGTTTTCAGAAACACAGGAAATGAGCGGAATAACAAGGGTTATTCAATAATAACAATAATGAGGGTGCCCGGTGGTGTCTTGGCAGTGAATTTATTACGGTGGATGCGACATTTCGTAATAATAACAAATAGATTGTTAATCCACAGTACCTGCAAGTTCTTATTAGCCCAGATGTCCTTATCTCCTAATTTTAT
>JAQQZX010000006.1:3191309-3204281 GCA_030068355.1 Notoglanidium maculatum | reverse complement strand
GTTTATCAGTACATTACAGAAAATAATGAACTTTATCACAATATGCTAATTTATTGAGAAGGACCTGTATATATATAATCCACACTATCAGCTAATTGCTAATCTCATCTTCCCTGCATTCCACCAATACTTTATAGGGTTTAGGTCAGGGTACTGGCAGGGCCATTGCAAGAGTTTCTAACTAACGTTTTCTGACTAAATTTCTTTTGGCAAAAATGGCTGCTGATATGCTTTAGATTATCCTGATGAAAAATCCACTTACATCGCTTGAATAATATCTTTGCTGATTCCTGCAAATTTGCACCCAAAATGCCTCTGTACACTTCAGAGTTCATGATGCCATTGGTAAGCAACACCACTGTAGGAAACACAGCCACAGACTTTTGACCTTTTCACCTCTGTGTATTTTGGTTGGAATTCTTCTCCTGGCTTTCTACACACAAACATTTTACCTTCAGATCCATCCGAGTGAAATTTGGAATCATCTGAAGAACACAGTTCTCCAGAAGCTGCAGTCCTTCTGTGCATGCTTTTTCTCAAATGTATTATCCTTGAGATTGATAAATCGTTTCTGCAGCATTACTCTGCCTCTATAACCCATTCCCATTGATCCTGTTTGAGTAGTTTGTGCTTTATTTGTTTTTGGTAATTCTCATTGATTATTCCTGCTGTTTCTAATGTGTTTTTTTTTTCTTCTAGATTTTATTCACAATTATCCTGCCCAGTCTGCTGGTGGTCTTCCTGGGTCTGCCTGTAAGTTATCTGTTTAATACACAAGTCCTTTGCATTTCTTTCCAAGTTTTGATGATCTGGCAAATAGAGTGGCCTTCTTTATGCAAACAGACGACACTAGACCTTTTTTCAATACTTACATCCCTTTTTTTTAAAGCAATTTTTGTAATTACATTTAACAAGCTGGTCCCAAAGTAATTCATAGTAGATGTACAGTATATATTCAATTACTTTCAATATCATAGTTCCCCTACTAACACCTAGTACCACTAGTAACCCACCAGAATAACCTTAAGTGTCCAGATACTTTTTTGTTTCTCATTGTAAACAGTATTTGAAGCATTTTTAATATTTATAAACATAACAATCTCTTTTTTGGGGAAAATGCTTTGCTTGAAAAGTTTGCTTCAATAACTATATCTTCTGAGCTCACAGCGGTCAGCTACATTCTCACAAAAGGCTTATAAGTATTGTTATTATTTAGATGCAAAAGGTTACAACATTAACACTCCTGTTGGGCTACAGAAATTCTGCCATACACAGATATGACTGATCATGTGTAACCTTTGCTGCCCACTACACCTAAAAGTCATAGAAAGGTCAAGAAAAGGTCAAGGATCATCTTTGCCTTGGTAGGATTGCATTTCTAATACCAGCTTTGCAATGCTGCCAAATGAAGCAACAGGAAAGCAGTTAAACTGAAATTGACCAATGTTAATTCAGCAATGTTCATGCACATATCGAACTAGTATGATTGAGCTTTGACAGTGTATTGTGTTTTTCCTCCCCTGCACTTTTACCTATGTGGACATATGTACTGTGAATACACCGTTTGTGTGTGTAGCAATAGAAGAGTAGACATCTGTAGGTGGTCAAAGAAAAATTTAAATGATGAAATCAATATTACTGAAAAAGAGATTTTAACTTCTTGCTCCATGAAATATATGGAAATGATTGCATTGTGAGATTCTCACATTCAGTCATGGCCAGCATACAAAGAGCAAAATGTGTAATCTTACCGCTGTGAAAAAATAAATAAAATAAACCTTATGGTCTATTAACTTGTTCAATACTCCATATTTGTATGTAATTTCATTTCTGCAATTTCCTGCTTTATCTTTCTGTATCCAGTAACTTCACAATTATCTCCCTCTCTCATGATATTGCTTTAAATACCTTGCCTTGTTCTGTCTTCCTCTCTCTCTGTTTCAGACAGACAGAGGAATGTTGCAGCCCTTCTCCAGTGTCAGGTTTAGGCTAATTTTATCCAACCAGCTCAAATGTGAGGGGTCAGAATGCTAGATAAATACAGTGGCCTGGCTGATTAGGAGGCGTCACGGGCTAAAGCCGGATCTTTTCCGCTGCCACTCTTTCTCTCGCTCTCTCTCAGAGAGTCCCTCCATTCCCTCAGTTGCTCTCTCGACTGAAAAGGTAAGAGATGATGTTTCTAAAATTTTCAGAGATAAACAATTTCATTTTGAGCCATAATCTCTAGTGTTAAATAAAAATAATGCTTTGTTACCAGCTGGACTCAAACACTTAATGCACTAACAAAGAATTAAAAAAAAAAAGTTTTTAACTGTTGAATTCATGATTTATAATGCTTGGTTATGCCACAAATGAAACCATCACCAGCTTAACATTTGTCAGATGTTAACATTTGCCAACTATCACATGTTAAGCACTTCCTTCCCCTTTAAATAACAGGATAATGTTGCCTCACATTATTTAAACCTAGTTATCATGCTAAGCTATCCTGAGGATGCAGTCACTACTGCATACTCTCCTAGTTACAGAACACTGAACCCTACTGATTAGAAGCAAGATCTGTGTAAAATATTGAGGAGTAAGAGTATTCATTTTGAACATTAGTTCCATCTACTTCATTAAGGAACGCATTGGAATGCAAATGGCATAAACTGATCATAGATCAGCACTTTTACTTGGAGACGCTTGGTAAATACAGGCCCCGTCAAAATAATGCGAATAAAATTTATACTTTTGTACTTTGTAATTTGTACTTTATAATGAACATGTTCACAGCATATCATTACCTTGACCTATGACATTTTTTAAAGGTTTTAGGCAGTATCAAATTAATTAAACTGATCTGCTTGGACCCATGGCATTACAAGCAAGGGCATTACAAGAGCAGCTGCCATCAACAGCGTTTATATATAGCCTGACCTATTGAAGGGGGAGCGCGGAAGGATAGAAGAAAAATGGGAGCGGAGCGAAGGGGGATGTGCTATATATGATTAAAGTAAAGGTCAATGGTAAGAGTTTCCAAATAGCAAAGATAAAGGAAGAGCGTGTCTACATGCAGACAGTCTCACAGTTCCTGTACTGCTTCATCACAGATGTGTCAGATATTACATTCAGTAGGTTACAGAGTTAGGTGTGAATTGTATGTATATATATATATATATATATATATATAAAGGTCATGGTTTTTACACTTTTGCAGCTATTGGATGTCTGATTCATAGCACAATTTCACAATTCTGCAGCTCTCTTATAAAGGATTGAACATTATAATCAATGAGAGGAATCATGTTTGTCAGAGTAACGATGAAACAGGAAACAAGCTCATGTTGCTGGTGTGTAGATGTGGTACAGTGTTGGAAATAATGGAAATGGCTGTTACCATCAAGTTCTTCTATTTATTTTTGTCACTCATTACTCACCCCTGCTTACATCTTTGCTCTGGCCTCACTTCCCCATGTCTCACTCAGCTCAGTATAGGAAGTAGCATGTCGACATGCTGTTTTTCAAGATGTTGCCCAAGTATTTTATCTGTCCCTATGGCTTAACTACCTCTCACTTCTCTTGCACTCATCCTCTTACTTTGATTCTTTTACAGTCACAATGCCTCATGCATACCCATTCCTCAGCCCTGAGCAGAAGAAAGAGCTCAGTGATATTGCTCTGAGGATTGTTGCACCTGGCAAGGGAATCCTCGCTGCTGATGAATCCACAGGTACGCATGCACAAACTGTCAAAAGTTAAATGCATGCCGACACTGTACATCTCTGCAGAATGCCAATGGGAATATGTTGTACTGACTTATGAGCCTTCTATACACTCCAAACTGTCTTAATCTGATGAAATCAAACTGCACTGTGATAGATTTACTATTCCTTCTCACTCAATGGTTCACTACTACCACAGGCAGCGTAGCCAAACGCTTCCAGAGCATCAATGCTGAGAACACTGAGGAGAACCGGAGGCTCTACCGTCAGCTGCTCTTCACTGCTGATGACCGTGTCAAGCCTTGCATTGGAGGAGTCATCTTCTTTCATGAGACCCTTTACCAGAAGACTGATGATGGCAAGCTCTTCCCTCAGCTCATCAAGGAGAGAGGCATGGTAGTGGGCATCAAGGTTGACAAGGGTGTAGTCCCTCTGGCTGGAACTAATGGAGAGACCACTACCCAGGGTGGGTTCTCACTTCATACTTTTTTGAACATTAGACATCACAGTTTTTGAGATTTTGTGTCTGTTATGGCTTACTGTTATTAGAGTAAATCATTTTTCTCTCATATTTACCTTCTCTCAGGTCTGGATGGCCTGTATGAGCGTTGCGCTCAGTACAAGAAGGACGGAGCTGACTTTGCCAAATGGCGTTGTGTGCTGAAGATCACACCCACCACCCCATCCAGCCTGGCCATCAAAGAAAATGCTAATGTGCTAGCACGCTATGCTAGCATCTGCCAGATGGTGAGATTCACATGATGTCACAGACATCTTTAACAATTGCTCCATAGTTCTTGAAACTCATTATGCTGTTGCATCTCTCTCACAAGCACGGCATTGTGCCAATCGTGGAGCCTGAGATCTTACCTGATGGTGACCATGACCTGAAGAGGTGCCAGTATGTAACTGAGAAGGTTTTGGCAGCGGTTTACAAAGCCCTGTCTGAGCACCATGTTTACCTTGAGGGCACTCTGCTCAAGCCTAACATGGTGACTGCTGGCCACTCCTGCTCTCACAAGTACGCCCCCCAGGAGATTGCCATGGCCACTGTCACTGCCCTGCGCCGCACTGTGCCCCCTGCTGTTCCTGGTTAGTCATGCTCATACATGCTAAAGAGTTCCTCGGCCCTGAAGTCAATGACAGCTTCATATTTCAGCTGTCCACACCAACACTATTGAATATACAGTAACTAATGGTTCTTGAGTAGTCATATGGCCATATTATCGCCATATTCTTTAATAGTTATTATAGGGCCATATTCAGTTTGTGACTTAATTTAACAACTCAAGTCTAAAGAAAAAATTTGCATCAATATATTTGTAGAGAAAGTATTTGAATTAAGCCTTTGTCTAAACTTGATTTTCTGGGCTCCCTGTTCACATTCTGTAAACCACATGCTTGTAGTTTGGTTGGTTGACAGATTTTCCATGTGTAGAAGTGCACAAGACAGGGTTTCTCAATAATGTCTCGGCCACCATATTTAAACACGACCCTTTAAGCCTGAAATAGAAACAGCAATAAAAAATGCTGACTGAAGACAGAAATATTGTTTTATCTCGAATGTAGTGTTGCATAAAAAGCAAAGGTGTTGCATGAAAGTAACCGACAATTTAAAAATGAAAAAAAAAAAGCCAAATATGATGATAAATGAATGTGAAGAAGACAGGTTAAATTTAACAATATGGCTTCTGCCCTCACTATGCCTTAATTATAAACTAGCACTTCATCCAGGACATAGTGTTTTGCATTTTTGTTTGTTTATTTGTTTCACATGCTGACATGAATCCATGAGATAGTCTAGGTCATAGAATCATGATGAGTGCAAGTATATAATATAGTTTATCAAGCTTTTAATGCAGTATTTAGAGTTGGTGAATTAATAACAAAGTTTTTGTTAATTTGATGTGATCAGAAAGAAACTGTGTCCATGCTTTGAAGGTTAAACTGGCCAAGAACTCATCTGCTTCTCTTATGGCTCACTTTAAGTAAACATAATTCATAATTTTATGCAGAAATATTGGGTCCTTCAGATACGCACTGTTTCAGATTACGATGTATATCAGCGCGAAATATTGAGGTTACATAAAGCTGCTGCACAATAGCACTGAATAGCAACTTCTGAACTGTTGTGCTTACTGTCTCCTTTCCAAAGGAACCCACTTTCTATGTTTTCTCCCTATAGGTATTACTTTCCTCTCTGGAGGGCAGAGTGAGGAGGAGGCCTCAGTCAACCTGAATGCCATAAACACATGCCCCCTGCACAAACCATGGGCACTCACCTTCTCTTATGGCCGTGCCCTGCAGGCTTCAGCTCTCAAAGCCTGGGGAGGCAAGAAGGAGAATGGTAAGGCTTCCCAGGAGGAGTACATCAAGAGAGCCTTGGTATGTATATGTCTACTATTAGGAAACACATATGAAACATTATCAACATTATCTAATGTTAAGACCTGCAAGTGTTTATTTTTTGTACTTGGCAATACTTGTAGACTAAAATTGTCACCTGCTGTTTCACCAGGCTAACAGTGCAGCATGCATTGGAAAATATGAATCAAGTGGAGAAAAAGGAGCAGCAGCTGGAGAGTCCCTGTATGTGGCGAATCACGCTTATTAAAAGGCCCAAAGCTTGAGCACAACAACACTCGTGCACCACCTCTGTTCCTGAAATAACTGGACTTCCAATGTTTCACCCTGCTCTCACTGATCATCTTCTTTTCTGTCCTCTAATTACTGTGTAGAATAGTAATAGGGGATGAGCGGTGTCTTGAGAGAGTGAGAGAAACTCAAAATCTTAGTAGGTGTAAAAGACCTAAAATATCTGCTTCCGTGTCCATCTGCTTTTTCCAGAGCCTTATTTTAGCTTGAAAAAGTCTCTGTTTTGTAGGTGTAAGATGTGGTGTAACATTTCTTTTTTCACATGATGTACACACATGTTATTGACCCATAGTAACAACGAAATAAAGAACTTACTCACCAACATGTGGTTTGCTAGTCATTTTATTTTGGTTCAGCAATGCAAAATGGGTGTGAGAGGTGGCAAAAAAAAACCCTCTGCGAGCAGAATCTTTCAAGTCAATCTTCACAATACTTACAGTTTCTCAGCACCAATTTACATATAAAGTTGTGTCAAAAGGATTGGTAAGTTTAGTCTTGTCCAGTTCCCACCCATCAGACAGATGTCCCCTGTCACAGCACGTCACCAACCAGGGATGGTGAGGCTATCACGTAACACACTCAGAGGACAGAGCTATAAGCCCCCCTCTGTGCGCATGTGCTCACATGACTAGCTAGTGTCATTGTGAGTGACTAAGAGAGTAAGCCCTCCCTCCCTAAATATGATATAGAAATGTCACCGCCTTCTCTGCCCCAAGCTTATTTAAGATGAACTGAGGCGATGTGGAAAACTGTGCTGTGGTTTGACAAATCACAATTCATGGACAGGCGAAAGAGGAGAGGGACCATTAGGCTTGTTAACAGTTCACAGTTCAAAAGCCAGCATCTGTGATGGTATGGGGTGCATCAGTGCACAAGGCATGGGTAGTTTGCACATCTGGGAAGGCACTATTAATGCTAAACCATATAATAAATTTTTTTCTGGGAAGGCCTTTCTTATTTCAGCAAGACAATGCCAAGACACATTCTGCACATATCACAATAGTATAGTTCTCCATAGTAGAAGGGTCTGAGTGCTAAACTGGCCTGACTGCAATCCATACCCAAAACCCATTGAAAACATTCAACTCATCATGAAACAAAAAATACCCTGAACTGTTGAGCTGAACTGAAATATATCCGGCAAGAATGGGACAAAGTTTTTTTTTTCTTTTTTTTTAATGTTGTTAAAAATAGGAGGTGATGCAACACAGAGGTAAACATGCTCCTGTCCCATCTTTTTTTGAAATGTGTTACTGGCATCAAATAAAAAAATAAAAAATTTTAAAAAAATTCTCAGTTTCAACCTTTATGTTGCCTTTGTTCTACTTTCAATTACATATGGGTTTACATGATTTAATCATCTCATTCTGTTTTTATTTACATTTTACACAATATCCTATCCTTTTGGAATCTTAATACTTAATTATAGTAATGAAGTACAGTTGCCTTAATATTTTCCACCACATAGGTATGGTCATGAGGATTTAGCATAAAATTTTAGTCAGTAAACTGAATTCTACTTATTTTGAGACATGTTTATACAAATTGTGTTGATGTATGATCATGGTTTTTCAGAGGTGTCTAGACCACCACATTTCAGTAAAACTATTGGTTGTCAAAGTAAAACTGTACATTCTGAAGAAAAAACACAAACACAAGGGAAACATGCAGTTTTCAGTTTCTGTGTGCTCTTCGAAGACATGTTCTTCTGCTGGCTTACTCTGCACACATTATTTACTGCACTAAACTTCCTGTTGTGTTTGATGGGGTGGTAAAAGCGCTGCTAAAAAAAGACAAAGTGAGGGGGTGTGGGTCATCAGCAATGAAACTTTTTATATCACCCAAGTCAAAAGTGACAACCCATCTAATCCTGCAAGTCCTCTGCAATCTGAAACCACAGAAAAATTTTTTGCATGATGATGTCTGTTCATCTTCAACTTTCGGCAATGTAGAAAGCATTTGTATCTATGTTTTTTAAAGACCTAAAAACTTTGAGTGTGTCCATCTGCTTTTTCCAAAGTCTTCATTTAGCTAGAAAAATTCCCTGTTTTGGAGAAATAAGTTGACCTTTCTTTTTTCATATGATTTACCCACATATTCTTGACCCATAATAACCAAGAACTAAAGAACCAACAAGTGGTTTTCTGGTCATTCCGTTTTGGTTGCATAATGTGAAATGAGTGTAGGATGTGCTGTGGCCAAAAAAAAAAAACCCAACTGAGAACAGAACCATTCTCATTTCAATCTTCACAATACTTACAATTTTTAATCACCTCTCATTGATTAACATTAAAAGTTATTCTGCAATAGGTTTGGTAAATACAAATACCGAGGATCATATTTGTAATTATGAAAGTATAGATAAAGTGTTAATCAGCTTACATTAATAAAAAAAAAAATACTTAACTGAAGGTTAAATTTGCTACTTGTAAATGTACTGAAGAATAAAAATAAATATTTTAATTTATGCAATGTTGTCGTATGAAGATTTTAAACACTTATCTAAAACTGTTAGCAAATAAATTTATGAGCAACTATTCCTTTTTGCATGAAAAGAATATTCAATCTCTGTATATAATTAATATTTGCTTTTGACTAAAATGCTACTTGCTGCCTAGCCAATTCTAATATTACCTGGTATTAGGAAAGTAGGCTGGCACGGTGGTGCCGTGGTTAGCACTGTCGCTTCACAGCAAGAAGGTCCTGGGTTTGATCCCTGGGTCACCCAGTTCGCCTCTTGCCCGAAGATGCTGGGATTGGCTCCAGCTTCCCCGCTACGCAGATGGGTAAAGCGGTATACATAATGGATGGATTAGGAAAGTAAAGGACTAACTTAGATAAATATAACTAGATAATATTTAAATGAGCAAAGTCGCTAATATAGATATAGTGTTTATACTGCATTGTGCATCATGAAAACACTGCAGACTAGAACTGGTGTGATTCATATTTGTCCACATTAATGAATTTAACAGGATGCTTTTAACTAAAATGTCTGGATGCTAAACTCCACCCATTCAACTGACATATAGTGTTCAGACATTGGTTGGATAAAAGAAGAAGAGACTTTTGAGATTTTAACAAATACTTTAAAGGTCCAAGTAAAAGTAAAGATTAAAAGTAAGTTTTTTTTTTTTTCTTGGAATGTAATTAAGAAAGACTACAAGAACTGAAATTCAATATCACTCAAGTCAAGTATAAATACAACAAAATAAGACTTAAGAATAGTAATGAAGTACAGTTACTTAAATATTTTCCACCCTTTCATAAAATTATTGGCATTTACACATATAATGAGGGACAGTTTTTTTTTAGTGGTGTCCAGGCCACCACATTTCATACTTGTTTTTAAACCTGATTGAAACCAGGAGATTCTGAAGAAGAAGAAAAAAAACACACAGAGACATAGGGGAAATGTTCACATTGTGTTCATTCTCTTTCTGCTCTGTAAGATCATTTTCAGCTTCTATCTGCTCTTACCAGACATTGTTCTGGCCACCTGACCTACACAAACCATTTCCTGCACTGCACTTCCTGTAGAGTTTCAGTGGCTGTTAAGTGTGTTGCTAAAAAACTCAAAGTGAGGGAGAGTAGGTCAAAAGAAATTAAACTTTTTTTTCCACCACATAAGTCAAATGTGATAACCCACCTCATTATCTGTTAAAGCATCTATGGTCATCAGTAACCACACTGGGGTGTTTTGATGTCACATTATGGCAATGTAGAAACCATTTGTATCTATTGATTTTCTTTTTACTGCTGATACATTTTTCAATGATTCCACTAACTGCAGTAAACTTGGAATCTTGGAACAAGTGTAAAACTTAATTATTCAAAGGGAAGTTTATAAGCAGCATTTTTCATTGTATTATCAGATGTAACCCAGAAGAGGGCCACTTCCTTTCAAGGTTTCTTGATCCCAGGGAATTTTCCCTCTCCATTGACACCAATCATCTCAGCTACTTCCTTGCATGTCTTATGTTTCTTCACAATGTCTCTATGCATATTTAATGAGAGAATGTTTATGACAGGATGAGATGAAAAAGATGAAACACGTATGTTATTATTCCATTTTTTTTAAATCAAGCAGTAAGTAGGAACTAAAGTAAGTAGGAACCATAGAGGGAGAATGGAAAATTATTGCACCATGCATGCCATAGGACTGGTCTGAGGTAACAGTCACACCCATCATTTGGATTTGTTGCTTTACCATGTCTAATTTGCACAACATTGAGAAAATCTCAACTCTCATATCACTTCTCACACTGTCGCTTACTTCTTTTACTGAAATAGCAGTTCTATCAGGTACATACATAGAAAATAAATGATTGCCTGTTGCCTAGTGTGAACAGTTGCTGTTATAACCTCCACTTTTCTGGGAAGGCTACTATTTTTAGGCAACATTTGTGCTGTAGAATCCTTGGTTTTAAGAGGGAATGCAATTCACTGGCTCAAAACACCACCAATTTGACCATTTACAGTAATTAACCACTAAACTACACAAAACGTAATTTTAATGTTAATTAAATATGAAGGCTAGTAAATGTGTCCTATAAACCACATGTTGAAATTTGACTTGGCATCAAAAGAAAAGTCACACCACACAAATATCTCTGATTAGTCGATTTTGTTAATTTTCTTACCAACATCCACATCGCCGTGTTTGCTATGAAAGTACCATTAGGAGCCTACCATTTAAATACAAATACAAATATATGGCAACAAAACACTTAGAAGCAATTAAACAAAATATGTATTTTGAATTTCATTACAAAACTGAAATCCCAAAAGGTGGTCTTGATTTTATATAATATATTCTTCAAAATAAGCTTTTGCCTTATACTTGTTACTATGTACATCTGTGGCCAAAAGTTTTGAGAATGACAAGTATTGGTTTTCACAGGTTTTATTGGTTTTGAAGTTTGCTGCTTCAGTGTTTTTAGATCGTTTTGTCAGCTATTTCTATGGTATACTGAAGTTCATAACTTTGGAACTTCATAAGTGTCAAAGGCTTTTATTGACAATTACATTAAGTTTAAGCAAAGAGTCAATATTTGCAGTGTTGGCCCTTCTTTTTCATGACCTCTGCAATTCGCACTGGCATGCAGTCAATCAACTTCTGACTGATGGCAGCCCATTCTTGCATAATCAATGCTTGGAGTTTGTCAGAGTTTGTGGGTTTTGTTTGTCTACCCGCCTCCTGAGGATTGACCCCAAGTTCTCAATGGGATTTAGGTCTGGGGAGTTTCCTGGCCATGGACCCAAAATTCCAATGTTTTGTTCCCCGAGCCACTTAGTTATCACATTTGCCTTATGGCACTGTGCTCCATCATGCTGGGAAAGGCATTGTTCGTCACCAAACCGTTCTTGGATGGTTGGGAGAAGTTGCTCTCAGAGGATGTTTTGGTACTATTCTTTATTCATGGTCATGTTATTAGGCAAAATTGTGAGTGAGCCACTCCCTTGGCTGAGACACAACCCCACACATGAATGGCCTCAGGATGCTTTACTGTTGGCATGACACAGGGCTGATGGTAGCGCTCACCTTTTCTTCTCCATACAATCTTTTTTCCGGATGCTCCAAACAATCGGAAAGGGGATTCATCTGAGAAAATGACTTTACCCCAGTCTTCAGCAGTCCAATTCATGTACCTTTTGCGGAATATCAGTCTGTCTCTGATGTTTTTCTTGAAGAGAAGTGGCTTCTTTGCTGCCCTTCTTGACACCAGGCCATCCTCCAAAGGTCTTCGCCTCACCACACATACAGATGCCCTCACACCTGCCTGCCGCCATTCCTGAGCAAGCTCTGCACTGGTGGTGCCCAGATCCCGCAGCTGAATCCACTTTAGGAGATGGTCCTGGCACTTGATGGACATTCTTGGGTGCCCTGAAGCCTCTTCACAACAATTGAACCTGTCTCCTTGATGTTCTGATAAATAGTTGATTTAGGTGCAATCTTACTAGCAGCAACATCCTCGCCTGAAGCGCTTTTTGTGCAAAGCAATGATGACTGCAAATGTTTCCTTGCAGATAACCATGGTTAACAGAGGAAGGACAATGATTTCAAGCACCACCCTCATTTTAAGGCATCCAGACTGCTATTCTAACTCAATCATCATGACCGAGTGATCTCCAGCCTTGTCCTCATCAACACTCTCACCTGTGTTAATGAGAGAATCACTGAAATGATGTCAGCAGCTCCTTTTGTGGCAGGGCTAAAATGCAGTGGAAATTTTTTGCGGGGGATTAAGTTCATTTTCATGGCAAAGAGGGACTTTGCAATTAATTGCAATCCATCTGATCACTCTTCATAACATTCTGGAGTACATGCAAATCACCATCATAAAAACTGAGGCAGCAGACTTTGTGAAAATGAATATTTGGGTCATTCTCAAAACTTTTGGCCATGGCTGTATATTAGTTCCAGGGTTTTTTTTTTTTTTTTTTTTTTTACAAGCTTTCCTCTTGAACCAAGAAGTATTGTACACAGTCCAACTATACACTTGTACAGGGAGTGCAGAATTATTAGGCAAATTAGTATTTTGTCCACATCATCCTCTTTATGCATGTTGTCTTACTCCAAGCTGTATAGGCTCGAAAGCCTACTACCAAT
>JAQQZX010000006.1:3149065-3161243 GCA_030068355.1 Notoglanidium maculatum | reverse complement strand
CCGATATATATATATATAGACCTCCGATATCCGAGGTCTGTGTAGGCCACTCGAGTTCGTCCACTCTAACCACTAGTTCGTCCACACTAGTGCCCAACTTCCTGTGCGCTTCCAACTTCCTGTGCGCTTGTGGTTGAATGAACACACATCTCAGGGGCCAACACCTAGTGGAAAGCATTCACAGAAGACTGGAGGTACAATATTTTAGAGCAGCAAAGGGGAACCGACTCCATATTAATACCCATGGTTTTGGAATGGCATGTTCATCAGCCAAGTGTCCACATAATGGATATTATTAAACGATAGGTTCTGTGCTAGGAATATGCATCTTGAAATGACTCGCATGAAATTTTTGGCCTCAGGTTATGTAGTTCAAGCAGTTCATGGTGTTGGTTTTATGGTTGTTTACTCGCCGCTACGCCAGGTGGCAGCTGCTTTGGAGGCCTACGTTACGTCATTTCCTTTCTCGCCGGAAGTAGCCAAAAGGCTCGGACGCACGCCGTCATCTGTACCGAATAACTTGCAAATCTGGATCTTAAATCGAGTCAGAATAAACTCACAAAACCAGAATCGCTCAGTTTTATTAGATAACAGGTAAGTCTACGTGTGGATATTTACATGTTTCTAAGTGATTCAGTTTGAGGATGTTAATGTTTAGGTTAGCCGGCGTCATGCCTCTCGTGCGTTAGCTAGCAAGCTAGTTATCTTAGCGGCAGAGCTACAGCTTAGCATAGACTGTATGATAGATGATATTATTGTTATTATTATTATAAGTTTGTTTATTTACCCCCTGAGGAGGTGATGTGTTGTTTATTCTGCAGTGAACTGCTGTTCAGGACAGACATGGCGGTAATGGTTTGCATGTTAGATTTAGCTATGATTAGCAGCGTCCTGGGTGCAGTGCAGTGCAGTGTAGTGTAGCGGGGGAAAGGTGTTGGATGAGTTTTATTACTTCACTAAATGTATGGTGGAGTAGCGGTTTATCTTAGTTTTTTTCCACCAATATATTCCCGACTTGCACAGCCCTCCGTGCCCAGTCCCGTGGTGGCAGGACTTTTCTGGGGGAATTAGCTAATCCATGCTGAAAATGTCTCTGGAACTCGTCACATGACGGCACGCGCTATTTTGCATATCAGTCCATTTATGAATATTCATTAGTTTATGGTCATTTGCATATCAAAACATTGCACCCAATAACTGCACCTGGTTTGGTCCAGGTAGAGGCAGATCCTAGGTTTCCCAGCCGCCATTAAAATGACCAAGAGAAGATAACTGTAGAGCATCAGTGTTTTTTTTGTTTTTTTTTGTTTTTTGCTGGTGCTGAGCTTTTAATCGTTTTACTCCCAAATCTTCAGTGTGAACAGCCTTTGCCATGTCCCGTTTCTTCGCCACCGGATCCGACAGCGAGTCGGAAGAGTCCTCATCCGCTGATGAGATCGCCCCTAAAACGACCGGGACTACTTTCAACAAGCAGTCAGTATTCATTCAGGCATTCGCACAAATGCACTGTTCTGGGTTTGTTTTGTGTGTGTGTGATTTTTCAGTGTTGTCTTTTCTTAATCCTTCCCAGAGCCTTGCTGCTGAGTGACGATGAAGAAGACACCAAAAGAGTGGTGCGCAGCGCCAAAGATAAGAGGTGAGAATGGGTTTGGTGTGTTTATCCATAAGTACTCCTATAGGAAGCGCGATATAATCTAAACAAAATACTTTTGAGCACGGTTTGTAATATTGAAGTATTAAATACATGGAGAAATACTTTTTTAGTTATGAGCTGTATGGTCTCGCTGTACAGGGTATGTGTCATAAAGTTACTTTATAAAAATGATTGTGGTTTTTGTGCTTTAGGTTTGAGGAGCTGACGAACTTGATCAAGACCATCCGTAACGCCATGAAGATTCGAGACATGGCGAAGTGTCTGGAGGAGTTTGAGCAGCTGTGTCGAGCGTTCCTCAAGAGCAAAGCCATCGTGGATAAAGAGGGCGTTCCGCAGTTCTACGTTCGCCTGCTGGCCGACTTGGAGGATTACCTTAACCAAGTACGCGCGGTGACGAGAGAAAAGGACATGTCACTTTTAAATAAAAAAAAAAGCCAATAAAGACTTTGTAGTCCAGCTGTAATTTCTGTTATTTCTTGGGAAAGTGTTTGTTGAACTTTTTGAGGGTTTAACAGGTGACATGTGGTTTACTGTTGCAGTTATGGGAGGACAAGGAGGGCAAGAAGAAGATGAACAAAAACAACGCTAAAGCTCTGAGCACGCTGCGCCAGAAGATCCGCAAATACAACCGCGACTTCGAGACGGACATCGCCAGCTACAAGGAGGCCAGTTATAATAATCATCATCATCATCATAATAATAATAATAGGTTTGAATTGAGGTTTGTCTGGTGCTTAACAGAACTTTTCTTTAATATATGTCTGAGCTGGAAAATTTGATATGAATAAATGCTGACCTGCGTATCTTACTGAGCAACGTAGCAATATCTTATCACAATCCTTGGACACTTCAGTTCTGCATAATGTCCAGATAATGAGGTTTAGGAACTGTATTACAGCATAGAGCTTTTTTCTTAAACACAGAGTTAATGTACAAATATTACACACTTGCATTGAGGGGTGGGAACCAGAAGTAGGTTCCAAATGTGAACTGATAAGAAAGTACCCAGTACCGGGTCCCCAATGTTTTATTTTTTTTATTATTATTATTTTGGTTCTGATTATCGGTTCTTAAACACTACATATCTGCCAGGACTTGTGTGGACGAATACATCATGCATGAATGCGCAGCAGCCGTTTGCTTAGACCCAAGCGAGCATGAGCGACAGCTGCGTGAATGACGCACAGTGAAGTTTCACTGTATAAAGAATAAAACAACCGACACCGACGTCGAATGTATTCTTAAATTACACGACTGCTGCAGAATATAGATATTTTTTTGTTATCGAAACTTTAATCCTCTTTTTTTTTTTTTTTTTTTTTTTTTTTTTTTGGGTAACTTTATGGAACCGAAATGGGGAGCGGGTAGGAACCGGGAACCTACCAGAAAATTGAAATGATACCCACTTAATCAGATCAGATGTCTGCTGGACTGAATAAATCAGATCGGATTTGCTTTACCGGCACCATCCTCTGCGCCGGGCTCCAGCCTCTCACACACAGCTGCTTATTATATTTTCAACTGCAGAAGCTGAAGGAAACTGAGATTCCTTAAATTCTTCTTCTCTCCTTGCCTTTAGAACCCTGAACAGTCTGCAGATGAAGAGGAGGAGAAGGAGGACGCTGGATCTGGTACGTCAGGGATCTGTGTGGTGTTTGCGCAACGTATTACAGATAGATGCTGAAATCATCACCTGCGAAATGTAGGAAAAGTGCTAGGTTAAACGATCAGCCAGATTGGAAAGTAGTGTTGCATGTGGGTTTTTAAAGATTAGCTATGAATACAAATCTCAGTATTCCAAGTGCAGCGTGAATCCCTGCGGCCGCGATCACGTTACTTTCCCTGGCTTTAGATTTACAGCACTGACACGCAGGAAGAGAAGTTGTCGCAGAATCTTCCAGACCCAAAGCGCAGACTGCAGTGTTGAATGTTGTGGCGTTTAAACAGAACGACCGTGAGGCAGTTCCTTTCTGGGGTGCAAGCTTCCTTTTTCTGATTTTATTGCGTGTGTGTGTGACGTGCAGGCTCGTCCTCGGAGAGCGACGAGGACGGAGGAGGGGACGGCGTCACGGCCAAGAGTTTTATGAAGAAGAAGCCCGCGGCCGAGCCAGCGCCCGAAGCCAGCAAGTTCCTCAAGGGTGCAGCCGCTGTGAGCCAACGACCTTATTTATATAATACCAAAAGCGAAAAACAGAAATATATCCTATTAAATCATGACCTCCGAGTCTGGAAGACGACTTTCCTGTTAAACCCGAGGCAAGGCCGAGTTCTGCACTCTGATTGGTCAGAAGGGGTTGATTAATTTTATATTTTATTTTAGCGATTTTATATTAATGGGATCTAGCACGTTAGTGTTTCTCTAATTTCAACTCCTTCACAAACAATTTTATAAACATACGTTTATCGTTTAACGACAAGAAACGATGTGGTGAAGTCTTCATCCATCAAGGGCCTTTATTCAGGACACGGCCTTTTATTTGTCATTTTAACTTCAAGAGGGAAGGAAATAGTGACGGAGTACGCGTTTATAGGTGCTTTAGTGTAAAGTAGAAGCGCACCGGGACGTTACACTGTGTGTACCGCTCGTCCGTGTGTCCTGTACGTGACGTTCCGCTTCCTCGTTTGAAACGGTCACTACAGTAGTGTTAGCGACATCATCATCATCAGTGGACATGTCGAGGGGTGAATGAATCAGGAACAAACGTTTTGATTTAAAATATGAAAGCTTGTCGTTTGAAAATATTGAAAAGGAAAAAGGGAACTCGCCTTTAACAGCCAGTGGGAGCTAGCTAGCGATGAGCGATAGAGTGACTGTGGCTTCTTTGGGATTTATTTCCACAAGCGGATCAAAAATAAACAAAACGTTTGGTCCAAAATATCACTTACTCGACGTACGTTTCTGGTTTATGGAACTGCTGTAGAAAAGCAATATCGCACTCGCGTCTATGCGCTTACGCTGAATACTGAATAGGCAGGTAGACTCGTTAGCTGAAGAACTCTGCTGTCGTGTTGACTGGCTTTTCCGTGCTGTAGGATGATGAATCGGAGAGCAGCGATGACGACGATGAAGACTGGGGCAGTGACTCCATGGACAGCAGCAGTGAAAGCGATGACAACGAAGGCAACACTGCATCCCTGGCTACGGCTTTCCTCAAAAAGTAAGTGTGGGTGGGGGTTTTTTAAAAATTTTTTTTAATTTTTTTAAAACTTTTCTCGTACAACATTGACTCGTATGTCCTGCTATCTGTCATTTATTTCCCCTTGCATCATGAAAGCTACATTTGATGTTTGACTTGTGTTAAGAACATGCTTAGCTAAGCGTACGTTCAGCATGTTACTGGAGTATTGCTGATCCATTGACCTCCTTTGCCAAAGTACGGGACTAAAGGTGTGTTTTTCAGGGTCCACGACGGCGACAAGCAACCGAGCGACCGCAAAAAGGACGAGAAGAAGAGGAGGTCCAAAAAGAAGGAGCGCGCCGACGAGGAGGGCGAAGAGGGCGAGGAGGACGGTGGTGAAGGCGAAGACGGCGGCTGGAAGAAGGTGAGGGGAGGAGTGCCGCTGGTCAAGGAGAAGCCCAAGATGTTCGCCAAAGGCACAGAGATCAACGTAGCCGTGGTGGTGAAGAAACTCAACGAAATACTGCAGGCACGAGGAAAGAAGGGAACAGACAGGTATTCACACACATTTCTTCATATTCTTCAAGCTTATTGACACAGCGGCGTTCTGTTCACTGAAATACGCTTTGTGTGTTTCCTTATTGGGTTGTATTCCTACAGTTAGTTATATTAGTCGTTACTTCTGCTTTTCTTCTAATCAAACGTATATTTTTGACGCCACTTGGAACCCGTTTTGATTCTGAAAAGAATATCGGTAGTTTCCAGTGCTGCTGTTTTCCTTGTATTGAAAGTGTGTGTGTTTGTCAGAGCTGCTCAGATTGAGCTCCTCCATGCTCTTGCGGGCATCTCCAACGAGAACAACCTGGGCGAAGGCATCACCGTTAAGATCAAGTTCAACATCATCGCCTCCCTGTATGACTACAACCCCAATCTGGCCGCCTTCATGAAGGTGGGAGGTTTTTCGACTTGATTTAATTGTCTAGTACGGTTCTGCTAGGTTTGGCGTTTTTATGGGCTTAAAACGTCTATACATGTATAAGAACAGGCGTTTCTCCTTCCATCTATTCCTTTCTCAGGCGGACATGTGGAAGAAGTGTCTGGACTGCATCGATGAGCTGCTGGACATCCTGTTCAACAACAACAACATCTTCATCGGCGAGAACATCGCCGAAGACAGCGAGAGCCTGGCCGTCTCTGACCAGGTCAGTATGACTTTCTCATGTTCCAAATGTTATGAAATCACTTTTCTTAGACCTGCATGCTCAAGTTAGCGCTTTGTTCCTGATTCGTAGCGTCAGTTGTTGCAGGGACGTGCACGTGGACGGTGTGGGAGTCCCTCACGGTTTTTGTGTTGTGTTTCAGCCTTTCCGTGTCCGTGGTTGCATCCTGACGCTGGTAGAGAGGATGGACGAGGAGTTCACCAAGATCATGCAGAACACAGACCCCCATTCTCAGGGTGAGCTAAACAACTAAGCTGACAGCTAAACTAAGAGTGGCTCGTGTACTAATATTGCTAATGTGAGTCTGTACCAGGAGTTTTGTAATATTGATTTGTCCCTGCTCAAGAGTTTGAGCGCTCATGCACTGGAACATTCCTCCACGTGTTACACCACGACTGACACCGCGTGAGCAGGCGGAAACGCTGCGGTCGGCTGACGTGTGCCTTGGAGGAAACGTTGGAATCTGGTTGGAATCTGTCGTGTGATAGGGGAGCGCCATCTAGAGGGCGGGAATTGGAAATGACCCCTGCCGCCCCCCCTAACAAAAAAGAAAGATTTTCCATTTTAAAATAGCAATTTGATTGCTAAGAAGCAGGAAACTGTACATTTCCACCACTTCTGGTTTAAGGGTAGTATTGGAGGGCAACATAATATAACCAGCTGTGCAGTTGGGAACTGCAGCAGTCGCAAAAAAAATCCAATTTCA
Source organism: Notoglanidium maculatum (assembly GCA_030068355.1). Classification (NCBI taxonomy): domain Eukaryota; kingdom Metazoa; phylum Chordata; class Actinopteri; order Siluriformes; family Auchenoglanididae; genus Notoglanidium; species Notoglanidium maculatum. The sequence goes on along the minus strand of JAQQZX010000006.1, from coordinate 3,154,544 downwards.
CTACAAAGATTTACACCCACTCGTTGCTTTTCCAGAATATGTGGACAACCTGAAAGACGAGGGACGAGTCTGCTGCATTATCGACCGCCTGCTGCAGTACCTGGACAACAAGGGCACAACGGAGGAAGTGTGCCGTGTGTACCTGCGCCGCATCATGCACACGTACTACAAGTTTGACTACAAGGCCCACCGTCGCAGCCTGGGCCTGCAGGGAGAGAGCAAGGTAACAACTATTTATACTCTCCATACTGCCAAGGGAATCACAAAACCGCATCAAAAAGCATCAATTTTGAGTTTCATTAATAGCGTAAATGCATTTTCAGTATTTGGATTATAACTAAGCTACCTTTTTTCCCCCTCAGTCTGAGCAGGACCAGGAAGAGAGTGAAGGGGAGGACAGTGCCATCCTCATGGACCGCTTGTGCAAGTTCATCTACGCCAAGGACCGCACCGACCGCATCCGTACGTGTGCAATTCTGTGCCACATCTACCACCACGCTCTGCACAGCCGCTGGTACCAGGCTCGTGACCTCATGCTGATGAGTCACCTACAGGATAACATTCAGCATGCTGACCCTCCTGTACAGGTACGCACGCACGCGCGCGCGCTTGTAGGCAGGACCGTAGGTAGTGTAGTAGGTTTTTAGATCATTTAAGTCTAGCACTAGTGAGTAGCAGTGATCTTCAATAATATATCACTTGCACTTTCATTTCATTTCATAAATGCTAATAAAATCAGGTTTAGGATTTAAAAAGACATCTTAAAGATGACCGACCGATGAGCCAGAGGAACAACACCGTCATGACCATTTATTCCTTTACAATCACTTTATACTGAATAAATAGAAAATAGGTTTAGTTCCTAGCACAGATCCCTGTGGGGCACCTTTTTGTTTATTAGCCTCTTTTTTTTTTTTCTTCTTCTTCTTCTAGTCAGCTAACCCCAAAGAAAATCTTTAAACACGACGCATAATTAACGACAGTCTGTGATAGTTTCTTTAACTATCTGTATTTCGCCCCACAGATCCTCTATAACAGGACCATGGTGCAGCTGGGCATCTGCGCCTTTCGCCAGGGCATGATCAAAGACGCTCACAATGCCCTGCTGGACATCCAGTCAAGCGGCAGGGCGAAGGAGCTGCTCGGCCAGGGCCTGCTCATGAGGAACATGCAGGAGAGAAACGCAGAGCAAGAGAAGATCGAGAAGAGGCGGCAGGTACGATTAGCGCAGCGGTCCGTGCTGCAGATCAATAACAAATAATACGCAAGAGTGGATTGTTTTTTCATTCATGGAGATTTCCCGAGCGTAATGGTTTTGGAATCACGTAAAACCTGTAGTGATGCATCAGTTTGATATGTTTAACAATGGGCATTTAGGCACAAGCAGCTTTACAGAAATCCGGATGTAAAATTAGGTCGAGGAAGCCAGAGATGACCGTGGTGAGGGGGAAAACTCCTTGAGATGGCTTTATAGGAACCTGCATGACACCAGATAGTGAGATTATAAATTATTACGGTTATAGAGGTGTAGAAGAGTAATGTTCAAACTGTGCTAGGTTTGATGAAGCGAGGTTCAGTATGAGCATCATAGTTTTCAAGGCAGACTTTAATGCAATGAGAGAAGTTGTGGTTCAGTGCATCTCCCTGACAGTTTTTTAAACTCAACCTCCCACATATTCTCCTCATGCAGTTACACAGGAAGAAATGAAAGATAACTAAACCAGGTAGACTAGTTTGCTATGAGTGTAGCCCATGGAAGGAAGAAAGCACAACCAGGAATTTTCTCATAGGAAGTTAATCAATGATGGAGTGATGGAAGTCGTTTGTTTTTCCTAAAATTGTTCTCCGTTTTGAAGAATAACCTCATACTTTTGTTACCTGTATTGTCCATGAAAGTAAATAAACGTGTCCTTCGACCAAATTAATGATCATTTTTCACATGGCTTTTAATGTTTATATTTAGACTTCGTTGATTATGGAGCATCCCAGCGAATGGGTTGTTTCTGTAGAAATTCATGAAGTCCCTCTGACCAGTCTGATCTGCGAAGTCATGGATCAACGTATAGTCCCAGACGTGTCCCAGTGTTAATAAGAGTCAAAGTTGTGTCGAAGATTTACTCTATCGCTTGTGTTTCTTGCTCAGGTGCCATTCCACATGCACATCAACCTAGAGCTGCTGGAGTGTGTGTATCTGGTGTCGGCCATGCTGCTGGAGATCCCCTACATGGCAGCGCACGAGTTTGATGCCCGTCGCCGCATGATCAGCAAACAGTTCCACCACCAGCTGCGTGTGGGCGAGAGACAGCCGCTTCTGGGTGAGTGCCCCAGTGCATGTTGGGTTCTCAGGTGTTGCTGCTGTAGTTCATTTTAATAGTCTGTAAATGCGTAAAGTGGCGTTCTTGTGTAGCAGGTTTTTCCCACTTACACGTCCAAAAGCTGTAATCATAATTCCATTTATTTATACATACAGTACTCAGGGTCACGGTACCACTGAAATAAGACCCGTTCTCTGTCTCCAGGCCCCCCTGAGAGCATGAGGGAGCACGTGGTGGCTGCTAGCAAAGCCATGAAGATGGGTGACTGGCGCACGTGCCACTCCTTCATCATCAATGAAAAGATGAACAGCAAAGTGTGGGACTTGTTCCCCGAGGCGCAGCGCGTACGCGAAATGCTTGTCAGGTAAAGACCACGTTCATGATTTATCAAGTCCTCAGTGGACAGCCCAGCAGACAGGAAACTGATAAAATGTGCTTCCTTGCTCTCTTTATGAGCTCAGATTAATTAGTCAGTCACGTGCCTGATTGCCTCTAGCTAGGTAGCTAGATGAAAATGAGACGAGAGTTACTGCTGACCGCAAGACAACACACTTCTATGCACTGGAGTGCACGATAAATATGATAATTAAGCAGTAAAACTCTTGGCAGACAAATCGGTGAATGCATAGTGTGATGTCCGACACCCTGAAGAGTTTTATTCCTCTTGTACTACTGCACTTTGGCGACAATTCAGATAATTTAATAGTTAATAGAACTACACGTATTTTTTTTCTGATTTTTATCCATTTCATGGAGCGACTGTTCAGCAAATTAGTTCTTGTTGTCATTTGCACTGTAGCAGCTGTTAACAAGCTCTTTAACATTGTAAATAATTTTCTAATTCTACAGAAAGATTCAGGAGGAGTCGTTACGTACCTACTTGTTTACCTACAGCAGTGTGTACGACTCGATCAGGTACCGCTACAGCGAGCTGTGCATGCATCCAGATTGCTGACGGTTTTGTTGTCGTGATGCTAAATCGTGTGTGTGTGGGGGGGGTTTGTGTCCTCAGTATGGCGACTCTGTCTGAGATGTTCGAGCTGGAGTTGCCCACGGTGCACAGCATCATCAGCAAGATGATCATCAACGAGGAGCTTATGGTAATGCGTCGTCGTGGATTTGCTCTTTTTCTTTTAAAGCGCTTTTGATTACATTAGATTAGAGTTTTGCCCATTGCTGTGTCTCTCTTCCAGGCGTCTCTGGACCAGCCGACTCAGACGGTGGTGATGCACAGGACGGAGCCCACGTGCCTCCAGAACATGGCGCTGCAGCTGGCAGAGAAGCTGGGCGGCCTGGTGGAGAACAACGAGCGCGTCTTTGATCTTAAACAGGGCGTCTATGGAGGCTACTTCAACAGAGGCGAGGAGCAAATTAGAGCTTTGTATTAAATAAGCTATTGTCTGTTCATCCATATACAACGGGGCAGAAAATTAATTGTCTGCATGTCTACACAGATCCCTATCATAGATCGCTAATAGTATAAAGCATGATCAGTGTACAGAAGGTTCAGGTGCACTAGAGCAACAAGTAGAAATTACACAGTTGCCACGAGGTATAACGGTAACAGCATGAGAATAAACCACGTGATACGAACTGAGAGCGTTGCAGATAAACCACCATCAACGTGCAGCATTCTGGGAAAACGCCTCAGATGAGAAGTATATTTTAAATGGAAGAGTTCTTCATTTAAAACCTTCATTCAATGAACAGGAAGTGAGATTATGGACAATGGTAGTTGAGCGATCGCTTTATGTGCTCACGTGTTTATCTGAGAAATTCTGCGATGCCTGGGTACCTAATTCCTCATTCTGTTTAACAGATCAGAAAGGAGGCTACCAACAGAAGCAAGGCTACCAGAGGGGTAGGTGTATTCATGGAGTGGCACACACACACACACACACACACACACACACACAGAGACAGCTTCTGCATGCACTGCAGTGCAACACTTCAGTTTGCAGGTTTGAACATTTCATTTGCGGATCACTCGGAGTCACTGTGCTGCCAGATTAACGTCAGGGCAGCGAACTAACCCAACTTGGTGAACTTCACACATCAGAGCTAATATGAGTTTAGACTGTTTATTTTCTCCTCCTTAGTTATATATTGATTATCAATTAATCAGTGACTGTAGAGTGTATATTTAGCTCTGGACAGGAAATGACTGTAGCCATTTTAATCCCAATTGTAAAGCTGACACTTCTTTACAGTGTTTAAGTGTTTTTCAGTACTTAAAATAAGGAGCGCTGTTGAGCTGTCAGGAACCTCAGGCTGCATGCATGATGCCTGTGTTAGTCGTACATAAATAAACTCTGCATTGAGTCCAGTGTGGCTGTATTCGTATCTGAACCCTGCCTGTAGTGATCGCTTACTGTTCCTTTTCTGTTCTTTCTCTCTCTCAGATCAGAAAGGTGGCTATCAGCAGAAGCAAAACTATCAGCGAGGATCCTACAGGAGCCAGAACCAGAGCTCTTACTGAGCTCATTCGGAGCGAATCTCTCATTCCATTCTCGCCTGTGTGCACTTCCATCATCTCCACTGCTTCAACCTATCAGCATGTTTACCACTGTTACTGTAGTGCAGTTATGCAGCTGGAGCAAACATCCATCCAGATATTTGAAGTTACGTTTAAACATGATTTGCTTCCCCTTGGTTGATTTTGAATGCGTTAAGGGTGCAGCGGATTTTAAGGTAGAATATGAGCAGGGACGGGGAAGCAGTTTTTCTGTGATGCCCTATACACTTAATGAAACAATAAATATTATTCAGTTGTGAAAGACGCTTGCTTGTTGTTTGTGTTTTATTTATTTATATACAGGGTGTTCCAAATGTCTGGATCCATAGGCATTTCTCTAAAGGAGGAAATTATCTCTGCATGTAAAGTCACTTCTGTTCATTAAAGGGGCCAGCTCGGCCTTCCCAGAATCCTCCTCGCCAAGCAGCAAGGCGCCATTTCAATCCGCAACAGCCTGGTGACGTCCTAGGCCATAGATCTGTATTTTAAATGCTTTTGACTGATGACATCGATTAAAAAAAAAAAAAAAAAAACATTCAAGATGGATTTCGAAGGGATCACGGACAGTGAATTTGCCCATAGGTGTGAATGCGAGCATGTGTGGCTGTTTGTCTGTGTTGGCCCTGTGGTGGACTGGCGACCTGCCCAG
>JAQQZX010000006.1:3120458-3138958 GCA_030068355.1 Notoglanidium maculatum | reverse complement strand
CATGCACGGGGAGAACATGCAAACTCCGCACAGAAAGGCACCCTGGGTGACCCAGGGATCGAACCCAGGACCTTCTTTCTGTGAGGTGACAGTGCTAACCACTGCATGACCGTGCCGCCCCTATTATGTATAATGAGAACTGTAAATTTGCTCTAGACATTAGAAATTACAATCTCGATATTAGGTGAGGACATTCACAACACTCTTGGCACATTCATTAATTCATTCATCTTTAGTAAGCACTCTATCCAAGTCAGGGTCTCAGTGGATCTGGAACCTATCCTGGGACCACTGGGTGGGAGATGTGAATATATCCTGGATGGAGTGCCAATCCATTGCAAGGCACCATTTACACAAACCCTCACACACTGATAAACCTAGGGGCATGGTTTAGGTGCAAATATTTTACTTTCTTTTTGGTCTGTCTTTAGGATGTCACGTTTACCATGATTTAAAGAGTGTTACTAATGCTTATTTAATATAAACTGGAAGAATGTCTCTGTGTTTTCTGTACCAACTGTTTAGAACTAAAGTGAAGTTAATTGTGAACATCATATTTGCTTTCTTAGTTGAATAGTCTATAGATGAATAGTGCATTTATGAAATTACATTAAAAGGTTATCTGAAATTGTTTTGTGATTCATTGGTCATAAAAGAAAAAGAGTGAACAGACTTTACACACAAACACACTTTATTTGCTAGATGCAGTATACAGATGTTTTTAAAATAGGTCAAAAATTATATATTTGATTAATCCATCTCATATGCAAAAATAAACACTAAATCCTTCACACAGTTTTAAAGCTGTAGCCTGTCATCTGTCGATGTCAGCAGCAAATCCTTCATCTCATTTATAGCATTCTGTGTCATTTGTCAAAATGCAGGCCTTCCTCCAAGGTCTAGGTAAGACCCCTGGCTGTTAGCATGTACATGTTGGGGCTGCCTGTAAATGTGTCTGAGCTGTAAATGAAAAGATGATCGGGGGTCCTGACAGAGGCGGAGAGGATAAGAAGGGAATGGGTTGTAGAGGGAAGTAGCAGAAGAGGACAGGGTGTTATCTAATGAAGGGAGAAGGGAAGGGTGCAATACCATATCAGGACGGTAGGGGGCAGTTGGATTGAGCTGAGAAAAAGACCCTATCTCTGATGGAGCTACTGGAGGATATGCGGTGGAAGTGGCAGGGTACTGTGTATGGGTTGATCCTGGAGGGATGGTGTGGTTTTGTAGGGCTGAATGTGGAAGAAGTGAAACTGTAGAAGCTGGCATTTGAGGAAAGGACTGTGATGGAATTTGAGAAGAATTTGCACACTGGGGAGGGATATGGGAAAAAGTGGAGGTTGGGAATGACTGGGGCATAGTTGGCTGGACCTGGGCTATATTTGCAAGAACCGGAACAACCTGAGAAGGCCCAATAGCTGGCATTGCTACATTCTGGAGAGGAGGGGGACCAGATGGGATGGAAGGGGGTAAGGGATAAGATATGGGAGAAGTTTGAGTTGAGTTAGAAATCGATCCAGGGACTACGTGATTGGGCAGAGATGCAGGCAGAGAAGAGATTGAAGACGCAGTGATCGGATTGATTGTGGGGTTTGTAAAGACTTGTGTAAAGGCTCCATTTACAGAGTTGGAAGACATTTGAGGAAAGAATCCAGTTGCTGAACTTGTTGGGTTTTGGAAAGATGCACTATTGTCATGGGAAATTGCAGATGACTGAAAAGAGCATGGTGCTAGGGTTTGTACAGGTAAAGAAGCTGAAGAATTTGTATTACTGGATTGTGGTGGGAAAGGAAAAGCAGTGGTGTTGCTCTCCTGATCTGATGGGGTATTTAGAGGAGTGGAGGTGGGTTCTGGCACAGAATTAAAGGGGAAAGCTGTTGGAATTTGATTTGGATCTGGTTGTCCATTTGGATGTGCCACTGGAGGAAAGGGAAAGGCAGTTTGGGATAGGATTTGGGATGGGGGAGTAGTGGAATCTGGATTGTTGGAGGATTGTACTGAAGAACAGCTGTTGATAGACTGGCAAGAAGGTTGAGGAAGAGAATGGAAGGGTGGGTTTGTAGGTGTATGAGGGCTTAGGTTTTCTTGAGATGGAAGAATGGACTGGTAGGAAGAAGAGGGTAATTGGGGAGAAGAGGATGAGTGACAAATGGAGGAATGTGTAGAATCTTGGGGAGAAGTAGAGGAAGAGGTGATTGGAGAAGAGGAATCCAGGGTAGGATAGTGAGATGAAGCTATGGAAGAATAATCTTGGACAGATGTTGAATTGGAATGAGAAGATGGTAAATCAGTCTGAGTGGAGGACAGAGATGAATAGAGGGATGTGGGCTGTGATAGAGGCACTGTTAGATGAGATGTGGGGGTAATTGAAGGCGCTGCAAAGGTGGTGTATGAGGAAAGGCCGATCATCTGAGTAGATCTGTAAAAAACAGAGTTGAAAGGTTGACATTTTACCGGTACTGTTTTCATTCACGTAATCCATTAAATTGTTACTTATGACTTATGACTATTGTTCAGACCTTATATATGGATTTTTGAAGCTTTATTTTTAGCAATATAAGACTCACCCATCCAGAAATCCACTGTTGACCTCAATATTTGAGGTTGACTGAGGTTGGCTCTCTACAGAATTTGGAATCTCTGAAATCTCAGGCATCTGGGTCATCTGGGAACTCAGAAATGCTTGACCAGAGCTGTGCTGCTGTACTGTCTGCTCCGGTAAAGAAGGCACATCAGAGCAGAAGCCTGAATCAGACAGACTGGTGCTTTCCAGTCCCATGGGCTGTGGTAACACCTCAGTGGAATCACATGGGTCACATGACTCTGGTGGAATGACAGAAAAACACAGAGTTAAAGAAACATTTCATCAGTCTATTTGGTGTCAGTTTTGATAAATCCTAAGTGACTTTGGTTACCTATGTCTAAAGGTTCCTCTTGATTGGGTTGGATTAATTTCCTCTTTTGCCTTGCTTCTCTTTGTCTGAAAGAAAGAAGGAAATGATTAATAATGACATGAGTTCCCATACACAAGTTCTTCTACAAACTATTTTTGTCAGTTGACAATTAATAACTTACTTCTTGCTGTTCATGCCATTCTCCCTGAAACCTTTGGCAAAGGGATTGGAATTGATCTTCAGTTCAGTTATCTAAAACAACAAAAATCAAATCATTTCTCAAGTACTGTTAAAGTGAGCTAATCTCTTCTTGTGTTTTATACTTAAATAAACTGGGCATAATGAATATACACACTCAATGCAAAGTCTATTGGCCTTTTAACATTAATTTATTTATACCCTATTGTTTTGGTAGGCTGTTACAGTGATGAACTGGGTCTCGGGGAAGGCGAAGGTGTGTTGAGCTCCACCCCACATCATAACATCTCTAGTTTCAACCACATGCACTCGTGCTTGGTACTTGTGCAGGGAGTGGAGAATGATCTGCCGGATGAACATTTCAAAGGAAATGTAAAAATACTTTTTGAAGGAACATCTGCATCAAGATTTCCTTTATTTGATAAGAACTAGAGTTACACAGATAAGATATAAATATACCATGGTGAGCATGCATATACTCACATATCCTTGTCCATCCAGTGTATTGTTGGTCAGTTTGGCTCGGTGGAAAGATATGGTTCGGTTCTGCCAGTGTTCACCAGTTGCAGGAGAGTCTGGGTGTATGAACACCCTGTCTGGAAGTCGAGCTTCAGCTCCTCCCACCACTTGCCAATTATCATCTTGAAAACGATAGCGAAAGGAGTCTACAGGTATGATGTCCAGCAGGAGGATATAACGCAGAGATGGGTTCAAGCCAGACACCTTCACTTTTAGCTGAGGAAACATACGTCTGATGGCGAAAAATTTATATATAAATGTTTAATAATTCTAAGTTCATTCATGCATCTTCAGTAAGCACTATATCCTGGTTAGAGCTGTGGTGCATCCAGGGCTTATCCCAGGAACACTAAGGTTATAAACAACAAATTTCAAACACGTAACAATGATCATGCCAAGTTCTTTCCACCCATTTCTGTGTGAAGATATAAAGAGTACTTAAATGAACAATACCATTCCATTTGATTTATTTCTGAAGAATTGTTCAGATTATTAACAAGTTGGACAAATAGAGTAAAAGGGTATGAAAATGCATATGTGATACAAATATCATTTCTTTTACTAATCCTTTTTTCCCCTAGTGCTGAAATGAATTATACTCCATTAGCTGATTTAACAGCTTTCATGTCAATTAAGCATCAAATAAAAAAAAATTCACTACCTGCCCTTCTTGGTGATGATCATCTCTGTGCCAACGGTGCTAAACTGTTTCCAGAGTGATACATTTTCCAGTTCTATCTTTATAATATCTTCAGATTTCCCAACATTATCTCTTTTTGCCGGGGGAGCGGGCAGCAGATGAGAAGATAGCCTTCGGGCCGCCATGTCACATGATGTAGGGTACAGGGGCACGTGGGCTGGTGGTTCTCTATCTGGAGGGCAGAACAATGACAATATATCATTCATAAGCTAAAAACTATTGATATCAAATGCCAGTTCTGTAGCACTAGAATCTGGCACGGTTTATTCCTGTTTATCAGTCATATTAGCTAATGATCTCAGCCTTCGCCTATCTGAAGTGTTCACATTTGATAAATAGTTGATAAACTGAATGAAGAGCAGTAAATTGTACTGAATTGCAGTGTTACAGGACTGGCACAGTTTATTATTCTCTATTCAGCTTATTTATCTAAGTAGGCTGAAGGCTGCTCTAAAATACTCGATCCTTCCCCTTAAAAGTACATTGACCTTTATTCAGATTAACAGCTAATTTTCAAAATTACCTTAGCGCAATCTTCCTTTATCTGACATGTTCATAATCCACTAATAATCTGTATTAGCTGTCAATCCTGTTTGAATTAATACCAATCTCAGAATTTAATGATCAGTCATTTAATTATTTAGCAGTTGTTATTTAGGCGACACACACACAGCGATCAATAAATGAAACACTTGGGAATGTGTGGTAGAAATTTCCCTTCCATTTCCCTTTCATTTAAATGTATAGTCTTGTACATTCAGTTTCTTTTTTTGACTCATCTGTTCATTTTATTCTGAAATTTGAGAACCCTCCAATGGATACTTATTATTTTTGTATTTGTCTTTTTGTTCTGAAACGCAAAACACTCTCTTACCTCGATAGCAGCAGTCTCCAAGTCTTTGTGCCGCAAGAGCTAAACTGGGATACATCTCTACTCCCAGCATCCTTTTGCTTGTCCTTGATTCCCTTTAGAACTTCAATAAATCCTTTCTAGCGTCAAATCTTCTAACTTATCTTGAATGCCTCAACATGTCTTATGCTTCAGTATCGTATTCTCTTGGTCTGGGCTTGTTTCTTTTTACAGCCAGTGGCTCTGTCTGTCTGTGTTATATAGGTGAGTGTGTATTAGCATATCAACCAAATGGCAAAGTTTTCACACTCCCTCCCTTCTGCTTCAGTCTCCATCAGGCCTGTAAGGACCACACTCCTGTCCTTTGCATACTGTTTAAATAAAATACAACACACACACTCACGTGCACATGCATGCAAATTTCTATGAAGACAAACAAAATTCTCACACACTTGGGATTACCAGAAAAAACAACCTAAAATGGAGTAATTAATCATTTACAGTTATGTTAGACTTTAAATGTGTCCCATAATAGGGGTTATTTAGATACTTCTCAGTGAGAACACACTCACTGAGTGTGAAATACCAGTAACAGGTATTTAGACTGACTTGTAGGAAAAGAACCTAGTTGGAGGCAAAAACATAGTAGTTGACAGGTACAGGTTTGATCAATGTATTAAATACTGTCTACATAATGTAGACACTATTTGTTCTTCTATAATGTCTTAAGAAGTGACCTGTAATGGACTGTATGATTGGATTGTATACATCAGTGGTTGTCAGAGTGGTTCATGAAGAAAAAAAAACAAAAACAAAAAAAAACACACTTTTTTTTACAGTGTTACAGCTTTGTTTCAGCTATTATTTGCTATAAATTATTATAAAAAAACAAATAGGTCTACAAATAATGTTAATTAAAATCTAATTAAAATATGTTCTGTGAGTAGAATTTTTAGGAATAAAAAAAATCACGATAGCCAAATAATTTTTGTATACATTTAAAAAAATATTTATTGGATTATGGTCATTAAAATGAATCTGTACATTTAGGAGGTGTGTGGAATTTATTTCACAGTTAAAGGGATCCCTGAGTGTGCATAATAATCTATAATAATACTTTTATTGCTTGAAGCTATTGGATGTGCTATAATTATAGATATAATAATAATAATAATATAAAAAAGTAAGGCGTACAGGGCAGTCAGGGAACTGTTTAACAGCATACAGAATGCAGTGAATGTAAATGTAGAGGTATCAAATATCTGGCAAGATAAAATAACATTCAAGTTTTAAATTAGTGACTCCTTCTATCCTTCTCTTTCTCTCTGACGGAGGTGTGGAGCGCAGGGTTTTCTGGTGGAAGCATGTGGCACAGTTTGGTCTTATTGCTGCAGTTTGGTCTTCAAGGTAAACACACGTCTCAGAAACAGCCTTACAATAACACTGAGCTGTAGAATAACAACCAACGAGGTGCTGGATGAAATAACAACTTCCCCCAGCCATTAAGCCATTAATAGTTTAGTCTGTTTAGTCAGGTGAAATTTTATTCTTTTCTCCACAGTAAGCAATGAAGTGGACTTCAGATTTTTTTTTGTTCCTGGAGAGCTACCTCCCTGAAGACTTTAGCTCCAACCATAATCGTTCCCACCTGACCATCCAATCAGTACCTTAAGAAGTTCTTGAGGTGTGTTAGATTTTGGTTGGAGATAAAACCTGCAGGAAGGTAGTTCTAGTTCTAGTAGAAGGAACAGGGTTTGTGACTAGATGATCTGGGGTAGGAATACCATTTCCATCAGAGGATGTGCTCCTTTTTGAATCTGGTTCATCTCAAGGTTTCTTCATCATGTTGTCTTTGGGAGATTTGTCACCTCTGGCTTGCTCATCAATTCAAATCAAATCAATTCAATTCAATGGACATTGCAACCAAGCAGCTTTACAGAAATCCAGATGTAAATTTATGCCCCTAATTAGCAAGTCAGAGGTGACAGTGGCAAGTAAAAGTCGGAAGAAACCTTGAGAGGAACCAGACTCGACAAGAATCGATCATCTTCTGGGTGACACCGGCTAGTTTTCTTCTTCTTTCTTTCATTCTTCTTCTTCAACGCTATACTATAAAGTCAAACAGCATTAAGTGGGTTGAAAGAATGCTCGGTATGAACGTTATAGTTTTAATGATTACATCAGCAGTTCTTAGGTTCGATGGTGAGATTATCCGCTGAGGAAAGTGAAGGATTTTGGGCAGGAAGAGTTCTGTGAAGCTGCTTTGTGACAATACCTACTGTTAAAAGCACTATACAAGTAACTTTTAGGCAAATCAAGTTCAGATGTGATGACCTTGACAAGCTTAAACCTTCACCTTAGGAAGACCCCCTCTGGCTTAAATCAACTTCTCCATTTCCACAGGCCTTAAAGTTAAGCCCAGTGTTGTTGTAGTTGTTGTTTTTATTTGCCACTTCATGGGGGTTATGAAAGACAAACCGGGGCGAGAGAGGAAGTTGAGGTGTGAATGCTCCACCTCCTAAAGTTTGTCTCACAGTCTTAAGGTCATTACATATGCATTTGTGGGATCAGAGATTGTTAAGTGTAATGACCTTTAATGTGTTTACGAGTGGACAGGTGGGCCGCTCTAGGAACCAGTAGCAGTGCAGGCACACTTAGATGATATTAGTGGTAACGAGTGGGTTTTTTTCTGCTGCGGAACAGTGAACTGCGCTAAAACTAAATGTTTTTACTGTGCTGTTTAACTGCGAACTGAAACTTTAACACCTCACATGTAACACATCAGTGCTAAATACCTGTTCAGTTGGTTGCTATTAGTATGATTAGGATATATTGTTTTAAGTCTGAAAAGACTGTCATTTTAAAGTTGTCTGTCATTTTTATTCATCTAAAGAACCTCAGTTGAGGAAGTCCTTTAAAGGGGATCTGCGTTATACTATGATTAATTTCAGCATTGGGTAATCATGGGAAGCATGAGCAGCTTTGTGGTTTCCATTGTGATGCACAGTGCTTAACACAGACTCCATGATATTTCCTTGAAAAGAGAATACCGCAGATATGTGCAAGGATATGCTTAGGCTTATGAAGGGGTCAATAGTCCATGTGCTGTCTTGTGGAAAATGGTCATTTTGCAGTGTATAATTTCAGCATAAGCTTAAGATAAGATTAAAAAGGTATACTTTGGAGAAATCATTCCTAGCAGCTATAAAGTTTACATACATATTTTCTCTTATTCCCTTTCAGCTCGTTGTGGCAACAGTGAGCAGGTCATATTGTTGTTCCATTAAACACCATTATACTATATATAGTATAATATATATACATACTATATAATACCCTCATTATATGTGCCATTCCAGTATACAGTGTCCTACCTGACCATACACATGCTTCTCACACTCCTTCACACCCACATTCACTCACATGTTCCCTCATATGTGTACAGCGATGGTTTAGGTCATGTATGAACAATGTGATCAAACCAGGAGACCAGTAAATATAAATGAACCTGTTGCTCGGTTTCTGAATCATTTCAGCAAAGCAGCGAACTGAGCGCACACCATGGAGGCTGAGTTGGGAGTTGGGATGTTGGTCGTGGCTGTAGGATTTTACATCGCATGCTCACAGTTTCTCCTGCGTAACCCACTTATTCTCCACAAGAAGAAACGTTTAGCTTTTTACAGCAGACACATTTCTCACAGAGGCGGTGAGTGCTCCAGTTATTCTGCCTTTTTTCCCATATTATAAAGTTCACGAACAATTATATTATTTTATACAGTGTTTGTTTTCTGGTATCCTCCATTCATTGGTGTTATTTGCTTGTTTGAATAATAGTGGTGATGATAACCTAATACAGCATCTAGGTCATTTTTGATCGTTTTTTTCAGGTGCGGGTGAGAGGATAGAAAACACTGTGGAGGCTTTTACACAGTAAGTAAGGCCGGTCGAATCCTCGCTTCAATTCAGTGTAGAACGTTTCCATTATAGCGTGAATGAGTTAGAATATACAAAAGTATTCTAAGTCAATATATAAACATGAATAGAATAAACATTTTAATTATATGTTTGTTAGGAACTAATATACATTTATATAGTTTATTTTTATGCAATTTAAGTTAAGATTGCATTGTGTAGTTGTAACACTGCATATAATATCATCACACACACACAAAACCCTAGTGATCAGCCATAACATTAAAATCACCTACGTGTGGTGTGTGTGTGTGTGTTACTCATGACACGATGTTATATATGATATATAGTTGATATATAGGATGATATATAGATTGTTATAATACAACACTATGTTACAATACAAAGCTACATATTTCAACCCCTTCATGAGGGAAATATAACATCCTCCAAATCACTTGAGTGCATTACTGTGAATTAATGTATGCTTTCGAGACTATTCGTCTCTCTCAAAATTTACGAGCCTTAAACCCGGCTCACAAATAAATACATTAATTAAAAAATGTCGTTGTGCCACAGAATGCCTTAGATTATTAAAATCAGTCAGTTTTCTTTTACTTTGCTTGTTTTTTGGGAGTGAAGATGGAATTTATGAATGTATTTGTTTGCTGGTTGTTTTTACCTCCTTGCATGATGCAAGGGTACAAAAATGCTGTGCGTTCAAACATGTTAACAACGTTGCTTTAACCTTTTTTTTTTTTTTTTTTTAAATCATGGACAATCCATTTCCTTTTTAATATAATTGATGTATGAATTTTGAATCGAAATATCATGCAATTTGAAGTCGAATCTGAAGAATCTGGATATGTGTATAGATAATTTATGCATGAAAGAGTTAATTATGTGTTACATATAAATATAGAATACTACTAAGAATAAATGTAATATATTATTGATATAATTTACATATCAAGACGCTTTAAAACACTAGAATTAAAATTCATAGCAAAATTCATAGACTGGCATGAGACAGGGTGTGAGACGGAGAGCAGGTAGGCAAGAGGATACTATAATAATAGTAATAATAACTCGGCCTCTGTCCCCCTCAGTGCCGCGGACGTGAGAACCGAGATGTTGGAACTGGACTGTCATTTGACTCTAGACGGTCATGTTGTGGTGTGCCATGACAAAAACCTCGAAAGACAGACAGGCTCTGACGTGGACGTCTCTTTGGTTAAGTTTCAGGTGGGCATTACAGAAATTCTGCGAATGTGCTTTATTAAACATGTTGCAATTAAGGACAGTTTTATTATAATGTTTTATTATTTATTATTCAGGACTTGCCACTCTATAAAAAGAAGCTTGAGGTCACATTTAGTGTTGGTAAGTTAGCTCAGTGCAATAACATGTTATTCTGTAGTGTTTAAGAGTAAAAAAGAAGGACTGTGAATATGAACCCATGAACATCTCCATCAGGGCAGTATGGGACGGGACGGGACCGGAGAATCGCCCTGCTGGAGGACGTCTTCAAGAAATTCCCCCAAATGCCAATCAACATCGAGGTTAAACAAAACAATGATTTGCTGATACAAAAGGTATTGATCATTGCTGAGACAGTAACATTGCTGATGAATGTGATTTTAGCTATAATAACAGCGTGGTGTTATTTAGGTCTCCTCCCTGGTGAAAAAGTATAACAGGCAGCACATCACTGTCTGGGCCACTGAAGACTCTCACATCATGGCAAAATGCAGGAAACAGGTACATCATCGCTCTGCATGTGTCTGTGATCTCTACGAGGCTACGATCTTATCTGAAATGATTGTTTTGGGGAAAAAAACTTGATCTATTGAAACACTTTTTAAATGTAACATCTGAAGGTTCAATCGAAACACAATGCCACTAAACTATGAATAACTTATTGGCCCAAAGTGTGAAAGAAAATTGTTCATTATTAAGTGGCAATGTGAGTATTAAACAGCATTCAATGGCAATGTGAGTACTATTTTAGACAGGATTTGGCATTCTGTACACTGACTTGTGAAATTGCTTGTGCACAGAATCCATTCATGCCATACAGCTTCACCGTCAGACGAGTAATCCTTCTTCTAGTGCTCTACTACACCGGCCTTCTGCCCTTCTGCCCTCTGGGAGAAAGTCTATTGCAGTTCTACCTGTTCAGGGTAATCAACAGGTGAGTAGGCAAAATTATCCAGCCGGAATAGAAAAATCAGATACGCCGGAAGTGCTTAAATACGTATTGGTGTAATGACAAAGAAGAAATAATTCTTCTGGAATAAATAATGATACACAAGGATGTTTCGCCGTACACGATGGTGTTCGGCGCAAGTTTGAGGACTTTTATATTTGTTTTACATTAGTAAATGAAACAATGGTATTTCTATTGTTACATTTATTACAAATAACTTGCTAAAATTTTGATATTTTTTTTAAATTTTATTTTATATTAATGTTGACTGATGCAGTAAAAACCAAAATAAATTAAGGTCCTGGCTCACAACATTGGCTTTGGCTCAGACGCTACAAGGCAGAGAGATGAAAACTGTTCTTCATTTGGTGATGGAGAGTGCTCGCTAACAAAAAGCTCCCATCGTTTGGATCGGGATAAAGTGACCATGTACGGCTTTGCATATGATTTATCTCGGGTACACACAAGAAGTCAAATGTAAGGGAAAAAAAAACAGTTCTTTTCTCGCTCTATTCAGTAGAGTCATAACATCTGGCTGTTATTGACGACTATATGCAGTTACTTTATTTTAAATCTACCAGCGGTCTGTTTTTAGCATTATTTGCCACCTCACAGGACTCTGTTACAGACGGGACAATACTGATGTCTTCTATAAACATTCATCTTGTCTGAAGGTGTGGTCTAGCCTGTGGTAGATAAGAAGCAACTGGAATTCTCATTAACTTTCCTGATTTATTTACTAGCTGTCATTTTCCGGCTTTTATTGATGCCCAGATGCAATTACTAATTTACTTTAGCATTATTTAGCACAGTTTCCCAGTCTTGCTATTGCATACAGGCGAATGTACACATACAGGCCAGCATCGTGTAACAGAATGGAAATGTCTTTGTTAAACAGACATAAGAAACCCTTTGTTCTGAGATTTTAACCAAGCAGGTCAGATTTACATACAGATTTTCATCCAACCCATTAATACCGTTCAGTGAGCCCTCATGGTGGGTGGAGTCATGCCGGAAGGGACCACGCCCATCAGTACAGAGATGTTTCAGCATAGGATAAAGCTGTTCAGTCAGTAGTGACCACGTCATCCAATGGATAAAGTCTGTCAAATGCCCGAGCATAAGAGAGCCACCGGTTTGAACTTTTCGACCTGTCTGTATATTGATCAGTTAAACATGCTGATACACTATATGACCAAAAGTGTGTGGACACCTGACCTTCATGTAAAAGATCATCATATGTAAAAGATTTGTGCACTCTGTTATGCTAACATGTCAACTGTATACACTCTTACAGGGGATATATTCCAGAGGAGGATTTCCTTAAGAATCGATTTGTGGTCTCGATCATTGAAAAGTAAGTCACGTTCTATTTTTGTTAGTCTGTGTGGAGTTTCTGTGCTTGCTCTCTTTGTGTCCGTGTGGGTTTCCTCTGGGTTCTCCAGTTTCCTCCTCCAGTAGGTGGATTGGCTACTTTAAATTGCCATAATGTGTGAAAGTGTGTGTGTGTGTGTGTTTTGCCCTGTGGTGGCATCCCACCCGAGGTCGTGCGCAGTGTGCACCTCGAACCCTAACCAGGATAAAGAGCTGGCTGAAAATGAATGAATAAATGAAAGGGTTTAATAGTTGTTGTTTTTCCTTCTCCAGGCTGTCTATGAGAAAGCCTTTGTTTGAGCACCTGGTGAAGCGAGGCATGCAGGTGTGTTTATCTGTTTCTTTCCTCTTTAATAATGAAATCATACAGCCGTGATGCTCTCCGTGAACTGCGTCTTGCGCTCTTTCTTCCTCAGGTGCAGTTGTTTGTGTGTAACAAGGAGGAGGACATGGCTGCGGCTTTCGCGCTCGGCGCTACGGGAGTGATGTCCGATTATCCCACCGTCCTGTCAGACTACCTACGGAAACATCCCGCCGTTTAAGTTTCTACTGAAAAAGACAACGGCATACGTTCCAGTGTTGCGTAATAATCATGTTTATTCTTCTGAAATCGATTTGGAATTCAGAAACCCGATGGTAAATATTTGTGTAATGAGATCACATGACCTGCAGAGGGTCTTTGTCTTTTTGTGAGATAATTACGCTAACAGATTCTGGTAGACGTGCAGACAGGCGCTCCTTAAACACAGTGAGGAAACCCCTCTCGCTGTTACTGTGCTCGCTCAGGATCACACTCGTGCCTTTAGAAACAGCGTCCAGCACCTCGTGATGGGACATCTCACCTGAGGGGGAAAAAATACACATCACAAACTTAAATCTTAACGCTGGGGTTCTTAAACCAGCGGTCATGTAGTGTACAAATGAGCTCGTGACTGTTTCAACTTTCGTGATTATCATTATAAAAGATATATATATATATATATATATATATACACACACACACACGAGTTCAGCAATATTATGCTGTCCGTTTACGTCTGCCATTTCTTCAGCATGATCAATTCTTACAAAAATATACTGAAACGTTTATTGAAAACGGATTTATAATCCCTTACTTTTAAACGCAGAATAAAAACAAGTCATTTGCCTGAAACGTTTGGATTAATCCCAAACCCTCGTTATTAAATCAGTGTTGATATTAAGTTTTGGGTTGAAAATTTAAAAAAAAAAAAAAAAAAAAAAAAAAAATAGAGAATCATTTTTTTCTTTTTACACTTTTTGCCATTAACATAAGCATATCTATCCTCGTTTCGCGTCATCTTGTATTAATCTTGGGAGAAGACACAGATTCGTTCAACTTAAACTGAATTAAATTACTCTTAAATTATTAGTTTGTTAAATTATTTTAAAGGATGTTATTTACAGTATAACTCGGGAGGAAAAATAGAAGTTAAATGTGCAGATAAATCGGCTTAACGACGCACACAAATGGAGCACGCTCCGAGAGAGAATTTGTTTCTGATTTGTTTCTTCGCTTACTCTAAGAGTGAAGAAACAAACTGCACAAGCCAACTCGATTCCCCTTTTAAAGACTCGCTGCCTTCACGCTGCCAAACCAGGAAGTGTAATCCTCAAATCCCTGAAACGAGGGCTGAGAGATCAGGCATCAAAGTTTTGTTCAGGCACGTTGAGTCATTTTGCATAAATTTGCATTTTACACTTCTATTGCTTACCTTGCTGTATTATTTCTAGTAATATTGATCACAAAGCCATATCCTTAAGCTACATTGTTTTTCTTTATTTATTTCAAGCTTAAATATTAAATGACATCTTTTTCTAATTATTTTGGCATAAACATTTTGTATTTCTGATTTTAAATCACATAAATTAATGCCCTGTTACAGAACTGAGTTTTGTGTGTGTGTGTGTGTGTGTGTGTGTGTGTGTGTGTGTGTGTGTGTGTGTGTATACCAGTAATGTAGAGGTCTGCATTCACACCATGCAGGACTGAAGCTCCCGAGCCAGCACACACAGCTACACTCGTCACTACAGAATCTTGGGAAATATTGGCAACAAAACACACAGCCTTCAAAACTGACCTGAAAATGACTTTACATAAACACACAGAGTCTCGCTAGGCAATAACAGCTGCTGCACCGATGCTTTCTTTGTACTTTCTGTTTCAGTTTTTCACAGCAAAGAGAAGGAAAACAGAATTTGCCATTTAAAATTTCGCAGCGCGCCAAGTCGCGGCTCACCCTCAGTCCACTTATAACAAGACGAGACGAGATACAATAAAGTAAAGCGGCGCAGGGTCAAGCCAAATGCATTAAAGCTGGGAATGCAAAGGTCACTAATTTTACGAAAGGAAAAGTGGGGGGGGAATTGTCACGTGACAGATCTGCGTAAAAATAGAGAAAAGATCAGCAGGAAGCACGAGCTGGACGAGCGGCAGATTTCCACTTTGCTGAAAGGGCACAGAAAACTAGAACATGAGGAACAAAGTGAAGATAAGATGTAGAGCATAAGAAAGCTTTTTGAAGAAAGAGTTCCAGTGTGAACGGGCCATTGCTTTCAGGACCAGCGTTAAAAATGCCTGGAAAATCACATCCAGTTTCACTGTCTGACTCTCACACGGTCATCCTTACAAAAATTATGGAAATAAGCAAGACGGTTTCATCATCATTACCTAATGTTTTTTGATTTCCCAGAGCCAGTCTAAGGTAAGGCAGACTGAGGTGCTTCTTCATTCTCTGAAGCGCCACAGCTATGGATATCGGCTCGTCCAACACAGCACGCCGTCCTTGACCACAGCCTAGTAAAGGGGGCTACAGATAAATACTGTAAGAGGGACGGCTTCTCATTCCGCCATGTAACACCTGAACCACAATAAAGTGAAATTTAAGTACAGCATTGAAGCACTTTTGTACTTCAGGTTTGATATTTTACCTGCCCTGTGGCTATTGGGGGAAAAGGAAGAAGGACTGGTTTGAGAACCGCTGGTTTTACATAAACCAAAATACCGACCTCATGCATATAAACTCCTCAGAGTCGAGAGATATTTGCATGCATGTATCAGTCTGTTGTCCATTTGCTTTGCACTGTTATGTTACTTTTGGGATCGTCTATGCCAAGCATCACAGGACTTTAGAAAGTCAATCTGTAAATTTCATGTACTTTGAAACAGACAGACTCTACGTCAAACCTTTTGTATCGGACCGGCCAAGAATATGACCATGAAAAGTATATAGGTGTAAAGACAGCTCGTTTTACCTGCTGGACCTGCGTGATGTTGAGAGTCTGGCTGGCTGTGGCGTTTGCTAATATAGCCTGAACAGCAGGGGTCAGTTCTGAGCTGGGACAGTTCAGGATCACATGCCGTGCCTCTTCTTCAGTCCTGAAAACACACATGAACATTCTGAACCAGGCTCTTTCTAAATACGGGCAGCCTATGAAGTCCTATATTTTTGGCGTTTCAGTGACAGTAAGCAAAAATACCAGGACTGCCAAGGAACCGTGGTTGGACCCCGTGTCTAGAAACTTATCTAGATGGGATTCTGTTTCACTAATTTAAATATTTCTACCGAATACCACATTTGCAGTCAGATTCAATAATTATACTGAGAATATTACTCTGAACCCTTCAAATGATAACCTGTAGAAGAGGTTATGTATATACACCATATGGACAAAAGTATGTGAACACCCGACCCTCACGCTCGTATACCCATACACCCACCTTCATGTCCCTTTCAGCCTCCATTCTTCTGGAAGGAAGGAAAATCCACTAGATTTTGGGGCGTGGCTGTGGGAATTTTTGCCCATTCAGCCACAAGAGTGACTTACACCAGTTTTGTCTGGACGAACGGGCCAAAATTCCAGTAACTTCTTGTGGAAGGCAACCCAAAATGTTTGACCAAAAGTTAAACAATTTAAAAGCAATGCCACCACATGTATGTAAACTTCTGACCCAATGGCAATGTGACGAAAGAAAACCTGAAACAAATCATTCTCTCTACTATTACTCTGACATTTCGCAATCTTGAAATAAAGTAGTGATACTAACCGACCAAAGAAAGGGAATGTTCTTTAGGAATTGTGAAAAATTAATTTAAATGTATTTGACTAAGGTGTATTTAATGATTAAACCAAGTGCTGATGCAAATCAAAACCCCTATTCACAACTCCGCTTACCTAAGTATGTTGTACTGAAAAGATGCACTATTTTCTGGCTTTCTCATGTCCTTCAAGATATTATTAAGCTCCTCTTCATTCCTGGCTGTAAACTCCAATCTGTGCTTTTGGTAGGCGTTACAGAGAGCCTGGCTTAGCACCAGCACTTGTCCACTCCCTGTAGATTAATAAATACACTTTGTGATTAATAAAAAGGATTAAAAAAAAAGTATGCTTAGCTGATATACTTGGCATTAGATTTTAATCAAAACAACCAACCTACGCCTTCAATCAACCAATCGTTAAGGCCGTCTTTGACGCTATCCCAGGACGTATGCGGTGAGAAAACAGCTATCCCGTTTTCTATAGCTCTGATGGCCAATTGCTGTTTCCAGTCCTTCTGAACAAGTCGTTTGAAAGGCCGGAAAAGCGGCGGGTGGTATGAAATGATGAGGTCACATGTCATTGCTTCGGCTTCATCCATGACGTCAGCAGTCAGATCGTTGGTGAGGAGTATTGTCTTGATGGGACGCTGTTCGCCCGGCTCCACCAAGAGGCCAACATTATCCCAAGATTCAGCCAATGAGAGTGGAGCAAGCTGCTCAAGAACTTCCAGAACGGTCTTTAGATTCATGGAAGAAGGAGAATGAGAGAAAGAACGAGAAGAAAGAACAAAAGGAGGATGACAAATGGAAGAATGCCGCACAGAATAAAGACAGGATGAATTAAAGAAGTTTGCTCTCAGGAAGTGGTGTTTTCTTCTAAGGGCAGTGTTCGAGGTGAGATTAAACTGAGACAGGCTGCAACTCAACCTGGAGAATCTTCTCGAGATGTTCATAGACCTAGTAAACATGAATGAAGTCACCCCTGTGAAAGAATAAAAAACAGTGATGAAATTATACGGAGAAATATCTAGTCGCATCGTTTAGGTACACTAAAACCAAAATTTAAGGATGATCTTTACTAAAAAAGAAAGCAAGATGAAACATAATAGTCTTACACTATAATATCGTTACTTTCAGTCCATTTATATGCTAATATATGAAACTGGCTTACTACAAAATGATCACTGTGTTTATATTTCGTGAAACTATCTAACAGCTGAGGCACTGACTAATACACATTTATAAGTTTTAAATACAGATGGCTGAATGCCATTTGGCGTCCCACAGGATATCCAGTGCACTATGTTAGAGTGTAGAAGCTGTTAAAATGCTCCCTACGCAGTGCATGTATACAGGGAGTATAGCGCGATTTGTGATTGAGCCCTTACTTTGGTTGCTCGTGTGCTAGCACTGGCTCACTTCCGTTAGAGAGATTACATTAGCCTTACAAAAACCCGTGTCTGTTCGCACACAAAATGGATACACACTAGTATTACAGATAAAACCTGTTTGGTTATGGACAATGAAATGTAAAACTAATCTAAACTAGTTTAAAATATATCTATAACAACACCAACTTACCGTCAGTGATATTGCTAGCACTTCCGGTGAACAACATCAACTCTGATTGGACGAAAAGAAGCTAGTCATAAAAGCTACTCGAATAATTCTAATATAGTTAACATACTTCACTGATTAAAACAAATTAAAATTTAATTATCCCCAATGGTGGGATTATATATATATCATATATATATATATATAGTAAGAGAGAAAGCAAAGCTTTTCA
>JAQQZX010000006.1:3096022-3111341 GCA_030068355.1 Notoglanidium maculatum | reverse complement strand
TGCCCAGGGTGTACCCCGCCTCTCGCCCGAAGATGCTGGGATTGGCTCCAGCTTCCCCGCGACCCAGACGGATAAATATATCTGATACAAGTAACAGTCTCCTCATGGTTAAACTTGGTAAGAGAAAATGAAAACACTAGCTGGGCTTAAATATCTTTTATAATAGATATGAGGACCAAACGCTAGCCTTCATCACTGACATTTTGACCAATTACTTCTTTTTCAAGGGTGTAAACACAACTTCAGAGACTGATGTCAGTCATATACAGTACTTGTTCGCTTTCCACAGTCTGATAGCTCACCATATTTTATTACATTAAATTAGCCAAGTCATTATTAGGCTTCCAGGTGACTAATGCAGAGGTCTAGGCAGCACAGTTACTTGCCTTTCACTTACTCCCTGAGCTAGCAAATGAATTCAGCATTTGTCCAACCTTGGGTTAAACGTATAATGCAAATTTAACACTGAAAAAACTTTAAATCCTCCTGATAGACCGGTACACTAAACCTAAATCATTAGAAACCCTTAGTAACTAGTAATTAGTAACCCTTTTAACCAATTCACAGAAAAATGTGCTCTTTATGAGAGAAATTATTCTTTAAAATACAAGTTAAATATTATTAAATACTTGGTAGTTGTATGTGTAGATGTCAAATCATGTTCTTAGTTTCTTTTATCATGAAGTTGAATATGTTAGTGTTATTTACCTTCAATCTCATCCTCTGCCAATTCTCTCTCCTGAAAAATAAAACTAATATAAGTTACATTATCTAAAAGGAAATCTAATTGAGCATTATATACACATATATCATATATAACCACACACTCTTCCTACACAGAGCACATGTAGCATTTCATAAGTTTGATTGAACTGATCCCATATCTACTCTCTCTACTCTCATCTATCTGATTCTTGTACATCTGTATTTGGGAGTCATAAATCAGATGAACAGATACACTGATCCTGGACCATTAATTACAGTTGGCATGTGGAATGTTTAAGGATGTGAGATTACTTACAATCTTTCCTCCTCGTATGAAGATACACGCAGTCATTGCTTTGAGGAAGACGAGGTTTAGCTGATTTTCAGGGCCCGGCTCTGCCTCTGTGGCACTGTAAGAAGTAGTGCAGATAACATTATTGTCAAAATTGAGGCCAGTAAGTGTTGAGTAAAAATGGAATAACATTATTAGCACTAAATCTATCCTGAAATTACTATTACTATTATGTGAGTTACAGTGTATTAAGTGGATCATTTCTATATATATTAATTATAAAATGCATTAAAATAGAGTTGCATCTCACCTAAATTTTCTCTTGCTTGTTGAAAAAGTGTAACATATATAAAACTCCACTGTGTGTCCTCCAAAGAACTGTCTGTCCTTGTCCTTCTCTTGTCTCTCTCCTCTCTGCTTTGCCGGCAGTGCGTGAGAGGTCCCTATAATGTGCGTTTCTGGCAAATAGGAGGGCAGCAAGAGGAGGGGACATGATGACATCTACAATCGGATCAGTGCAGCAAAGCAAAAAATAAAATGAAACACCACTATGACATAACCTGTTGACAAGTTGTACAAATATGACATAAATGTGATGTAGTTCAAATTTAGTTACATTTTAATTTTGTTGCATGTAATACACATACAAAATTGTTTGCAGTTATGAACTATTTTTATCTTCACAAACTTTTTATTTTTTATCTGGTGTGTATCTATATACTGCGAATCTTAACAAATATATAAAGTAGGTCTTATGATTACAGCTCCCAATTCATGTTGCAATTAAAAATGGGGCTAAAGACAAGGCTCTGTTTGATCAAGGATCTAAATGAAGATGTTATGCGTTCATGAGGTGTAAATGTTTCTTAATTCTTCCTAGAGAAGAAATGAAGGAGGCAAAATGTGCAAATCAGTGAAAAAACAGTTCAAGTCAAGACAAGTTGGTTTTTATTGCCATTCCTCTATATAGCTAGCTTGTGTACATTAAAACAAAATGTGATTTCTTCAGGAGCACGGTTCAACACATAACAGCATGCAAGACAACATGAAGTGCAAAGACACAACAGTGTGAGATGAGTATAGAGCAATAAATAGACAGGGCAATAAGTACACTGGACAAAAACACATAGATCATGGTCTATAGATTGTAAACTATTGGTAGGGTAGCAGAAATACATTGAGCATTCCATAAAGTGACTGATGCAGCTTTCTAAAGTGCAGTGAACAGCAGTGGACTGAGCACATAGCCCTGGGGAGCTCCGATGTTCAGTGTTGTAGTGTTGGAGGTAGTGTTGCTGTTCCTGATGGACTGCAGTCTTCTAGTCAAAAGTCCAGGTCCCAGTTGCTGAGGAGGTGGTCAGACCCAGCAGGCCCAGATTTCCTCAGTTGTGGAATGATTGTGTTGAATTCTGAACTGAAGTTTATGAACCACATCCTTACATAGTTGTCCTTTTTGTCAAGATGGGTCAGAGAAAGGTGGATGGGACAATAGGCATACTGAAATAGGCCCAATGTGGTGGAAGAATGTTTTTTATGTTTTTCATGACTAGCCACTTTAAACACTTCATGGTGATAGGTATAGGTGCAACAGGCCAGTAATCACTCAAGGAGGACATAGATGATTTTGTCGGCACAGGGATGATGGTGGACATCTTGAAGCCCACAAGGATGACTGCTTGGCTCAGGGAAATGTTCAAGACATCTGCAAACTGATCACATTCCCTGAACACCTGGCCAGATATGTTGTAAGGACCTGCAGTATTCTGTGGGATTACTCTGGAATCTTCCTGATATCTACTGCAGACAGACAAAGTACTTGGCTGGTGGGAGTTGCGGTGGTCGTCCCCACTGACATGTTGTTCTGTGTTTAAACGCTGACCTCACCAGGACAAACACTGCATAACTTTTTTTTTACACTTCTGTCATAAGAAAATGACATCTGATGTATATGTATATGTGTTACACATTCTGAGATGCTTTTCTGATCACCATGTTTGCAAAGAGTTTATTATAATGAAAAGTTTATTCTTATTTGAGTTACTGTTCCTTCCAAAATGTTTGTAATTTTGCCTCTGTACATTTGAAAAGAAGCCATCAAGATGTGATTTTGGATGGTTTGGATTATTATCCATCTGTACTGTGAAACACTGTCCTATCAGTTTTGCAGTATTTGACTGAATCTGAGTCATAGCTCTATACACTTCAGAATTCATTCTGCTACTTCCATCAGCAGTCACATCAATAAATACCAGTGACCCAGTTCTATTGGCAGCCACACATGCCCATGTTTGACAGATGATGTGGTATACTTTGGCTCATGAGTACTTGCTTTCCTTCTCCATACTGTTTCACTTCCCATCATTCTGGTACAAGTTAATCATGGCTTTATCTGTCCACAAAATCATGTTCCAGAACTGGGCAGGCTTTCTTGCAGGCTAATCTGGCCTTTCTGTCCTTGGGTGTTACCAGTGTTTCACATCTTGATGTAAGCCCTCTGAATTTACATTCATGAAGGTGTGTCTTGTTTGTATACTTTGACAATGATACTCCTAACATCTTGAGAGTGTTCTTGACTTGGCTAGATGTTGTAATGTTGTAAAGGTGGGGTTTTTTTTAACTAAGAAAAGAATTTTACAATCATCCACTTTAGTTGTTTTCTGTGGTCTTCCAGGTCTTTTGGTGTTGCTAAGCTCACCAGTGCATTCCTTCTTTTTAAGAATGTACAAATTGTTGATTTGGCCACTCCTCAAGTTTCTGCTACCTTTTTTTATATCTGCTTTGTTTTTTCAGTCTAATGATGGCCTCCTTCATTTGCATCAACGCCTCTTTAGACTGCATCTTGAGAAATCCAGTGAACAGCTGCCAAATGCAAATTCAACACTTGGAATCAACTCCAGACATTTTGTGTCCTTAATATGTCAAAAAAGAACAAGGAAACAGACCATAACTGGCTGCCGCCTATCAGTCGACTCTTCTGTTACTTTTGAGCCTGTGAAAATAGTGAAAGTCTACACTTCAATCGCATCTTGATGGCTTCTTTTCAAATCCATTGTGGTAGTGTACAGAGGCAAAAATGTGAAAATTGTGTCACTGTTCATACTTTTGTAGGGAACTGTATCATAGCCTTCCTGCCAAGACAAATCCAATCTGATCATTCACTTCTGACCTCTTGTCAGATGGTTTTTTTTCTCCTTCATCATTCTGTGCAAACTCTAGAGTCTGTTGTCTAGGGTTCCAGGAGAGCAGCAGTTTCTGAAATACTGAAACCAGCTCATCTGGCTCCAAGAGCCATGTTACTGTCTTAATCTTATGTCTCTATTCTGATATTTTGAAGTAAATACTAATTAAAGCTACCTGTATGCTTTGCACTGCTGCCACATGAATGTTACTGATTGGATAACTGCTCAGTTGAATGGGCAGGGGAACAAGTTCCTATTAAAGCGGCCGGTGAGGGTGAAAACGTTTTTTCTTTCATACAAAGAGAAAGCTGGTTTTAACCAAAATGCACTCTGTGAAATAAAGTCCTGCTCCATAACTGATCGTCTCACATTTTTCATATTAATGTACTGCATCATGGCTAAACCTCACTGTAGTGTCCTCTACCCTGACCTTCCATGTGTATGTGCCAAAACTCTTCCTGCTCAGTTACATAAATGTATGATTACACTTCATTAATCCTCAGTTTTGGCCTTAAAGTCTGTAATACAGGTTTCATTATTATTTGGCATTATAATCCAACTACTAATGCCAAAAATGTTATGTAAAGGACAGGTCAGATAAGGAGAACGGGAGTGGAGAATGGGAGTCAGGTAGGAGTATGTAATTAAATAATAAGTGTGTAATTATATAATAAAATTTGGTCGATATGTAGAGAGATGAGTGTTATTGATCAATGTCTGGTCCAATGCAGCCCAGTTGTGTCTGTTCATACATGCTAAGGCTAGATGGTCTTGTGCTTGGGAAGGATCAAGGATGTGCATTATGTATTGTGGTACTCACTGACACTAGCTAGTAAAATGGTCTAGCTAATAATAACCATATTAGCTAATGATTACAGTATATTTTTAATTGGCTTCTGATGTACAGGAATTTAGACTTTATTACCCAGGTTGTATATCCTCAAATCTGCTCGTATGCATCTACTTCAAATGCCTGTATGCTTACATTCTAGCTAACTATTCTCCTTTTTCTCTTTTTATTTTAGTATCTAGCCTAATACCAACTTTATAACTTTATAAATGATAATTTAGCCTAAATACAAATGTACAAGAAATACTTGTGGAAAGACACAGAGTAAAATGATTTCCTGTAAACCTTACAGCTAACGGTTTACCACAGAAATAGTGGCATTATTATTATCTTTGCTCCCAATGAAAAGACTTTCACCTCAGCATTTTCAGAGCTGGCAGGAGTATACTTTGAAGATACGTCCAGAATTGCTAGAGGACTCAGCAATAAAGGATTCCAAGCTGACTGAAGTATATAAATAACTTGTTAAAGAATTTATTCACAGCTATCAGGAAAATGCTATGTTAACTGACATTAGCACTGATAATGAGGAGCTACATATTGATATTGTGTGGTCATGTTTACCATACTTCGGTTCATTGCCATTACTCACATTACATAATGAAAAATGTTCGACACGTGAAAAAGTAAAATATTTATCATTGATAGCATATTTTCTCTAATGTTAGCTAGCTGTTTTGTTAATTGAAAAATGACGAGTGGTTTTGGTTTTTTTGTGTGTGATAAATATACAGTAAGGTAGTATTCAGAGCTAAATGAGGTGGAACACAAACACTGAGTCTGTCAGATTAGCATCATGCTAACACTTCTCATAATCTGCGTTTGATTCTGTTTCCCTGTGCATTGCTGTTGTAGTAGTAAAGCTACCCTGTGAAGTAGTGTAGGGTAACTTTACTAATATAACAGCAATGCAAGTAGCAATAACCTGGATTTGAAAAGGAGTAATAGAGCTAAGTGAGTCTGTTTGTGCAGATATAACAACACTAACTACATTAAACCAAATGAAGGATCCGACTTCTGGAAAAATAAGGAGCAAACTTATATTTCTGATCTGTACTCCAGCCGACAGTGTTAAAATATATGGTTAAAGACAAAAAACTGGGTAAGTATGTAGTGAAATCACTTCACTCATGGCGCTGATGGAGGGCTGAAAATTACTAACATAAGACAATGAAAGAGTGCGACGATACAACAGCCTAACTTAAAGCTACAGAAATCGACAAGTTGGCCTGAGCAAATAAATAACTCCTTTAAGAATAGTCCTGTGGGGTGTGTTGGTCTTCTACCATGATCATTATGATGATAATTACATTCAGCACTAGGTGGTATTAAGGATGATGATGATAATGAAGATGATGTATTGTTATGTGACGATAAGGTGTGCAATGTATAAATGCACATACGAAAAAGAAACACTGATGATTAATCAAATAATTCAGTGAAACAGAGAGCTTCAATAAAAATGAATCTAGTTAGCGCGCGTGCCACATACGGTACTACATTTCCCAGAATTCCGTGCTGCGGATATTACGCTTCTCTTCCTGGTTACCTTTCAACTGTCAAAAGAAACAGTGCAACGCGAAAATGTCTTTTAACGATACAAGGAAGGTAAGGTACTTTTATTCACACTTTAAATTGAATATAAAAATAAAACACTCCTCTTATTAACGACATGTAGGGTTAACTAAGGTTCATTTTTATCGTTTGCACAATTTCTAACTATTGTAGCGTAGCGAAATGTTTGTTTATCTGCAGTCGTTTCCAATCATTAACATGTGTTTACTGATAGAAAAATGTATGAACTGGAAAAACACTCATGTACAACATGTAGCTACAAATCTTACTCCAGTCAGCTTATATTTACTATAAAACTACAATAAAAGCTAACAGTCAAGATACTGTTGTGATACTATAAATGTTGGTTAATTTTTATACCTTTTATAATCTCTTTCACTCATTCATCTTCAGGAAGTGCTTTATCCTGCTCAGGGTTGTGGTGGATCTTCAATTCAGTTCGGTTTTAGTTGTAAACTGCTTTTAACAATGCCCATTGTCTCAAAGCAGCTTTCCATCAGGATCTTGGGCTTATCCTGGGAACGCTGGGCACCCTGAATGGGATGCCTGTCCATTACACTGCATCATAAACACACATTCACAATTTAGTGTCTCTAATCCACCTACCAGCATGTTTTTGGAAGGCAGGAGGATACCCACATGTGGAGAACACACAACACAGACAGTAGCCCGAGCTCAGGATCGAACCGGGGACCCTGTAGGTGTAGGAGGCGATCCACTGCAATCAAGATGTAGATTTGAGCAATAGTGTGAGGGAAAGATCTAGACGTGAGAGAGAAATCATGACAGGAATCAGATTTAGAAAGGTAACCACATCGTGGGATTCTAAATCATTAGAGTATACCGATGTAAAAGTGTAAAGACAAACGGGACTGAGTGTGTGGAAAGGGAAAGGATGGTTAGTATGAGCTTGTTGTGACGTGTCCTGGGATGAGCAGTCCAGTCTTCTGATCTCAGGGCTCCTACAGACAGTCAGCATTGTGTGTGTGTGTGTGTGTGTGTGTGTGTGTGTGTGGCAAGAGAGAACAGATTACTAGATATGCTTTTTTCGTGTTGTGTACATGAATAAAATGGATAACCAGAATGTAACACTCCAGCACCATCAAACCTGAGTGATCATGTACACCATCAAACTAACATTTTACCAAAACTGGTTTTCTGCAGCACCAAGTCTGATTGTGAAAGTGAATGAGACAGCCACACCGAGACGCTTGTCCTCATCCGGAGATGGAGGATTTCAGACGAACCTACCAGCGGCTGTGTAAGGAAGCAGGCGCGGAGCCCCAGGAGTCGGTCCTGGCTCAGCTGCAGGAGGTCCGGGCTGCGGCTGGTGGCACCAAACTGGACCTGAGTGGCCAGAGTCTGACCGTGGAGTCCTGCTGCATGCTGGGCAAGACACTGCAGAAAGACACACTGTTCACTGAGCTCATCCTCAGCGACTGCATGCTTAGCGAGGAAGGTGAGCGGTGATGCTGTGAACTGCGTGTGATCAGAAATACAGTCTGCAATATGAATTCATCTGTTACTAGATAACGATCATAGTGCTAGCTGAACTCGTAGCTAATCTGTGTCAGGGTAGAAATGGCTCTGGGACATCTGATACAGCGGAGTGTAAAGTTTGCATCCAAAAAATTCCAAGAAGCTACAACTGAAATGTCAGTGCATAAGTATTCACCCCCTATCAAACATTCGTAGTGTTCCAACCTGGGTTTAGTTGTTGTCCTAAAGAAATGCATTCAATTGTGATGCAAACGGTGTGTCGGTTATATTCAATGCCACCTTTGCTGTCAATCCCAGGCACCAAGCTTCTCCTGAAAGGGCTGTGTTCCAGCACCACAGTGAAACTGCTGGATCTTAAGGTAATCTGTGATTTTAGAAAACGTAATAGTCAGCATAGTTCAGTGTACATTGTGTAATGTTTGAATTTCAACAACCCTAAACACACCTCAAAGCTGCACAAGAGATATTTAGAGAAGAAAGAGGCCCCGCTGTGTGTAATGGTGCAGCGACACGACCTTTGTATCGGAAATGTGTCTTTGTGATTTTAGGGAAACAACTTAAGAGGTGCAGGAGCAGAGGCTTTAGGGAAGCTGCTGGTGAGAAACCAGACACTGCAAAGGTGAGCGTACAGTAATGTATTTACCTAAGCATCGTTTCATTCTGTATTATTTTGCATTATCATTCTTTATATCTCAGCTAAAAAGCTTTCTTCCTTTCCAGCTTTGTGTTGCAATGTTATACAAATGAAACACGTAAATAAATTGATGAATAGAATTAGTGTCTTTGTGTATTTTATATAAAGAGTATGCTGTTACATGTAAATATTAAGTATAATTTTAAATGCAAATAACAGTCGTAATTAGCGAAGTAAGGAATCAGTCACATGATGCTGTGCTGCTACAGGGCCATAATTAACCACAGGGTGGTGTGACGTGGCCCACTTCGAGTCGAGTTTCTGTTACAGCACCAAGTCGATTATTTTCGCATGTCTCAAAGTGTTGTCTTCTTTTTATTCCACAGCAATTTGCGAACGATTACATTTTTTTTCTTAATTAAAGAAGGCCATGTACTTTTATCCGTTTATGGCTACAGTTAGTGTAGTGAAACGTCTACAAGACAAGGTAGTTCCTGTTATCATTTATCTATGGTTCCTGTGAATTTGCTGTTACTATAGAAACAATAACATGTCAGAACGAGCACATTCATATAGACGTGTGACGTGCCTCCAGTCAGGCTGCTGTTATTGAAGAGTTATTAACAACTTTTTAATAAAATAGCATGCGAGATTTGGTGCTTTGGTGAGATTTGTGCTTTGGTGCGATTTGTGCTTCGGTGAGATTTGGTGCTTTGGTGTTTATTGTGTTTGTAGCAAATGTCTCAGCTCATCGTCTTTTCTACAGGCTTGTGTTGGAGTGGAACGCTTTAGGGATGTGGGAAGAGGGCTTTTCCGTGTTCTGCGAAGGTCTCGCTTCTAATAATTGCCTTGTCCAGCTAGACCTGCGCAACAACCAGATCAACCACCAGGGAGCAGCGGAGATTGCTCTGGCCTTAAAAAGGAACTCGGTCCTGCGAGAGCTCGGTGTGTGTCGACCAGTAACACTGTGATCATTTCCTCTCTCTTCCTCTCTCTGTCTCTCTCCCTCTCTCTCACTCTCCCTCTCTCTCTCTCTCTCTCTCTCTCTCCCTCTCTCTCTTGCCCCCCCCTGTTGCCTTTTAGAATGTTGATTCTTATACAATAGCTATCTGGTAGCTCCTAGGGTGCTGTACTCTTTGTGTGTTAAGAAACGTTCTCTGATTAACTGAAGTTAACATTTTCTGAATGCATGTGGGACGGCTGCGTGACAGACCTGCGGTGGAATAACATTGGCCTGCTGGGCGGCCGTGCTTTGTTAGAAGCTCTACAGCAGAACCGCACTCTTCTCCAGCTCGAGATGGCCGGCAACAACATCCCAAGCGACATCCTCAAAGCCATTGGTCAGCAGCTTTGTAGTTCTAATACAGCAAGAGAGCCAAAATAACCGAAGATTTTCTCAAATGACCAATTCTCCAATCACTAAATGTCCAAAAAGTTAAGAACCAATGAGAGTAAAATGACATATACTTAATTTTGTATTTATTATTTACAATATACATTCAGGTCCATTAGTATTTGGACAGTGACACAATTTTTGTGATTTTGCCTGTGTGCACCACCACAATGGATTTGAAATGAAGCCATCAGGACATAATTGATGTGTAGACTTTCAGCTTTAAATCAGGGGGTTGCAAAATATTGCATTAACCGTCTAGGAATTGGGAATTGTTTTGTGGATCATGCTCAACGAATTCAGATCGACATATTTGCTCAGCGTACTCTCATTGGGTCCTGACTTTTTCAGACACACTGTGTATTTAGAGATGGCACAGAATTGGTGTTGGGCCGAAAACGGTGGCTCAAGTGTCAGAGAAAACATATCGGACCCTGTAACAGATGCCAAAGATTTGAAATGTATTTTTGGAGCTGGAAAGTTATAAAGGGACTTTATAAGGGATTTTTTCTTTTGTTAGGATTTTATTATACCTCTATGGAAAAAATGAAGATACCACATTTAATGGTGACCAAAAAACATTCAGAGCTTAGTAGATTTTAAAGAAAATCGTATCGGATGTCATGCCATCTCTAGATATATTAACAGCAGTTATTGTAATGTATTGTATTATTATTATTATTATTATCAATGTATTGTGATTTTGCACTGCTTTTTCACAGGTGATTCACTTTGAATCTTTTCTTTTCAGAGCAGTCAATGGATCACAATGCCGACAGGCGTTCAACCCTGCGAGAAAGCCACACCAAGACTCAGGTGCTCAGCAAGGAGATCCAGAACATCAAAGAGGAGAAGAACCGCCAGGTCAGCACCGCCGAGAGACTTCAAATATTGTACTTTTCATGATTAAGTTAATAACCTGCTTTCCCGCTGTTGTGCAGTTTCTAAGTCTGATGGAGACCATCGATAAGCAGAGGGATGAGGTGGGGAGGAGCAGCAGGTCAGTTATCACATTAGTGATATTAAAGTGTACATTCCAAATGAGTGAAAGTCCATTTCAAGGTGCGTAACGTCGATGCCTCACAGCTTCCTGACGTTCTGCACGATCTCCCTGTGTGGATTCTTTCTGAGGCTAAAACATGCGTGTCTACTCTAATGTTTATAATTAACATAATAAAATCGTGTCCGATTCAGAACTTCATCAGTACGCTTGGGGCAGCTCCAGGAAGCTCTGAACGAGCGGAAATCAGCCGTGAATTCCCTCACAGCCAAGTAAGCCTTGATCCTCTGGGTTATCTGGAATATCTGGGTTTTTTAAGAACATTTATATACTTGATATCTATTCAGAGGCTATTTATTTATTTATTTATTTATTTATTTATTTATTTTCGGTTATGCAGGTTACAGATGACTGAAGCTGCTCTGGCTTTGTCTGAGCAGAAGATCAATAACCTTGGAGAGCTACTGTCAAAATCGAAAGTGGAGAAGACCGAACTGATGGACAGGCAATCCAGAGACATGAAGAAACAACAAGAGGTTTTTTTCTTTTTTATTCGCGTAATCTAATTATTTCGTTGCACTGCTGAATTCTCGATTCCGATCGGTCAGATGATTTTTTTTTGTAGCAACAATGCATCAAGAGCTTTCTCTGTTTGTTTTTTTTTTGGTAGCATAACAAAAAGCATTTATAAACTTTAAGAGGAAAAAAAACAGGCTAATGATAAAGTACCTGATACCAGGAACTAATTATAGTTATTTATACTAGTGCATGTTTTCCACATCATTTTAAATTGAGTTAATTTAGTAGTTTGAATTGTAGGAAAATCGCCGTGGTATTGTATACGAGAATTAAAACGCTTCACGCTTGGAAAATCCGTTTTATTCCTTATTTTGTGCGCTCTTAGTAATGCTGATGTTTGATTTTCAGGACGGTGTTCATCGAGAAGGGAAGCTTTTGAGGGAGGTGAACAGTCTGACCGAGAAGAACCATCAACTAAAGAACAAGGTGCAGAGCTTGAATGCAGCGCTACGTTTTTGGATATCATTAGAGGTCATGTTAACACCCGCGTCCTCTGTGTACAGCTCGAGGAGGCTGAGCGGCGCTGCAAAAGTCAACAAGATCAAATCTTTGAGCTGAAGCAGGAGCTGACCAACTCCACTGCAGAGCTAAAATTACGCCTGGCCCAAGCTGAACGTAGCGTCACACACACACACATACGCACACGTTGTAGCCGTGCCAGGCTGAGTGACGTGTGTTAAAGCTCTTTTTCATGTTCACTAGAACGCTTGGACACGGAGAAGAGACGATCCAAACAAGCTCTTGAAGACATGGACAGTTTGCGTCAGAAAGAGGTGGAGCTTTATGTGCAGTGACATCACATCACATCACATCACACACGAGTGTGTTCTCGGTATCCAACGCATAAAGTGTGTTCTCAGCATGTCGCATGAGAGTGTGTGTTCTTGTACAGGTCGATCACGTCAATAAGCACCTGGAGGAGAGTGAGCGAGCTCTACAAGACCGTATTCTTAAACTTGAGGGCCAGAGGCTCCAGCTGGAGGAGGTATCCGCTCATCTTTCAACCAAATCCATAAATTCTTAGATCGGTTTGGTCTTATTCTTCTGCAGCGAAAGGTTCGATAAGATTAGTCATTTGTGCCCCAAGATTAAATATCTAATAGTCAGGTGGGTTTGACGTTTGAATGATTCCCGCCAATGTTCATGAAGCTCCACGCCCAGAATCTCAGCTGGCTCATATAGTTTGTATAAAATGACCGAAAGGAGGTTTTTCCAAACCTTAAACAAACATTCCGGACCGGAAGTCAGTTTTCCAAACAAGTTTTTCCTCAGCGACTTATTAAACTTTTGCTGAGGCAACAGGCTAACCCATGTTCTACATATCCTACAGGCTATTTGTACAAGTAAGGAATGTTAAATACTCAACTACTGTACTTTTACAGGAATAAACACATATAGTGCTTGTGTTTGTTTTTTGTTGTTGTGTGGTTTCATTGAACCAGATAATTTCCAATCTGAATTTAGTCTAGTGATTAAATAGTTCACATGAAAAGCAAACAGGGAATTTGCGCTTCTAATTTGATTCTAGCCTTTTTCCCCAACACACAGGAGCTGAGCCGAACGAAGGCTGCCGTGGTGACGGAGAGGGCTCAGGCAGACGAGGAGCTTGGGAAAGTGCGTGCACAGGTTCGCCTAGAGGAGGTATGGATCTCTGTTGCTGAGGTACATTTAGAACCACAGGGATCAGCTATCACGCACGGATGAGTTGAACGCTTCTTTAAAGGCGGATTTGATGGCGTCGTCATGATTACAAGGATCTTTTAAATATTGTTATACGACGATCAGACTTTTCTCTCTGCAGCAGCAGCATTTGAACAGCACGGAGGAGAAGCTACGGAGCATGCGTCAGTCACGAGACGAGGCTCAGAGCCACTGCACGCAGCAGAAGCAGGCCATCACCGAGCTGCACAGCCGAGTCGGCCAGCAGAGCGTAGAGATGGACACCCTGCGGCGCAGGATAGACGAGCTGCAGCAGGTGTGGTGCCCGTGGCAAAACCGCGGAGTAGTGCAGACGAGTGACAGATTAAAGGAAAAAAATCTACATAACGTGTATTAGTTAGGTTCTGGGCTATCAGAAGCACCTAGGTGGAGATTCTACTGTTCTAAGTCTGTGGAACTGTACCATAGGCATTCTTCGAAAACATATTTCCTGAGTTGTTGTTTTGATGCTCTGGTGATGGAGCGTGCTGTCTAGTATGTCTGAAATTTCCATTAATTGACTGAGATATTTTAATATCCTGACCTGTCACGTTGGACCCAAATCCATATGACGGTCCGTCTTTCTTTCATCACTTCAGCTAATCGTTTGTACTCAGGACTTACGTATACTTTAAAGCGACTTCTCTCTCTGAGGTAAACGTAGAGACGGCTGTTATTGGGCTTCATAGTTACAAATGGCAGTAAATCCATTATCACCTGAAACTGAACATTAAATGGCTGGGTTTGTTTTCCCCACAGTGAAGGTACTACTCAGGTTTGCTACTCTTATTACGTTTGCGTTTTGCTGTTCTCACAGTCTTGCAAACTGAATCAGTGTACACAAGCCTTTGACCATGAGAGGGACAAAAAACAAAAAATACTCGCAGTTTTAATTTTTTTTTCTTGATACAAAGTCTTTTCTCCATCAAGACTGGATGAAGTCTGCGGACACAGCAAAAGCGGCTTACTTAGACATAATTACATGTTCCTACATACATGAAAAGAAAAACTTCAACTATAGTATGAAGGGGCTACAAAGGAGAAAACCAAACAGCGTTTCCTTAATTATAATAATTACAATTTGCTGCCTGTAGATATTCCCAGCTTCCTGTGATTCTGTTCTAAAGTCATGTCGTTCTCCTCACAGGAGCTCGGAGCGAAAGAGCAGGAGAAGGTGGCGGAGGTGACGCGGGTTAAGGTAGAGCTGCAGGAGCAGATCGGCCACCTGCAGGCTGAGAGGACGACACAGAGCAGCTTAAAAGAGAAGATCGCAGCTTTGGAGAGAGAGATAAAAGGTAAAGGCTCAGATACAAGTTTATCATCACAAAGGAATTTTACCATAGATAACGAACACATTGATGCTTCTACATACATGTAATTTGACTGTTGTTATTGGGAAATGATTTCGTTTTTCTTCCCTGGTTGAAATAGCAATGAAATCATATTTATTACATCTATTCATCTATTTCATCAGCTGAGGAATATCTTTGGTCGGACAGGAGACTGTGTTTAATTCATACACATTCATGTTCCAAATGTGTTTATATATCTATTATAAAGGAAGTAGGCAGGTGTCTGTCCTCATTTATTGTACATTTGTATCTTAATATTGAGATGATGTGTAAAATACTGAGTAAATACATTAAAAACACAGTTAGTTTTTGATAGCCTTAGACAATGAGAATAATTTAGTTTTCCTAGCAGGGTGTGCGCAAGTAATACTTGAATTTTACTTTTTAAAATTGAACTTTTGGAAGAAACCTGAAAAGTTCAAATAAATAAATCAAAATAACTCAAGTTTAAATTGAATTTGTGACCCTGTCTTAGGGGTGGTGCAGTGGTTAGCACTGTCGCGTCACAGCAAGAAGGTCCTGGGTTCGATCCCCGGGTCACCCAGGGTGCCTTTCTGTGTGG
>JAQQZX010000006.1:3054816-3068312 GCA_030068355.1 Notoglanidium maculatum | reverse complement strand
AAGAGAAACAACAGTCCATCATTATCCAGTCTCTTTTAAAGTCATACAAATAAAGAAATAATTGAATTAGAAGGTGTCCAAACTTTTGACCGGTTGTGTATATATGTTCATAAAAATAAAAAAAAACTGATCCAAGGTTTGTCTTTGAAAAAGAATGTTTATACTTGTTTTATTGAAATTGTCTCATTTTGATCTGACCAGAACATACGGGTTTGACAATACAGTACATTTCTTTAATTCAGGTACACTGCAAAAAAAAAATCACAACTGAATTTGAGAGAAAATTACTTAATACAAGTGAAATTATCTTGCTACATGGACAGATAAATTTACTTTTGCCGAGACATCTTGAAATAAGTTGCTTCCAGTCTAGGTTTAATAATCCCGGATTTGGCATCTTGATCATTTGACTATGTTCAAGATATTTGAGCTTAAATATGATGCAATATTAAATATGATATTAATAATAAATAAAATAAAAACCTAGTCAGCGCAATAGTTGACAGCAGTATAAAGTATACTACATACTATATAGAGGACATTACAGTCATTAAATATGGAAATGTAACAGAATCATATATCGAGTGAGAGTATGGTAGCTCAATGAGAGCAAGTGCAAAGATTAACAGCTCAGGGATAGAAAGTCTGTGCAATTACAAATGCATATTGCGGCACTGATTGGATAGTCAAGAAGTTTATAAGCAGTTAAAATGAACTTACAGAAGTATTTAAGAAGTACACCTCATGTTAAATGCCTTTGTCCTTAAAAGCAAATAATACATAATCACATACATGTGAGGTGAGCAAAATAAAGGAGAAATGTAATCATGCAATATTTCTTTACTCCCAGCCAATCAGATACATTACCAGGCTGAATTCTTCATTGGGCTGAGGGAGATTGAGAAGGTCTTACCACCTGATGTTCAGCATGAGATTAAGCAGGACATCCAGCAGATCTGGGGAACTGATCGTCTCTACTATGTCAACATCACGTCTGCTCTGGATCGTGGCGGACGTGTCCCTTTGCCTCTGCCTGGACACTATGAGGGGTGAGTTGGACTGTTTTATTCTTGTTTATACAATCGCACTGTTGAATTCTCAAAAAAAATGTCCTAATTTGTTATGGTTTCTACAGTAACAGCTCGTTCACATCAAGTTTTAGGGTAGATAAGCTACATTAGCTAAGGCTCACAATAAACAGATTATTAAAAATTGCATCGTTTAATAAAAGAAGTTGTGTGTACTCGTTAATATGGTGAAATGTTCTCCACTACGGCGAAGAGTTTCCACTGTCAGTGCTTTGTCAGTAAGGTTTCCACCATGGGAAAGTCTTAAAGATAGATGACGATTCTGATAACACGACAAACCGCGTTATTGTTGTCTGGTGACTGTTTATATCGAACTTGCGTCATGGATGTTCCATAAAATGTAGCTATAAACAGATTAAAAAGTATGATGTCATTCTTTCATGAATAAACAAATGATAAAAAAATTGTTGGCGAATTGCTGTTTTATAAAAAGAATAGCCCATTTCAAGTGTTGTAATAGTGTGTGTGTGTGTGTGTGTGTGTGTGTGTGTGTGTGTCAGTGTGTACGTGAAGCTGGGGTCAGATCAACCCTACTCCACATGTCTGCTGAGGCTGCAGACAGCAGATCATCTGCGAGAGTGTGAAGCTGAAGGGAAGAGCAGGGGAGATTGCAGCGTGTGCAAAATCGTTGCAAACTGTGTGAACTTGTGCAAGTCAGCTCTGGTGAGCATTCACAACATCACCATGTGTGAGAAGTGATATCTGATCGGTTAAGATTATGTATTACTGACAGGAAGTCAATGTTTAGGTTTAAAATCCCAGGACTATGAGGTTCAATGCAAAAGGAAGAGAACTATTGATAGGACCATGGCACTTAAAGGTCCACTATGTAAGATTTAGAGGGCTCTATTAGCAGAAATGGAATATAGTATTCATAAGTAGGTTTTCGTTAGTGTATAATAACCTGTAACTATGACTTGTTGTGTTTTTATAAGCTTTTATACTCCTAGAATGAGCTCTATACATTTACACAGGACGCAGGTCCACTTCTACAGAGGTGCCATGTTTAACACTACAGTAGCCCAGAATGGGCAAACCTCGAGAGCACCGTCCATATTTCATATTTTTACCAGTTGCAGAGGAATCAACAGAGTGTTTGCTGGTGCTGGCTAACATGTTTGAGAACCCAAATATTAAAAAAATTAAGGATCATACTTATTATGAAAAAGTAATGTAAGTAAGTTAATTGGAAGTACACTAAGGAAACCTGACAGCCAGCGCATGTTCTAATACATGCTTGTGTACACGGAATGCATGGACATACACTTTTAATACACAGAAAGGGAGGGGTAAGGGAGGAGCATTCAGTTGGTTGAATCCTACATAGTGGACCTTTAAACCCGCTTCTTTGCCACTTGGAAGCTGACGTGCAGCTAGCTAAACTGTAAGGAGTTTATAGAATTTCTTTGGTGAAATTTAAGGAGGCAGTCTTACCATAAGATTCACTTATATATCAACTAACATTACCTTTGCTAAATTTACGGCTTTTTTTTTCTTTCTTCATTTTTAAAGAGCTTCATACGTTTGACCACAGTGGACCAGCGGGAAGCTTTGCTGTCTCGAAGCTCCACGCTGCTCAGTTCTATCCTGAGTTTCTGTTACTGTTTGTGAGAATTTCTAAACAAATCAATCATTTGTCATTTCTTTATTTCCCCCAGATTGATTTATCCGGGCCTGTGACTTCAACTCTGGTACCGACCGTGGGTTCAGGCATTCTGGCATGGGGAGGAGAGTTTATCCCACCTGCCTCTCCACCTGAGAGAGACTTCCTCTCTGACTACATAGTTACTGTTATCGTGCCCTTCGCTCTCGCCATCTTCCTCTGCCTCATTCTAGCTTACGTGATGTGCTGCAGGAGAGAAGGAGTGTAAGTTCGCTTCATTCCACACCAGAAAAATATACTTCTGAAATGTCTTTAAATGTCTTTGAGTGTATAAAGGCTTACTATTCCATTTTTCTGTTTTTGTAGTCAGAAACGTGATGCCATGACTCCAGAGTATGTATGCCACATCACTATATTAGTATTGTCTTCACACATTCACATTTATTTTGTGGTAAAATTGAATCCACACTGCCTTGAAGACGCTTGAAAAGTTTGAAAAGCAATAGTAATGATAACAGACTGTACTAGTGGAGGCATTTCTAGGTGCGCATTTACCCTCACCGTCCCCTTTATTAGGAACACCTGTACACATGAACATTCATGCAGTTATCTAATCAGCCGATCATGTGGCAGCAGCACAACGCAAAAAATCACACAGATATGAGTCGAGAGCTTCAGTTAATGTTGACATAAAACATCAGAATGAAGGAAAAGTCTGATCTCTGTGATTTTGATTGTGGTTGTTGGTGCCAGATGGGTTGGTTTGAGTATTTCATAGACTGCTGATCTACTGGGAGTTTCACACACAACAGTCTTTACTGTTTACTCAGAATGGTACGAGTCGATAAGATAAATCGCTAGTCGATAAGAGAGGTCAGAGCAGAATGGCCAGATTGGAACGAGCTGCCAGGAAGACTATAGTAACTCAGATAATCACTCTTTACAACCGTGGTAAGACGAAAAGCATCTCAGCATGCACAAAACTTTGGGTTAGACCGCATTGGGAATTTGAGCTATCATGGGCAAAGGCTCATCGAAACTGGACATTAAAGATTAGGAAAAAAAATCACCTGGTCTTTTTTGCACTATCTGCATGATTTTATGCGTTGCTCTGCTGCCACATGATTGGCTGATTGGATACCTGTATAAATGAGCAGGTGTTGTACAGGTGTTCCTAATAAAGTGAGTGTAATGGCTGATTTGGTGAGTTCAAAAGTGATGTCAGTATTTCCATGGAGGAAGTTACTTGTATTCAGGTAAAACAGGCGCTTCAGCTGTCCGTTCAGTTTTTTTTAAACGACCAGTTTGTAGAATCCAAGAGGTTTTTTTTTTCTTTTATTTGAGTGGATGGCACTTTTTTTCATTAGCCTCTAGACCACCATATTTAAACACAAGCACTTGGTGGAATAGAATTGCAAATGTTGTTAATTGCAATACAACGTAATATACAGTACATCAAGTATAAGCACAATGTTTCTCATCGCTTTCTTAACGCTAGTATCACTTCTCTTTTTTTTTATGTCTAGCCCATACTGAATGCCACCTCTTGTTTCCTCTTCCCGCTCATACTGCATTTCTTCCTGTCCTTTCTCTTTCCTCTCATCCCTCCATCTGTAATACTCAGGCTCCAGCTTTACCATCACTACACCATCCATGGCAATAGCAGTGAGCTGCGGAACATGGCGGGCAACCGCAGTAATGTACCACAGCCCATGTCTACTCTACCTATGTTTAACACCCGAACCGGGCAGAGGGCGCCCCCAGACTACCCCTCTGACAGCGTCCACATCCCCCTCATCATGGCTCAGCAGTAAGCCATTATTCTTTTTGCACATTATCTCTTTGTACTGTTTTAATCGTTGACTTACTCTCACATTGTGGAAGTGCATATCATCCATATCACGGCTCAGGGTGTACTCATACAGCAATATCGAGACGTGTGTACTCGGAGCCATTGCCTTGCTTATTTGGGGTTTTAAAGTAACAGCCTCACCTTCAAAAACCTCCAAACTGTTTACAGAATATGATGAACATTAACAAAAGTAACAAGGTTTCTTCAACCTTTATGTATACATTGCAAAAGATGATATCAAGATGATAAAGATGAATTTCAATGAATACTTTTTAGTTATGAGATCAATATAAATTAAATATAAGAATATTCAGCCTGGATTTAGATTCTTCTACTTGTTTGAAGCTTTAAACTTTCTATTTTGCTTCTTTCTAGAAATAAATTTCAAACTTTTGAAAAAAATGTCTGAAAACATTAGTGGAA
Source organism: Notoglanidium maculatum (assembly GCA_030068355.1). Taxonomy (NCBI): domain Eukaryota; kingdom Metazoa; phylum Chordata; class Actinopteri; order Siluriformes; family Auchenoglanididae; genus Notoglanidium; species Notoglanidium maculatum. The sequence goes on along the minus strand of JAQQZX010000006.1, from coordinate 3,063,346 downwards.
AAACTTCTGTTTGGCATTCTTGTTCAATTTAAGACAAAGATTATGATATTAGCAGCAACAACTTGAGGCAAAAGTAGGCAAAAAATGTTTTACATTTCAGAATTTCTCAGTGTAATACAAAATATGATTATATATGTAAATATACTTCATAATAAACATGTAAATGTCCCCTTTTTCCCCCTTTACAGCTGCAATAATATATAAAGTGTCTTACTTCTTCAAATAACCTGCAAAATATGTAAAGCATGATGAAAAATAATTGTTTAGGCCACAGTCATTTTATAGATGCTACAGGTCCTGGGGGCGGAGCTTCCCGAACATGGGAAGGAATGGGTTCAAGTAGTTTAAAAAAAAAAAAAACCATTTAAATGCCAATCCTACCAACTTAACTGTTAGATACCTAATCCGTTACCTCTTTCTATCGTTTTTGCGTGTAAAGCATTTTGAATGACCTCTGTGGATGAAATGCACTTTACAAATGAACTTTCCTTGCCTTTTGTGACTGATAAATAGATATCTATGATTTGCAAATACTTTCCAAAAGTCTCGCACTTCTTTTTTGTTTGTTTGTTTGTTTCTACAGGGAGCCTAATGTCGACACGCTGCCCAGGTAATCCTCATCGCTGTTATGGTTTTACCATCATAAAGCTTCTTTTCATTTCATAGTTATAAATGTGTAACTCTTTTTCTGCTTCATAGGAAATAAAGATATGGATCTTGGAAATCCAATAAGAATCGTGATTTGCTGGAGAGATTTATTTTCTGCTCATTATGATTTTTTTTTCTGATCTGCATTGCTTCAGCACATTTTAATAGGTGTAGGGCCACTCTGTTTGGCTGTTATGGATGAAAGTTGCAGTACCATGTGGCTTTAAATGCACCACTTAATTAGCTCTATTTAGAAGTGTAATGCCATGTTTATGTTTATGTATTTCTTGGTGTTAGGAAAATATAAAATCGATACCTTACATATTTCCCGTGATAATTAAAAACATGTCCTCTGTCCACCCAAATGCTAGCACATGTGCAAATATATCAGTCCAGTATATCCAATATTATTAAGCTAGCTGATTGTAAGCAGTATAAATTGCTTAATTTATGGGAAGGCAACGAGGCAATGGCAAGAAGATGACATGCCGGACATTCCTTTGACCACTTTAAAACATGCTTTATTTCAGCATCCAAAATAATTAAAAACATCTCGAAATATTATACATGTACAAAATAAGTACAGAGCCTCTGTTTGGAACCATTAAAGTGTCTGGTTGTGGTTTTCTTTCTGTGCCGCCTTGTTTAACTAAAAAACAAATGTGCATTGCATTTGAAGAGGAAAAAAATGAAAAATTGACAGTCGGGGGGGCCATGTGCAGACACAAATAAAGATTTCCCCAAAGGTTACAGGGAACCTGGGAATCAAACCGGCAATCGGTCCACCTACTTCACTCACCTACAGTAAGCATCACATTCAGCTTTTATTTTTCTTCAGCCAACAATATAATGAGAGAAAAATTGCATCACATTGACAACAAGACTAGATAGCACCAAATCAGGTCCCAAAAGCACAAGAGACAGAAACAAAAATGAGCATTTTCTGTTCTTTTGGTCAAACACATATACACCACAGTTAGGACCTGGAAAGGAAAGTAGCACCTTTTCACAAATGTTATTTGTGATTTTAGTTTGCTAATATGTTTTTTTTTTTTTTTTGAGTGGTAATAACCTGCCTTAGTGCCCCCCAAACACCCATAGGTAACATGATTTTTGTCCTGAGGTAGCCATTACAAGTCTGAGTCTAGGGCCTGTGTGACAGTGATGGGATGTTGGCATCTTTCCCCTTTTGGCTGGAAGAACAAGACACTTAATTGTCATTTTTCAGATTTATTCAACACCAGAAAATGGTACATTAGCACTTGTGTGTTTTTTCATTGTCCTTCTGCAGTGGCAAAAAAAATGGCAAAAAAGTCACTGGTATTTTCATGACCTTTAGGGTTGTTTGCTCTTTTTTGGCATCTTTGGGGGGTGATCTTACACTTTACAAGTACAGGTATATATTATTTTCTTGTTGCCAAATGACTCAAAAAATACTCCCTAAGTGTCCGTGATGTTGACGCTGATTGGCAATAGTGGTCCTCAAAATTATTTTCTTAAAAAAAAGAAAAGCAGAACGTCTCTCGAGATCACAACAAGCATCGTCCTCAAGGATGTTAAAGTGTAAGCACGTGGACTGATTGCAGCCGAATGAGTTTTTTTTAATGCATAGAAAAAGATTTGGAGATGATTGCTAGAAACAAAACAACAACATTTTTAATGTCCAGATTTATCTTTTTACAAGAAGCAGACTGAGCCAACTTCCATGCCAAATTCCTGATCGGGAGCACCAATGTCCATAGGAGCAATATCAATGATGGGAAGACGAGATGTTTTCGTTGTCTTATATTCGATGACTGTCTTGCCCCAAGTGCCAGTGTGCGACTGTGGAGACAGAAAGATGGAATCAGTAAATCAGCCAATAATCGGAATTCATAACGTCATGAGACACTTAATAACTTATAAGTAATAATTTCACTTCTTATGACCTTATATTTAAAAAGACGAAGGAGGATTTACAAGTGAAAACTGGGAAATATACTGATAAAACTGGTTAAAAAAGGAGAAGATAAAAATATGATGACACCAATGGCTGGTCTATTTTCCTCCTTCACATTCTAATTGGCAATAATTGTTTGCTAGAGACCTCAAAATGACATGACCAAGAAAACAAATGGCAGAAAAATAGAAAGTGGTAGTCGGAAGAAATGAAACATATATATATTTGTCAGCTAAAGCAAAAACGAGGTGCAGTGGGAGCACTGTGAGACTGTAAGAAAACACAAATTCCACTCTGAGAGAAAAGAGAGAGATCTCACCGTGCAGCCGTCCTCAATGACTGTATATGTGGAGCGACTGTTGCCCTCAGCTCTGATCTCAGCATCGTTGGATCCCTGCAGGAGCAGAGCCTTCTTCAGGTTGCCCGAGGCCTCGTCCATGTAGGCAATGCTGTTCTTGCAGTGGTATGTGAGGTTCTGGGATGCCTTGTTGGACATCAGGCGCATGAAGGTCATCTGGATGCTCACATCTTCAGAGTCTGAGCCTTCACTACCATACAGGAACTGTGGATAAAGTCAGAGAAGTAGGTTTATCCATTCATCTGGACAGAATGGGTTTACTATATAACATGCAGATGTGTCCAAAACAGTTGCTGTTGATGCCTTGCTTTATTATAAGGCGGCACATGGATATATTACAAAGTTAACAGTTTGAGACAAAGGTTTGAAGGCAGTACATGTCACCATGTCGCCAGGTTACCAACATACCCTAATGCTCACTAACCTTAAAGTCCATTAGGTAATCATATGAATATTCTGACTATACCAGCCATCTTTCATTAGAAATACCAAAAATAAAGCCAAAAATAATTACTTAACAACTTATTCGACCTCAAAACCACTCTCTTCCGGTGGTGTTTTTGGCCACCATATTTTATTTATTTGAGTTATGTGTGTAGTATATATATGCTGCCTTCCATACTTCATCATCCACATGGAGGCACATTTGAAGACCAAACTATATACAATCATTCAATTCAAATAAACGTAACTTGATGTTATGTTTGACACACCCATAATCTACTCATTTCCTGTAATATGTCACCGCCCATTGTGGTTCCTAAACTTCCTCTCTTTCTTTCTCTGCTTTCCCCAACAGCATTTTGCTTTAGCATTTGAGTCCCAATTAAAACCACTACATCATCTTCCCCTACCTGGAAGCCATCAGGCATGGACTCTCCAAACCAGACATGCTTCTTCTCACGGATGTTCTTGCTGATGTACCAGTTCTTCAGAGGAATGTTGGCACGAGTTGGGTTGACACAGGTCTCACCAGTCTCCATGTTGCAGAAGACCTCAATGGCATCCAGAGGAGATCCCTGGTTGGGATCCACCCAGTAGGAACCTTAAGCAATGAACAGAAGATTGTAGTGAAAAGAGAGAGCCTGAAAGGCTAAGACTGAAAGGTTAACATTCTCATTTAAAAGCTACTTGTGTAGGAAATAACAATCAGGCTAAAATGAACTATGTTTGAAGTTGAGAAGGTGAGGCACAAAAACCAGAAAAGTCAAACACTCTGCTAATTCTTCAGTGGACTGCTTATTTTATAAATAGTTTTTAGTGTTTAAAGGACTACTACATTCAAAAGTATAAATGTTTCACTTAGTTCCTCACTTAGTTTCATAAGGCACTGAAGCCTAGATTTCTAGGGAAGGACTTCTTAATTTCTGTAGCTATCTCTGGACTCTTCTGGACTCACCGCTCTTCCACTCGGGATGACACATCCTGAGGTCACGGCACATGCGAGCTGGGTTTGTCTTGGTTCCCTCGGGGCTGCGGATGTTCTCAATCTTCTTGCTGATGGACTTGAGGGTGGTGTCCACATCAGCATCGCGGTCACGCAGACTAGCTTCATCAGCCCTGTAGCCATGGAATGGGTCAGCTGCCTTCTCAGGCTGGGGCATGACGGGGAATGGCTCACCAATGCCTGCAGGACCTGGAGGACCTGGAAGTCCAGGAAGACCAGGAGCACCCTACCAAAAGAAAGGTGGGCCAAGACATCAGGGACTGCTTAAGTCAAAGACTAGAGCATGGAAGGAATGGTGGGATGAATTAAAGAGGGATTAAGTCACTCACAGCAGGTCCCATCTCTCCAGCGCGACCACGAGGTCCAGGTGGTCCAACAGGGCCAGGAATACCGTTCATGCCATCCTTACCATGAACACCAGTCGAGCCAGAAGGTCCCTATAACGATAATGGCAGTACCTTCAAGCACCGAAATGATCAGCTAACTGGTAAATAATTGTTGTGTCAGAGCCTCTTTCTGAACTAAATTACTGATTTGGCATTGAAGACTTACACGAGGTCCAGCAGGGCCAGTGGCTCCGGCAGGTCCTTGCGAACCAGGGGGGCCCTAAAGGTGCATAAAACAATTATAAACATTTTTTACTGGATATACCAACCCTGAAGAATAACTCAGTGGGTGAAAAATATCACAGTACACGTTGAATCCAAAATATAGCAATATTTCTGTGAAGCTTTGTTTAGCCTCTCTGCTTTGGCTGAGTGGCTCTCTCGCTTGCTATTTGGCATGGTGACTCACAGCAGGTCCAGGCAGTCCAGACATGCCAGAGAAGCCACGGTGTCCCTTCATGCCTCTGTCTCCAGTCTCTCCAGCCTCACCCTTGTCTCCACGAGCACCAGCAGGGCCCTAGAGATAGAAATACGTATTTAGCAAAAATACTTTTCCTGACTAAAATTGCTATTTGATGTTCGAAAGACAAAAGCTTTGGTGCACTCACCAGAGCACCACGTGCACCAGAAGGTCCTGAAATGCCAGAGGGACCAGCGGGGCCCTACAGAGAGAGAGTGAGAGGTATCGAGCAAGACAGGAGTAAGCTATGCACAATATTAATAATCATAACATTAATATCAATATTTAAAATGTGTGTTTGTTACAGTTGTAACAAACACATTTTAATGACCTGTAAAAATGGTTCCCATTTGGATAAAAATACTTGTTAAAATATGTATGTATAGAAAAGTACACAAACTCTTGGAACTCACAGCCTCTCCACGATCTCCAGGCTTGCCAGATGGACCAACAGTTCCAGGAGGTCCAGGGGGTCCAGGAGCACCGGGAGCTCCATGATGTCCACCCTCACCACGGTCTCCCTGTGGTAAACAGTAAATTGCAAAATTAAAGTATTGCAAACACAGCACTGCTTCACACTGTTTACTGTAAACACACACACACTCACAAATTTATTTGGCTCTTCACACTTCAAAACGGCAACATTAAATAACATAAAACTCTAAGGCATCGACATTAATTAATAGACAGTACATAATGCAGGAATACTATTTCCTGTAATATGATATAAAGCATATCATACAGTTCAAACTACTACACTGTAAGATTATAATTACAAACTTAATAATAAAAAGACAGTATAAATCACCTTGGGGCCGGGAGCACCATCACGACCAGGGGCACCATCATGACCAGTGTTACCCTGCAACAAGACACAGGAAAAGGAAGTTAATTTATTTGAAAAATATTACCATGTCATCACACAAAACAAGCTGCTTCGTAACTACAAAATAATTCTGCCCCAGTGCGAGTTGTTTTTTCATATTTAGCATCTAGCAGTTTTATTAATGGTACATGAATGTGAAAATCTGTAAAAGTGCTTTACTTACCTCGCGTCCAGCCTCACCAGGACCTCCGCTCAGACCAGGTGGTCCCATTGGGCCAGGAGCTCCACGCTCACCAACTGCACCGGTAGGTCCCTGCTTTCCAGGCTCTCCCTGAATGGAGGACAGAACACAATCAGCTTTTAAGAAGATCCGTTTCAGAACAGGTGTAGACTAGCGTTATGTCTTGATTAGAGTGTAACTAAAGCCCTAAAGTTTTTTGTGACTAATGCAAGCTAGACTTTTTTTGTATGCCAGACTCACACTTGGTCCAGAGGAACCTGGCGAGCCTCTCTCTCCTCTTTGTCCAGGGCTACCGGCAATACCACCACCTCCATTCACACCCTGAGGTCCAGGGGCACCAGCAGGACCCTAGAGAAGATACAAATCAAATAGTACTGTCTTCAACTGGAATTATTACTGTTGCAGTAGTATCCATTGTTATACTGTTATGCATAGACGGCCATCACTAAAGAAGCTCCAAATTTTGAATAATTAATTCCACACAATGTTACAAAGACAAAAAGTTTCCAACTAAGAAGTAGGTGGCGGATAAATGAAAATGAAATTTGACAGCTAGATTTCTGTAAAGCTGTGAAACAATGTCCATTGTTAAAAGCACTAAACAAGATGTAAAATTTATTTGAACTAAATAGATGTCACTGAAGAAGTTACATACGGCATGTCCATCAGCACCAGGAGAACCTCTCTCTCCGGGAGGTCCTGGGGGTCCAGCACCACCAGCCTCACCAGAGCGACCAGCTGCTCCCTTCTCGCCACGTGCACCACGCTGTCCCTCTTTACCACTAGGGCCAACGGGGCCAGGAGGTCCACCAATACCCTATGAGGGAGAGATATATGAGCAGATAATTTAAATTTAATATAGCACATTGTAGTTTAAGCTTATCACTTTTAAGCTAATACTTTATAAGCTAATAATAGTGCCTTATTGAGAGGGGACTACAGGTACAACCATACTGATGATGATGAAGCTGATTATGATGAAGTAACTTACAGCAGGGCCGGGAGGTCCAACTCTACCAGCAACACCAGGGAAACCAGTGGCACCCTAAAAAAATTAAGAAGTATACACTGCTAATAAGTTATAGCGTACAATACTTGTGTTAGCATATAAGCTGCAGCAAGCCTTTTAATAATATAACTAGGCGTTAAAACAGGTCCTTACAGGAGCTCCAGCACCACCACGAGCACCTTTAGGTCCAGTAGCACCAGCAGGACCCTGGATAAAGAAAAGAGAAACATTTACATTTGTTTGTCTATTTGTCTATATGCACATACTCATTATATCATATTTCAGCACAGTACCTGAGGACCGGCACCACCGACAGGTCCGGAAATTCCAGGAGGCCCAGCATCACCTTTAGGTCCAGTGTCACCATTCTCACCCTTGGCTCCAGGCTGGCCAGCTGCACCCTGTATAAGGATAAAAATCAACAACTTGTAAGCAGCTTGCACTTTCTCTCTATACTGGATATTGTCTGACCATGTTTCTGATATAGTAGAGAGAAAGTTAGAACACGCACAGGAGGTCCAGCAAATCCAGCAGGTCCAGGAGGTCCAGGCTCACCACGGTCACCCTGGGTAGTTTGGTGAGAAAATGTAATGATTAGCCATTAGCTAGCTAAGAAATGTATATATTGTCATAATATATTGACAATGTGATTTAAATGTGTATTTATGTGAAAATGTATTGACATGGGTTTATATGTTTGTACTTGAAATATGAAGAAATATGTGTAAAAATTCTTTATTATAATTAAATATATTCTTTGTTATAATATCTCTCTCATGATGGCTGTGGGTGGATTGTTCTTGCTGACAGTCTGATCATGTACTGTGTTAACATTCTCGGTCACCTGAAGAACAGTTGTTCTTCTGTTTTGCTTTACAAATTGCAAGAATATACATACATTTTATGGTCAAAAGTATGTGGACACCTGACCGTCACACATATGTTGTTCTTGCCCACACTGTTGCCACAATGTTAGAAGCACACAATTGTTCAGAATGTCCTTGTTTCCTGTAGGGTTACAATTTCTTTTCACTGGAACTAAGAGGCCTAAACCTGTTCCAGTATGACAGTGCTCCTGTATACAAAACCAGATCCATGAAGACATTGTTTTTTGCCAAGGTTGGAGTAGAAGTTCCAGTTTTGTGACGTAATGGCGGCGCGACCGCAGCTCGCAGCGGCCACTCCGGATCTGAAAATCGTGTTTTTTTGTTTTATT
>JAQQZX010000006.1:3040274-3054716 GCA_030068355.1 Notoglanidium maculatum | reverse complement strand
GCTGTCTCGTCTCACTGTACACTGTATTACATGTATATGGTTGAAATGACAATAAAAGCCACTTGACTTGACTTGAAGAAGTTGAGTGTCCTGCACAGAGCCCTGACTTCAACCCCACTAAACACCTTTGGGATGAAATTGAATGCCAACTGCACCCCAGGCCTCCTCACCCAATATCAGTGCCTGAACTCACTGATGCTCTTGTGGCTGAATGATCACAAATCCCCACAGCCACACTCCAAAATGTAGTGGAAAGACTGGAGGTTGTTAGAATAGCACATAAGGGACTAGATCTGGAACAGGATGTTTAACAAGGACATATGGATAGGATGGTCAGGTGTCCACATATTTTTGGCCATATAGTGTATGAGAATCAAGGCCATTGAATGTGTCCACCATTTCTAATTTTATTTACTGAAGCCAGACGTCGTACGTCCGTCACTGTCCCTGAGTCTTCATGAATGAAGTTCCTGCATCCATGCCCCAATAATGAACCCACCGTCAAGGTGACCTTAAAAATCAAGTTCAACTTGGCCTGCTGAGCATGGGCCTACCAACTAATTGCTCAAATGTGTCTTGTAGCTTGACTGTATGGAAAATATTGAACCTGTATTCTTTCTGTTTCTCCACCTGTTTATTCGATGGGTTTTTCCTGTGTTTTTCCCTTTTCATGTGTGTTTTGTGTTTTGTGCAGATTATTGGGAGCATACTGACATCAGTGCCATTTGTGGACTAAAAATTAATCACTCACAGGTCCACCACGGGGTCCAGTAGATCCAGCAGGTCCTACAGGTCCAGGTTCACCCTGTAACATGACAGAAAATGCATGTTAATAACACAGCACATGTCACACACACACAAGAACAGACATTATAGGCAAAATCAACATGTTCTCTTTGGTCAAAATAGCAAATTTAAAATGGCTACAAGGTAACATGAAATGTTATAAAATGTTATTAAGATTGGATTGTAAATCTGAAAAAAAAGGTTATTCTAGTCTGTCACATGACCAGTTGCCATCAGAAGGATCTTCAAAAATCTATATTTTTATCAACACTGTTGATATTGCTACTAAGTTAAGATAAGGATTCTACAGTAAAGCAAAAAAAAAAAAAAACCACTGGAAGGTGACAAAAACAATACAATAAAATATAGTGTTCAATTAATTCAGGTAATTAAATTTATTATTAATGATATTCGCAATGAGCTTTTTGTCCATGTCATCTAATCTGTTAACAGAAAGCTCTGGTTGCTAAGCAACATAACAAACAAAGATTAGGAATTTTTAAAACAGAAATGGTTTAAAATGATTTAAATTATTGTGATGTGGTAACAGTTGTGCATGCATCAAGGACGTTCTCAGATTTTAGAACCAAAACTATCTGTTTTATAATGTGCTAGAAACAAATGTCCTAAAAAACAGGGAAACAGGGTGGAATGGCTTTAGTGACCATGACCAGTACGTGAGAACATCTATAATAAATAGTGTAAATGCTTATAATTAAATAATCTAATAATCATTGTATACATGCCATGTTTTTAAACTGACACTGACACTTTTCACAAAAAAATAAAAGAAAACACAGCAGCTTTGGTAACCTTTTCTCCAGAAGCACCAGAAGGTCCAGGGGCACCAATGGCACCAGACAAACCACGCAAACCATCCTTACCAACAGCACCATCAAGGCCCTTAGGTCCACCGTCGCCCTATCAATAGAAGACAGCATTAGTAAAGACACAGCATTCTTCAAACTCAAGTGAAAGGTTGATTAATTGTTGCTACAGTCTTCATGTGCAACAGTCTGGATATTTCATTTGATGCAACAAAACCAAAATCCTGCAAATTAGTTTATCTGTACATACAGTACAACACAGTGAGATCTCTTGAACTATATATAAAATATAAAATATTTATTTTAATTTAGGACCATATGATTTATATGATGATATAATAATAGTCGGCCATGATATGCTTTCTAAGTTCATGATAACTTGTCATGATATCATGATAACGTTTATATTTTTTTATCATTATAAACTGATTAAATGTTAAAATGTTGCCGATTAAATGTTAAACGTTTTGTAATGAACCGTTACATTTTTTACAGATTCTATTTTCACCTTTTCAGTGTAATATTAATAATAATCAATAGGTATTTTAGACATTAATAAGTATCATCAGTAAATATCTAAAAATAGCTATAAGCTACTCATCGTGATATCATCATGGCTTAAAAATTACCCGCATAATACATACATTTTACAATACAATACATGTGACTTACAAAAAATTACTCACATAAAACAACACGACAGGAACATTTTGGATAGAAGCTGATTTTAAAAATGACTTTCTGCATATGTAACCATAATTATGGCTGGATGCTTCGTTATTTACAATTTACTAGTAACTAGTATTTTAACAGAATACTACAAGCACTACTGACTGGGCTGTAATTTGAGACACAGTGTCTATCCTTGTCATGGATTTACATTCAAATTTCCATTTAAAAAGTGTTTTAGCTCAAGACTAGGCTTGATGTGTTCATAAAGCCATCAGAGAGGATAAAATATTAGTGTAGAGTTTCAAAATAGGTTTAAGATGGAAAGGTGATGTTCATTGCTCACTCTATCTCCTCTTGGGCCAGGAAGTCCACTAGAGCCACGCTCTCCAGGCATTCCCTGTGTGCCAGCACCACCAACACCACCAGGAGCCCCAGGAGCACCAGCATCTCCCTAAGAATGCACACACACACACACATATTTTTTCACAAATGTATAAAGACGTTATTCCTGTTTCCAATGAAACTGCTAGCCAGGCGAAACCTACCCTAGCACCATCGTTACCAGCAGGTCCGGGAGAGCCACGAGAGCCAGTGGGGCCAGCAATGCCTGTGGCACCACGCTCACCAGGAAGACCTCTATCACCCTGAGGGGAAAGGATTCATAGTTAAGTTATATATCACCAAATATAGGTAGATTTATAGCAGATTGTTTTTATGCTTGGGCAATTAGGCAGAGATTTTGAAGAAGCCATCACATATATTGGAAGGAATATCTGACCACAGTGATACTTACTCTGGGACCAAAAGGTCCAGGAACACCAGCCTCACCAGGCGAACCCTAGTCAGAGAAACAGAGTATTAACAGTTAATACTCACCCAAGGACTTATTATCATAATACAATATATTCCCTAGTTGGCACCTAAATGACTATGTTAGACCTATACTTAATACAAACATAAGTAGTACAAATGCAGGATTTTACAGTATAAGTGATGAATTTTACATATCCACCACACTGCACTGGCACTCACCTGCTCACCAGCCTTGCCGGTCTCACCAGTAGCACCCTGAGCTCCAGGAAGACCCTACCAAGGTAACAAAAACATGGAAGTGTTTGATGGTGCCCCAGTTTTAATTGATTAGGATGAAAGGCTTATAAATAAAAATAGTGTCACTAATGAAGCTAAGAAAAGGCCAACAGCTACCTGGAATCCAGGTGGTCCACCAGGTCCTTGTTCTCCTTTCTCTCCAGCAGGTCCCTGTTAAAAGAGACATTGGAAACAATCAGAATAAAGATTTTTAATGCATTCAACTATAATATTTTACATTTATGAAAACAAAATAAAATACACATTATACATATTTCTTTTTTTGTTATCCCCATAAACAACTTACAGCAGGTCCAGAAGGTCCAGGAGCACCAACATCACCATCTTTACCAACGGCACCCTGTAAAAGATCATGTAAAAATCTCTTAAGGTGACATATTAAAAGCAATCTATGTGAGTAAAATTTTCCCAACGTACACAAGATGAGCACTATTCAAATATAAAGTATGTTTATTCTTTTTTTAAGAACTACTTTAGTAGAAAGGAACAAAAGTACACACCAGAGAACCAACGGGTCCTTCAACGCCTCTCTCGCCAGACTTTCCACTCTCACCCTACATGAAGACAGGATTGTAAAGTAATTCTCAGGGTTTTTTTTTTTTTAGGTATACATCAATTCAAGTTACAAATAACTGTAAATGAAGCATAACTCAATGAGTAGCCAGAATGCAATTAACAAATTTTATCTCACAAATTTTCAAATTTTAATATTAAACAAGAAATGGCATGGTAATGTTTGGTTATGGTTGTTTTCTCTTTCCGTACATCAGCTCCCTTAGGTCCAGGGAATCCCATCACACCAGGGGAACCACGAGATCCAGCAGGGCCTGGAGGTCCAGCAGCACCATCCTGACCAGACGAACCCTGGAAAAGAATCAACCATGTTAATTTCCTTGAAAAGAACCCAGCATCAAGTGCATGTGCAAAGTTAATATTACAAAGAAATATTACCAAATGTCCTGTCTGATATGTATGTAATTAATATTTCCTTACGTGTGTGCCATAATGTTATAGTCAAATGCTGTATATTTTGATGCATTGAACTGTGGTCATAAAATTTACTTACAGCAGGTCCAGTTTTGCCATCAGGTCCAGGGGCACCAGGGGCACCAGTCACACCCTAAATAGGAGACATGAGACAGTAAGATAAGACTAGAAATGTGGAAATAATCATCAAGATGGAAAAAAGGAGAAGAATCTTGCCTTGGACCCGGGCAGTCCAGGCTCTCCAGGTCGGCCAGATTCTCCAGTGGCTCCCTGAGCTCCAGCAGGTCCGTTGGAGCCAAGCTCACCAGGGGCACCCTATAACACAAGAAAATACATACAACTTATATATATCCATCTTATACTCGCTTGATCGATGTGCAACTCTTTGACTGTTCTGTCCAGCACCATGGACAGCTCTTCAGAAACACCCACGCCTACATTTTGTAATTGTAATGAGTAATGTAATGATTTTAATGGATTTCATATAATAGCTGTAAACCACATCCTATCAGAAAATAAATGGGCTTAGCATAGGAAAGATGATTGTGCAGGAAAGATGATTATCATGACTGATAAATGAGTAGTGAATTGCATGTTTGAAAGACTTGCCTTGGGACCTGGTCCACCTTCAGCACCAGGGAAACCACGGCTGCCAGGGGCACCCTGTTTGAAGAGACGGATATTAAGCTTAACAAAATCTAATCACAATAAAAAAAAAAGATTGAAAAGAAGAAGCAAATTGTGTATGCAAAAGAAATTGTGGCTGTACAACATTCTGTACATTTACATATCATACTCTCTATTTCTATTTATGGATATGCATTTGTTGGGAAAAAATAAAAATAGTAGTTTCGTTAAAATAGTTCATATCGAAGGATGCTTATGTACCTATGGCTGTGAATTTTGAATATAAGCTTAAAGGTTATATAAGATTATGAACATAAGATTTAGTTTCAACTCATTGAGCATATTGAGTCAACTGAGCTCTGAAACACAGGTCGAAGGGCAAGGATTATGTTAATTTAGAACAGACACAGGGGTTTTATAATGCACATGGGTAGGACTGCACTAGCCTTGATTTACACAGAGATACTTGATGTAAACATGTTCTACTTCAAAGGTGTAGTTAACACTTCACTAAGCTTCGTTGCCTTGAGGACCCTCTGTCTGTTGTTGTATTGTATACAAAAGACCTATCTTTGTGTTCCCCTTGGGATTCTGACACAAATCCTGATTATTTCTGAGCGATCTGTCAGAACTCGGTAAGACACGGGATCAGTAAAGTGCTCCAACACAATTTTATATTCTAAACTTACACGAGCTCCAGGAGGTCCAAGGGGTCCAGGACCGCCAGGCTCACCACGAGCTCCTCTCTTTCCCTCATCACCAGAAGGTCCAGGAAGACCCTGAGGTCCAGCAGGTCCCTGTATAAAAGAAAGACAACAAGATCAACAATTCTAGACACCATCAGATTTTATGTGTACCACTTGGTAAATGTTAAGCATACTCACAGGCTCTCCCTTAGGACCAGGCTCTCCTTTGGGTCCCTGGGCACCAGCATCACCCTGTGTTCAGCAAAACAATGCACCATCAGATCATATTCAACTTCTCTCATGTGAACTGATAAATATACTAATCAAACAATGAATAATTGGCGGGTTAAAGAATCAGGTCCATCTTTGATTTAGTTTGTTTTAACACATCATGGTGGCTATAGAAGTTGGAAAAATTGTAAAAGTCAACACTCAGACAAACATGTACATACATTGAGACCCTTAGGTCCAACACCACCGGCAGGTCCAGTAGGTCCAGCAGGTCCACGAGTACCTGGGAAACCAGGAGCTCCAGTAATACCAGCAGGACCCTACAAATGTTCAGGGAAATGAGAAGCGAATATTCAGTGAAGGATGCATGAAATATTCTTGATATCCTTGATAGTTTCTATCATGCATTTTGTTATTTGAAGCTGTTTCCCCTTTAACAAATACAATGACATGAAATGACATTAGCAGACACTGCTGAGATCATTTTCAAAACAAAACATGCTCATTTTCTTTGATTTTAGCTTACTATCATTGTCAGTCTGGTTTAAACTTAACCTATTGCAAGGTATGCTCACACCAGGATCATCATTTATTTAACGTCTCCTTTCATGTCAGTATATCATTAGAAGCCAAAGTACGCATAAGAATGGTTAAGGAATGCTTTTCATAATAAGCTTTATCATAGGTTTATCATAATGACTAATCATAACAAAATGCTTGCTGTAAAAGACAAAACAAATCACTTACAGGAGAACCCTTGGAACCAGGGCTGCCATCGCTACCAGGAGGACCCTGAAAAAGGAAGTAGAAGAGTTACGTTCAGACTCAAATATGTTCATACAAATTGTACAGTTTAATTAAAAAAATATTTGCTCACTGAGGATCCCGCAGGTCCAGAAGGTCCAGAGTTACCAGGTTCACCACGGGCGCCCTGAGGTCCCTCTGAGCCACGGCCTCCAGCGGGGCCAGTCTCTCCCTGCAGGGGGGAGCAAGAGGTTAATGTAGACGCTGTTGTAATGCAGAGAGGCAGTAGAGCAATGCTGGATCAGTGCTTAAGGCTTTGGGTTTCCAATAAGAAAACTGCAGCACTGCCATAAACACTGCTGGGCCTTGAACCCTCAACTGTTCAGTTCCTTCCTAATTTTGGATAAAAGTGTAAGCAAATGATTCCATGTAGATGTTAATGTCCTATAGCATCCAATAGGAGGGACAGATCAGCACTAAATGCCCTTTTGACATATCAAGCCAAGGTAAATATAGAAAAGCTAAGCTGAGAAAGGATATGTAATACAGCTTAGTTTATATAAGTGTATGTTAATATTATAAGTGTTAATTAATCTATTAATCTGTATTAAATATGTCATTAAATCATTGGGTCTGCAAATGGAGCGTACATGTTTATGAAACACACTACTTAGATATTCAGAGATGACTAAAAAGAGAGAAATGAGAAATGCTTTAGGGTGTAAAGGCGTGTGTGTGTTGGATAGGCTTAAGGCCTACCTTAGCTCCAGCACCACCAGGGAATCCAGGAGGACCAGAAGAGCCAGTGGGACCCTAAAAGAGAAAATCAGATAAAAGAAAAACATACAATCACACTTTGACTCTCTCCATTCAGTTTCCACACAAAGCTTCAACTCTGTCTGGTAAAGCACAATGTCTAAATCTCTCATATTCTTCACGTCAGCTTATGGAATTGGAAAGCTGCAACTATTACTCTGCCATCAAAAGACAATATTTATATTTATAAGACAGTGTTTTTGAGTCAGTATTTCTGTTGTATTTAATAAAAATACAGGTAATACTTACAGGAGGTCCAGCAGGGCCAGAGTTGCCATCGTTACCACGAGCACCCTACAGCAAGCAAATATGATAGAAAAAAAACTGTTAAAAATGTATAAATAATTACAGAAAGTATAGCAATGAATGGTTATTTTAGCATAATGTGCTGATAAATTTTATGTTAAACTAGCACACCCAACCAGATTAGTTAATAAAATACTTAGTTTGAATTTAAGAGTCCTGTTCAAGTTAAAGTTCACTTAAACTTGCTGTGTATTAATTGTAAATCTACTCGAGGAACCCTGAATTAGTACAATATCACCTCAACTTTTGTGTTCATGTGTGCATTTAATGAAATCTGGTCCTCTGCTTCACAATATCATTTTGACATACATAACATCAATGTTATTACCTTTGAACAGGCTGATGCTATATAGTTTAAGTTATACAGTGCACTGTGGGTGAGGCTTTCGAGTAACAACATTCAGCTTATATTTTGTAATCTGCACTGTGGAAATGGCTGATGAAAGGTTGGTGTGACCCTCCAAGACACTTACAGAAGGTCCAGCAGCTCCAGGGCGGCCTCTCTCACCAGGCAGACCACGGGGGCCCTAGAAAATAAGGAGGAAAAAAGATTTTCGGTCTTTCAGTTACTTTTACTTAGAAAACAAAAAAGAACAATCAAAAAACAAAGCCTGATGGACTCACCATAACACCAGCAACACCATTCTCACCAGATGAGCCAGGCTCTCCCTGCAAACAACACACAACACAAGTCAGTGCTACAGAAATAAATACAACTAAGATCAACCATTTACTTAAAGCAATTCAATGCAAATGTTTTATGTACATCTAAAATGTACACATAGTTTAAAGGAAAAATCATACCTTAGGTCCAGCAGGGCCAGAATCTCCCTTAGCTCCATCTAGACCAGGGAAACCCTAAAGATAGATAAACGGACAGATAGAAAGAGGTCACAGAGGGTTTAGACAGGGGGTTTGACAGGGGTTTGACTTGACACACTGTCATACTCACTCTGTGTCCCTTGATACCAGGAAGTCCAGGGGTTCCAGGAACACCACGAGCTCCCTGTGTGATAGAAATAGCGAGAGAGAGAGAGAGAGAGAGAGAGAGAAATGAGACTTCTGCTAATGCGATCTAAATGCCCTAATTGGTTCATTTTCTTTAAAGGTCAAGCTGGCTGGTTCCATTAAAATGATCATTTATTACAACATACAGAACCGAATATTTTAATCAGGATTCTGATGTATTTCTTTGCTAATAACATGTTCATGACGTGAACGTCTATATTCAGTCAGCACAATGCGAGGAGGCAAAGAATACGAGTAGGCATACAGACCTGAGTACCAGCGGCTCCAAGCTCACCAGGGCGACCAGGTTTGCCAGCATCACCCTAAAAAAGTTAGAAAAAGGTTTCAGTGAAAGCACATTTACTACAACAAATTATAATACACTGGATACATCTACGCAAAGGTCCAGAACTCTAACACTAGATTATTATTGATGCTATTAGAGTATTATTATCTGTGGATTTTATTTTAGATACATTATTATTATTATTATTATTATTATTATTATTATTATTATTATTATTATTATTATCAGTAAATGAACCTCTTATAGCTAGCGAATTCAATGTGGCACAGAGAACTCTGTACTGTGTGAATATGAATGTCTAGGAACTTGCTGTATATGTTTCTATTTCAGAGGAATATTAAACTCAAATCCAAATCAAGCTCATGCTGTGGATATTCAAAGAGAGTTTAAATTTTGCAATTGGATTAATATTGAAATCTCTGCCAAAAATATGTGCATTTGGTTTAAAAAAAATCTTAAAAACTATGAGCTCTGGATAGTAAACTCTTCACTAAGCACCTTACTATGAGATTCGAATTCAATATGGACTCACATCATCTCCGTTCTTTCCAGGAGGACCAGGTGAACCGCGAGAACCCATTGGACCCTGAAGACATTCAAATCATAAGAAGTATGAAATAGCAGTCTTACATATATATGTATCCTTTATATAGATCTAATAGTAATAAATTAAAAATTAAATTAGGTGATCTTGCTAATCACAAATCTGATTCTAGCAGAAATGTTCCACTCTTTGTGAAAAGGAAGTGACATCTACAGAGCAAGGAAGTGATGTTGGCAGTGTGAGTGTCGCAGGAAGTAGATACTCACAGGAGAGCCAGGCTCACCGGGTTCACCTGAAGAGCCAGTGAATCCTTGAGGACCCTGAGAAAATGTAACAAAGTAAAATGAGGGGGAAATAAGTCACTGAAGCTGCTCTGTTGGCTGTAAATATGTTCTTGGTAATAATGGTGCACATTTTAGGATTGAATTAATTTAATTAAATTAAAACTATATGGCTTTTTCCTAGACACTGGAGGAAAAAAAAACTTACAGGAGAACCCGAAGGTCCAGGAGGTCCACGGGGTCCCATTGGTCCCTGAAGGAGAGACAGAGAGAGATAATTAGGCATGTGTTGAGTTTATTAGTGTGAAATTATGGGGAAAAAACACAGTCGTCATGTGTTCATGCATTGTTTTACAGCATAACAGGTTATATGGATTTGCAAGGTTCATCTACCAAGTATCACAGTCAACATGAGAGAAGAAAAGAGAAGAGATGTACAAAGTTGTCATACTGGTGGTCCAGGAACAGCTGGGCCGCTGGATTTCTCACTACCATAAGACAGCTGGGGCAAATTGTACTGCAAAAGAACAAACATACATTATAAGTAAAAAGTTACAATGATCCATAGATTACACCTTCAACAAGTCTCTGTGTATCCCAATAGTTTAGATATTTTAGATTAACATTTAGAGTAAAATTATTCAGATTATATTTACTGAAATGTCTCCCTCACAGTGTCAGCATTACTGTTCTTTACACTATTGTCATATTCACATATTTTCTCTAGTTGTCACCGGTGTTGTCTCATGTTGTCATGTATATAAAGTGCTCAGAGCTTCTAAACAGAAAGAGTTAAAGCTACTCTCCATCTTAGTGGTGATGGATTACAGGAGAGTCCTGGGGAAATGGTGGAAGTGGGTTTCCTTGGCCAGCTTGCAGTGACGTGACAGAATCTCTTAAGAACAAATATCTCAAATTCCAAACAACATGTCCTCTGTCATAATTACTGGTATCTCTGCTAGATAATTAAATATGAAAACAAGTTCATGTGCAAAACCTGTAGCTTAAAACTGACAAGATATATTGTCCTATAAATTACATTTCACCTGTGTGTTAGAGAGTTTACATTGCCACATTTTCTTTCCTGTTAACCAGATGCTGTAGTTCACTGTGAATTTGGAAGTTAGGTTTTGTGTTTAAGCCTCACAGTGTCTTTGTGTCTGACTTCAAGACGTCTTAAACATGCATGGGTTTGCTTCTCACAGCATTATGTGTGGAAAATTTATAAAGTGATGTACTCACTCCACCGAGACCAGGGGGTCCAGGGGGGCCGGGAGGTCCAGGAAGTCCAGGCTCTCCGGGAATGCCATCGTTACCGGCATGTCCAGGGAGGCCCTGTCAAACCAAAGCACAAGTTATATGAGAAATACAGAAACATATTAAATGCTTAGTAACAGCCAGTCTACTTCTTACAGTACAATTGCAGGACATAGGAAAGGATGAAACCAACTAAAAAAAATCTGATCCGTTCAGGAATAATTATAAAATAATTCAAATGTACCATTTGCATGTGATAATATTACTTTAAAATGTTGTAAGTAGAATAATACAAACAGAGAACAAAATAAAAGTTGGGATATGACATTAAATTAAAACTGTCGAGGTCACACATCAAATTTAATGTGGCAAAGGTCAAAGTTCACACAGGTCATGAGGTCATAAGGTTACAAAATGAATGAAATAAATAAATGATTAACCTACATAATTTATGGTTTATGATCCTGATCCCATGTTTCTTGTTGCATAAATAAAATATTTAACATATAACTAATATGTGTCAGGATAGTCTTTATCATCTGATGCAAAGAATGTTTTGAAGTAGAAACTAAATTAAATTATACAAGCAAATTAAAGTAGCAAGGCCAACATGGCTGGTCAGCATAATTGCGGCCTTAAAGCAACACACAACAATGTCAAGAGGAAGACATGAAGAGGAAAATAGTGCTTACCTGGTCACCCTTTTGTCCAGGGTTACCATTGGGTCCAGGAACCTAAAAAGACATACATGTATTTATAAAACTATAATGCAAAAATATATATATTTTTTAGAAACAATATGATATAACTTTTATATACTATTTTTTTTTCTCTTAAATTTAAAGTGTGATTTCTTTTGTATCATTTGTACATTACTTGTATATGAAAAATTGGAACATTTTATACAAAAATATGGAGTATATCTGACTAATTGATTGTAAGCTGGTATTGTTACTGACCCAAGGGCCTTCAGTGTCTGGTGTTTCGGTGCCTGGGAAATGAAATAAAATCAAAATTAGTGCTTTACCTGCCTATAATCAAATGTTTTAGACACATATTCATATATCATTCTTTTTTATTCATTATGATTGGCCCAAGATAACGGATGAAACACTCTTTGATCATCAAAAAAATGTGTTCCACTGCGTTCCCTTTCCCAAAATCAATATTTCATAACTGCCAAATATTGATCATTCCAAACGTAATCTTAATCCAGTGTATGAAAACAGCTCCGCAGTAGCGCCCTCCCAGACTGTGCACCACTCCAGCAGGACGGCCATCGGAGGAGAGACACCTCACTTGCTTTTAATATTTCCGAGCTCAGGTAAAGAGACAAGCCTGCTAGAGGGCGACATAAAACTAGAACGTCTGCGAGCGAGTGAGTGGTGATGTGGCAAATATACCGTCGATGCAAATAGGGCAGCATTCGCCTTCGGGGATTTCTGGGTTGGCGCAGTCCATAATGTCCTCGCAGATCACATCGTCGCACATGACATTTCCGCTGTCGCACACGCAGATCTGGCATGGTACAGGCTTCCATACGTCCTTGTCATTGTACTTCTGGCCGTCTAATGTGCAGGTGCTGTATATGTCTGCGAATGAAAGACCAAGAGGAACACGTGAGTTATGAACATTTCATTAGGTTCCTCACTGATTCTTGACCTTCTGAATTCCTTAAAATATTTCACCTGGAGTGAGTGGAAGAAGGGGTTTTAACTACTAGCATCTCTGTGTGTATTTGCAAAACAAGACTTACATTTAATATAACATGGATAATTGATGGGTTATTTTGGTAGTCATCATGTCTACATGTTAATCTATTAATACATACAGTCCAGATTTTATTCTATATAACTATACAGTTTTCCAGTTAATCATATTTAATGATTTATACATGTTCACAAACACTGATTGAGGTTTTTTTCTACCATAATGACCAGCCATGCAAGCAAACACAGAAATGCTGAATGTCTAAGAAACTGTCTGTACCATGTCAATATCTATACTTATGTATGTATGTATGTATGTATAGATAGATAGATAGATAGATAGATCGGCTCTTTAAACAATTCCATTTTCAAATAACTGTATTAAATCAGTGCTGTACTTTTAAACACTTTTAATGTCATGCCCTTTCTGGATCATATTAGGTTAAAGTTCTTTCATTAGAATGATTCAGAGGTCAACAGAGGTCTGCTTCATGAAAAAAAAAAAATATCTGGGGGAAAAACCCGGTTATTTTCAGTGGGCGGTGTCCTAATCCCAGACTGAACCACGCCCCCAGAGGAAAAAAACCCTGCGCCTAAATGCAATACACAAACCGGCCACATGGTGCCGCCATTGACTCATATTACTAATTACTGAATTCCACGCCCAGACTACATCATCGATTAAAGCTTGTTAACTTGCCTCCGGACATTAAAGAGCAGAAATCACTGCTTTTCATCGGCGTTAGCGGTTTCAAATGATTATTTCATTTAATTGATTTTCTTTCCATCTCTTTTGCACAATCTCTGTTTGAGAAAGACTTCCACCTGATTAGGGCTCAAAACTTAAGTGCTGCCCAGATGTTCCACATCTGTCTCACGGTCGGTGAAATTCGCCCTCTGTCAAGGCATCACAATTTCCGTTTGAAAAAAAAACTGCGAAATTGAGTGCAGCTTCGTTTTGTTTTGTTTGTTTCTGTTTTTATCCTCCACAAATGGGGCAAGAACGAGAGTCGGGCTGCGCGCGAGCCAGCTGCAGCAAACTTGTAACGGCACGCGCTCAACACAACACAGCGTTCGACATAATGTTGTTCTGACCCCAGCTTCACAGGAAACACATTTCTCAAGCAAACAAAAAAAAAATTACCAAAAAAAAAAAAATAAATAAAGTTGACGGTACTCACTGTCATCCTCGTCCTGTCCTCTCGCCACGAGCACTGCGGCCGCGAGCAACAGCCCTAACCGGATATCCACAAAGCTGAACATGTCTAAATGTTAGACATGTAGACTCTTTGAGGCGAGAGTGTTGTGTCTTTAGTTCCTGCAGGCGCCGATCATACACGTCGAGGTTATAACTCCAAACCCAGACCCCTTACACACACACACTCCCTACTGCCCAAACACACACCTCATCCCGGCTTTTATATTAGCAGCAATGTTAGGGAGGTGCTCAACATCCTCAGCATGTTCCACACACACACACACACACACACACACACACACACACACACACACACACACACACAGAGAGAGAGAGAGAGAGAGAG
>JAQQZX010000006.1:3026057-3040174 GCA_030068355.1 Notoglanidium maculatum | reverse complement strand
AGAGAGAGAGAGAGAGAGAGAGAGAGAGAGAGAGAGAGAGAGAGAGAGAGACCCTCCTTCGCCAAGAAAGAATAAAACCATGTCGAGAGAACTCAATTGTAGGACAACGTGGACATTTTGAGTGGTTTTTAGTGATGAGGTGGAAGATCCTAACAGAGAATTAACATGGCCTGGATGAACACATGTGCATCTTCATGTTATGTTGCACAGACCAACAATGGATGCAAACTGACAGGGAACCCTATTACAAAGACTATTTCACTGTTTTTGTTTTTTGTTCTTTTTTTGTTTGTTTGTATTGTTTTGCACTTACGGGATCAGATGTAGATTTTTTTTTCATTGTCATTGTTGAAAGCAAAGCTGTTTTCTCACAAAGCGTTTTTGTCTTTACTTTCCAACAAGCAGTGAAACATGCTGTTAAAAGATTGCATGCCATTACGCTGATCTCTTGTGTTTAAGGTGGATCTATTTTATCCACGTCTTTCTACTGTTATTTGATTGAAAGCAGTTGTTGACCCTACCATTTACTTGCAAATGACTATTTTCATTGAAAAAGGGTGGTCCGAATAACAGAAATTAGGTTGATGTGGACTAAAACGCTGTCTTAATGAACTCAGTGTAACTCACCCAACTAACCTCCTTGGCCTGTTGCGTTTGTATTTGCATTATGTTTAATAAAATGCTAGATCTATCCTTTACCTCCCTCTTTTTTATAATAGCAAAAGTAGCAATGGCATCTATGAAATTAACCTGCCTCCTCTTTAGAACTACATTCTGTCAATTTCCTTTTGCATTCATTTATGGTTCATTCAGAGAAATATCAATATGAATTAAAATAAGTCACATTTGGACATAATGGAGCAATCATTATCTCAAAATTTTTAGTGATGTTAAGAATTTATGTTAAATATGTAACAAGTAAGAATATGAATGTGTGTTTGTGTGTTTGTGTGTGTGTGTGTGTGTGTGTGAGAGAGAGAGAGAGAGAGAGAGAGAGAGAGAGAGAGAGAGAGAGAGAGACTTGGCATTATTTGAAAGTATGCGTTGTATCATGGACACGTTGCAAGTTCAGAGCCTGATCCGAAGCCTTCCTACAGTATTGTGTGCTGTCTTTGATTAGTCACTAACAGTCTAACTAACTGAAGAGTAATGCTGTTCACATGAGGAGAGACTGATTTAACCTCAGGACAGTACAGAGCGCATCAGTTGAGAGTTAAGAGCACTGTCGAAGGGTTGAACAAAGAGTCTACGTTCCAGAATTTATGAGAAATGAACCTACAACCTACCAGACACTAGTACAGAACCTATAAATGGGCTAACTAATCTTTCAAAAACACTAAGACAGCAATATAAGATTTTATTATTTTTTTCCATCCACCTATTTGCTATTAAACAAAATCTTAAAGTGGACTGTTTGGGGCTTTTGTGGAACCAACTACAACAGCACCATCAACCATCATAAGGAAAGTACATGAAGATGAACAAAGCATGAACCTAGTAGAGCATTACAGACATGAAATGCTTAAAAAATTAGAAATCCTTAATGCAACTTCTTATATGTCTTTAAGTGTGTGTGTGTGTGTGTGTGTAATAATTGGCCCCACATCATTTATATCATGCCATTAATAAGACATTGAGATATAATGCATTATTCAGTAATAATACTTTCACTGTCGTGGTAATGTTAGAAATTAGATTAAAGCCTCAATCTAATATCACCATCAGACATCACTGAGAACCTTTGACATGTGAACGAGTACCGGTCCAACACTTCTCATTTTTTATGATCTGGCCTGGACTGTCAGAAACACTTGTAAATGATAATAGAACAATTTTAATAGGTTGAATTCACTCATAACTTTCTTCAAATATAACATTTCCACTTCACATTGGCAGTAAATACATCTAGGCTGATAACAATCCACATCTTCACTACCAGTCGAAAATTTGGACACACCTTCTAATTCAATGTCTATATATGTTTATCAATGTTAATATATGTGTTACTTCATAGTTTGAGGTATTCAGTATTGTTGTACAATGTAGAAAACAA
This sequence comes from Notoglanidium maculatum, assembly GCA_030068355.1. Lineage (NCBI taxonomy): Eukaryota > Metazoa > Chordata > Actinopteri > Siluriformes > Auchenoglanididae > Notoglanidium > Notoglanidium maculatum. Next base: position 3,038,121 of record JAQQZX010000006.1, on the reverse strand, counting down.
ACAAAAAAAGAAAAACCTATGAAAGAGAAGGTGTGTCCGAACTTTTGACTGGTAGTGTATATTCAGATCATATAGTATAATACATTTTTTAAAAAGTCTATTTTCTGTGTAAAGAGTATCAATGCACAACTCATTTGATGTCTCAAAAATGGCCTTGTAAAGTCTCCATATTTATAAGAGCACATTATAATTGTTGTATAATCAAATTTCCAAATACACATTTTAAACAAAAGTGACTAACTACAGAATTAAAAAAAAAAGTTTATCAAAGCAATTATTTCCTAAAAATTAAAATAAACAGTTATACCAATTTAAACAGTGATCCTACTTTCATATTAACAAGTGACAGGTGCTCATTTTCAAAGTACATCCACAAAAGCAAAAAGCATGACAAGTCGCATCTAAACTGAGATTTTCTCAATCCTGTGCAAATTATGTACAACATGGTAAAGCGACAAATCCAAACAATCAGCTCAAATGATTCCTTTGACCAATCATATGGCGTCTTCAGATCCCCATTCACATCTTTCCTATATAGTATTTGTAACATAAAATTAGAAGAAAAAAATTATGGTTTTATGTAATTCTGTAATATCTGACCTCTGAATAAACGTATAAAGAAATGTTACAAAGGAAAATAAAGCTAGGAAGGAAATAGCTACGTGGCTAGTCCAGTATTATTTATTTTGCTAAAGATAGTACAAAGACTAGCATGAGTACATTATCTGTGTTTAACTAATCAGCTTGAGCAGCAAAAATATACTGTAATATACAGTACACACTCACAAGTGATCTGAGCAGTGGTTGCTACACAAGAGACAAACTACAATCGACACATAGTGTAAGAACTTGCTAACATGAACAGTGAGAACCACAGTTACAGAAAGAATGTGCCACAATCCTGAATACCTGAGAAAAAAAACAAGAAGGATGTAAAAGTTACATGGGTTATCAATTGTATCAGACTAGCTAACAAACATTCATAAGCGCAATCCATTCCTTCAACTACAACATGAAGTGTGATTGTGGAACTGTGAAAAGTGGGGAGAACTCTGAGAACTGAGGCTCGAGTCCTTCTGCTTTGAGCTGGTGAGGCAGATCCACCACTAGAGACTCATGGCTAGGAGTTTTAGGTAGATGAAAAACTTCATTACTTGTGTACAAAATGACAGATGGGAATGTGTAAAATGTTAATAGGAAGTTACTGAAAGCTTCAGGCATGAGTTTCTCCAAACTTCAGTAGTTTCATAACTCTATTTCCCTACTTAATAATCTACCATTACATAGCGTTGCTTATAGGAGTGTTATGTGGGGGAGGGGTCCATGATGATCAGTCAGAATATGCTAGGGGTCCATGCCTGAAAAAAGGTTGAGAAGCACCGGCCTAGAGGTTTGGATTTTTTGCCCAATATTTAGCACCTAGTTTTAAAATAAAGATAATGATATTGTATGTTTTACTGAATTTACCACAGTATACTCAAAAAAGTGTTACAATAGTCTATCAGGAAGTACATTTTTTCCTGGAATACTAGGTAGACCACAGTATTTAATTGTAAAACACATATGCAGTTTTATAGTGATATGAGCACAGTATCTTATCATAGAAATGACAAAAACTCTTAATAGCATGGTGGATTTTGCAGAGGTGTTTAGTATGTACAAACTGTAAACTTACCATAACACTCTACAAAGATCTGCATTCTCAATTATAATGATCAAGGATACTAAGTCGGGTTTACTTTTATCATTTATCAGATGTTTCCTATACTCAGCACCTAAAACCCTCAAACAACCCTAGACGGTGGGTTTTCCTCTCTACAAAGTTCAAGACTATGTCTCCATACACATTGTATCCAGATTCCTGAGTGGTTCTGGTTTTCATTTCATGCTTGTCATAGAAGTGACTGTTCACTATTTCATGCATTTAATTTTGTTCTATTTGTTTTCACCTGGTTTTGAGAGAAGACCTGATAAGCAAAACCTTGCTTCCTTCTTAGCAAGAATATTAATATTAATACAGACCTGCAAAACCTTTCTAAAACTGTTTTGGAACAAGAACTACTGAAAAAATAAAGAACTTCAATAAATAATGCAAATTTAATCAATAATGCAGCTTGGTGGTGCTCGGACCTGAACCTCGACCTTCTGAACCCACAAACTGGGTAATTGAAAGGTAAACAAAGAATAGGAGATCACAAACAAGACCCAGTCATATGTGGAGCTGAGAACAAAACAGAAGACAAAAATGCATTGGGGTGAGTGAGCTTGTGACATTTAGGCTTAGTCTTATGACAAATAAACAGAAAAGTTTTATTCCTATTTTTAGTTATTAGTGTATTGGTAGCTTTAGTTCTTGAGTAAGTTTTCTAAACTAGAACAAAAAAAAAGAGAGAGACACAGAGTCTAGTTTCCCACAAGTTTCCTAAGAGCAAACACATTATATTCCCCTGTTTTAATTCCTTCTAGCTTAAATCTGGCTTTCCCAAAACCATTCTCCTACTTTGATGTGCAAATGAAAGTGGTGTGGTGGCTGAACCATGCTATCATACATCTACTATTGTGTGTGTAACATGCAACAGCTTATTCACAGGAATGTGGGATTTAATAATGTGTCTCTGGTCAGAAAATGTATTACTTTGCATACACTTATAAAAGTTAAAAAATTAACCACCTTGATAGTTTCTAGTAAGTTATCATCATTTATTTTAGTGCTAGTTAGCTAGCATTGTGCTAACAATACCACTAAAAGCATACGTTTTTTTTTGGGTCACAAAACATTTATTACAAAAATTGGAAAAGGTAACAAATTCAATTACATTTGCTTTGCACGTCCTACAAAAAATTGTCACAACGCAGTTTTACATACAGTAAATCCAGATGCAGATTTAGATCCCTAATCTGGTATGGAAAAACTCCCTGGAGGGGAACCAGACTCAAAATGGAACCTGTCCTCTTCTGGGTGATACCAGATTGTGGGATTATATTTATCATTACAGTAGACAGTCATAAGAGAAGAGACAAATGGTACTAAAAAGTTTGAAGGCATCAATATGATCATGTTGTAAGTGGAAGTCCAGGGATGAGCACAGGAGTGTTTATGATTACAGCACTCATTCTTAGAAGTTATGTCTAAAGTATCCAGGTGAAATTTTTTGAAGCAGCAAGATGAGTCCTAGACCTAAATTGTTTTTGGGAACTGTAAATCTTTAGGGTATCTAGGTGATATTATCCACAGTTACAAGGAGAAAATCACAAATGAAGAAAGTTCCAAACAAAGAAGGAGTAGAAGAAAAAACAAGGAGTAGATCATCACGCTCAATCTTGACAGGCTGGAGGGTTAGCAGTAGTATGAGTGAAACATAGAGTCAGAAGCTAACACAACCACGAGGCACCCTGGGACATAAAGCGTTCCACTACAACAAAGTCAACAAACATGTGTGAGTATGTGTGAGAAGGGGCGATACCATCAAAACATCCCAGTTTACCAAAACTCTCTATGCCCCTGAACCCCATGATGTGCTCTTTTATCTAAGAGAAGAGCTGACTAAAAGCTTGACTAAACCAATAGTTTCTCAACCTAGACTTAAAGATGGAGACTGTGTCTGAGTCTTGAACACTGATTGGAAGGCTGTTCCATAGCTGGGTGGAAGGCGTTGTACAAAAAGCCCCTGCTCCCTGCTGCAGTCTTTATTATTCTAGGTACTAATAAAAAGCCTGCACCTTTTGATTGGAGCAGGCATGGTGGATCATAAAAGACTAAACAGTGGATCACTCAGGTAGTGTAGGATGAGACCATTCAGTGCTTTATTGCCAAATTAATGCAAACGAATTTATTGGTAGCTGATGTGGTGTGGAGAAAATAGGGGTAAAATGATTTCTGGTTATAGAATGGACATTAAACTAACAGAAACTTGTTTATGCACCTATTTGAATGTCCAGATGGCAAGACTTTACAATAGTCCATCCTACAGGTAACATAAGCATGAACTTAAGTTTTTTTCTTGCATTCAGTATAGCAATATTTCTGAAATGGAAAAATGCTGTCAAAATGATCGGTAATGGGAAACACACTCAGTCTAATCCAAGAGTCTATTTAAAAAAAATACATTAAATTACCGATCAGTTACAATTTCATTTACAGCATCCACTTTATATATAGTGAATTCAAGATGTTGGCAGTGTATTCTGCATAATCTAATTATATCTTCATTAGATTACTAGAATATATGTTAAGATGTCCTGAATTTTTGTTTAGCTCAGGAATTGACAGTCTTACTATGAATATTCATGTTTCAATTATCAGTCATTATAATTTTAGTAATTGGTGCAATTATGGTGGTTTCTACTTGCTGATAATTGTACTCCACATTCCAAGATACATTACCAGTCAAACTAGCCACAGAGTTAGCTAACAGTGTAGCGTAAATGCGCTAATCTGTATTATAATAGTTAGTGCTTGTTGCAGTTCCTATTTTTTACTACTAGATGCAATAAAAAAATCACTACAATGCTAAATGGGGAAATTTTTTTTAATGATTACACAACATTTAGAAATAAGAACAAATTGAAGGAAAATGGGCTTATATCTGTTTTTTTTTGGTCGAACTTTGCCCCACCTAACCCACCCTTGAATATGGATGCAGATTTAGAATATCTGATGAGAAAGCCAATGACAGTGGCAAGTCAAAACTTTATGAGAACTCGGAGCCATGGGGTTGATACTTGGTCGACTTTCTTGATTAAATGGTTCTAATCATTAATTCTGCTAACACTTACTAACGACAAGAAACTTCTATGAATTAACCGTAGAACAATGGTTAGTGTATTTGTTGGAAAATAGTGTTGAATATATGCTACTGGCTTATTGAATAGCTAAATCTATAATAACACATTACTGACTATGAAAGTGCCATGAATGTAAAAGCAATTGATTTTTATTTCTTTTGTTTTCTGTAACCATTTTTTGTGGCAAAATGGTGATGATAAAGCTTCAGTTACTTCCCTATGTCCCACCCAAAAATCACATCCATTAATTACTACAAGACAGCACACAAAAGTACCAGCATATACATTATCATATGCATTCGCCTGCATGTCAGGGTTTTATATCACTGAAGGAAATGGAAATGTGGAGATACAGTAAAGACTCGCCTGGGTTTAAATAGATCTTTTTCTGTGCTTTTGTCCAGGCAGGAGCCGCAGTAATGTGAGGCTTTGTGGTTTGTGTCTGGGAGAGTTCAGACTGGTGGTTAGGGTGGACACATGTTGGACCAGTGCACTATGAAAAAGACTGCGCTGGGGTGTTAGGGACAGTGCTCCCGAATACTGTTAAGCAGCATTTGGAAAAGGAATAATAGTTAATATGGTATATTAAACATATTTTTTGTTTTTACTCTTATTACATGGAATAATTATAAGACATTATCACAAGCAGTGTGTCAGTAACAGTCTATCATATTCATTTCCATCCAAATCTGAAAATAATGAAAGGTATAACAATAATGATGCACGCTTAATCCTCATAACTACCATTTTCAGAACCTACAAATGTTTTGCATCATCTTACTTCAAAGATTTTAACTGATGGTGGGGCAGCATGTTAGAGTTGCCTCCTCACAGCTTGATCCTAAGCTCAGGTTACTGTCTCGAGTTTTCATCTGTGTCCGTGTGGGTTTCCTTTGGGTTATTCCTCCCACCTCCCAAAAGCATGCTGGTAGATGGCTTAACTATGATGAACTGCCCCTAGGTGTGAATGAGTGTGTGAATGTGTGTGTACATGGTAGCATGCAGTGGACTGGCATCCCATCCAGGATCCAGGACCGCCACACTGACCAGGAAAAAGCAGTTACAGAAAGTGAGTGAGTGATTTTAATTGACTGGATTCTCTCCTAAAGGACTAATGTAGTATTATATGAAATATCTGACATTCTATCTTGTATTATATCCTTATAATACTAAAGTCATGACTTGCCAGAAACCTCAGGTGCTAGCTCTGCCATAGACCCTCTTCCTGTCTCTCAGCAGTGTCCTGTTTTTTTTTTATCTCAGTAGTACCAACATTTCAGGTGACTAGGTGCAGCTCCTGGTCTCTTTTATAAGTTTCTCTTTCAAATCCACCAGCTGCACTGGTACCTACAATTAGAGAAGTTTGAAACTCCCACCTTTGCCAATCTAGAAAGAAGCAGAATTAAATGGAAAGTATTGACTTTAAACTTAAACATCATCAAACAAGACATTTTGCTAGCCAGGGACAACGTGTCACCACTCCAGAATGGGCATGTACTGGCTAACATGTTCTGTATTACACACCTGGCAGCCAAACAAAAGCCAGATGAAATATTAGGACCATACGGGCTTTAAGTGCTTCCATGCCATCCTTCAGGATAGTCTGTATTTCAGGATATTTTGATTTCACAACAATTGAAAGTATTTTTGTTTGCTATTATGGCTTGATATGTTCAGATTTAGAGGATTAGTAAAATGTTTTGAAACTGTCAGAAAATACAACAAATTACAAAAAAACCCTCCAATTTACACGAAGGCAGATTTTTCCAAACTGAATTTTTGAATCATTTGTCTGTTTCTAGAAGCTCTGCATTGATTCTAACCTGCTAAACATGCCAGATTTGACTCAATTTGAATAAAATATGGAGTTAACTGGCTTTGAGTTAACTAACTATAGAATGAACTGGGTTGGGAAAAATGGAACCACTCCTCCTACCTGATACGGCAAGTGCGGAGATTATGTTGGCCTGAAGCTTTGAAAATTTAGCATTCTTTCTGCACCCCCTCTGCTAGGCTTCTACCTCTTGGGTGTGTCTTTTAGGCAGATCTGGTTTATTCTTAGTGTGGCTGGATCTGCTTTGCCTGTAATGTTTTAAAATGTGCATGTGAATTCATTTATAAACTGAAAAACGTTGTATTTACCTAAGTAATGACTATCTGGAGCTGCACGAGTAATAAACTACAGCGTTCATGATTTTTAAAAGTGCTTGAACAGAAAGGCAATCTTATAGATATGTTCTTCAATGAGAGTCATACCATAAACATTTTGCAGCTTGTTGTGCCATGGTGTTTGATTTTTCAAACTCACACGTGGCAGCTGTGATGATGTAATGTTGTCAGCTAACACCAGTTTTGACGTAGTTTCCTTCACAAAACAGTATATCTTGCATAATTCATAAGATGTCCACTATGTTTGACTCAGCGCTATTAGATACTACTTAGACTGTTGTGTGGACCATTAAGAACATTTCATGTTTATGGTGCTGAGAGAGTCTAAGGCTGCAAAGATTCCTCAGTCGCTGAGCATCTGGTGCTTCTCGCGTGTTTCTACTTGCAGAAAGGGGAGAGAACGCTTGAGTTGTTGCTGGAGAAATTCATGCCAAACCCCCCAAGCTTTCCCTTTGTCCTTCCTCCTTTTTCTTTTTTCCTCTCTATGACCCTCCTTGTTCCTGGGATTCTATCAATCACAGCTTCTTTAGCTCTGCAAAGGCTTGACTTAAAGCTTTGTAATTTACTAAAGTACCTCAGGGAACTAAACTAGCAAGCAGCCATTTAGAAATTCCCTTAAAATAATCACATACCATAACATTTTGCAGTGGTCACTATTTATTTAGTGTAGAGCAAACTATGATTTTAAGGTGTTTAGACATATATTTTGATAAATTTGGACATTTAATGTAAGACTTGTTGACATTTGCAAAAAAAACCAAACCCCCAAAACAACAGTTTAACCTTGAGCTCTGCAGTCTGTCTGAAAATGTTCCTCAGTGAAGTAAGTACAAAAATCTGTGCCTGACTAATGCTTTCCTGACATCACTCCAGCTTTTTCTGCATGAATATTTGACTCAACACTGTAGAAGGTAGTCCAGTGTTTTACTCTAGATTTTTTTCAAGACTCCTTTATACATATACTCTTGCAGAAGCAGTTTAAACACATACATCTACAAAGTCCTGGGGTTCGCAGTTAGCAACTGTCAATATGGAACGGGATTTCCAGAAATTAGCTTGGTCCCTCTGAGGACAATTAAACTTGGACAGTTAAACTGAGGTCTGAATGTCTGCACTGGACTGGATCTAATTTTCTTTGTCTATCATCTCTACCATCTCTTTCTGGATTACCTACAACAAGCTAAGGGGCTAAATATTACATGTTTTACTAAATGTACTGCTTTACTCTAGAATCTGAGAGACATATACATATATCCATACATATACATATATACTTGTATATGTGCTGGAGCCCTCAAACTGTTCCCCTGCTGGGAATCCAGCCAAGAACAAGCACTTTCTCAAGGAATGCCTGGAGATCCAGAAAAACTCTACATTCATTCATTCATTTCAGGGTTGTGGTGGATCCAGGGCTAATCCAGGGAACAATGAGGGCATGAGGCAGGGACACACCCTGAATGGGATGCCATTCCATCACAGGGCCCAGTGCATACAAACATCCATATCTAGGGTCAATTTGTCATAACCAGTCCAGGTTCATTAATGGCTTTAGGAGCTGGGAGGAAACCAAAAAAGCCCACATGGTGAAAACTTGTAAAAAAAACTCCACACAGACTATGACTTGATTGACCTTGAAACTGGAGCTGTGAAGTGGGAATGCTACCCACTGCACAACCATGCCACCCAAGATTGTACAGCTTAGTAGTAATAACTGGTTCAGTGGGGAAAACTGGGATTTAGATACTGACTCTTCATAAACACCTAAGGGTAAATCTTCCACCTTTAAGTTTCACACATGGGATGCTATGAAAAAAAATGCCCTCCCAACACCACTGTGAGATAACTGCACTCTTACTTTCGAACTCAACTCTGCAAGCAAGTCAAGGCCCCGACTCCTCCCTCAGGATTTGCGTGGGTAGACTCGATTACAGGGTTGCGGGCTGTCTTCTGAATACTTGGCAGACTTGCACCTTGAAGTCGTAATGACATGGCTTGTCATGCCTCTGTCTTTAGAGAGAATCATTGTCCAACTCTCTCTAACAAACCCATCATTTTCCCTAAAAGTGGACTATTTTACTGTCTCACCAACACACACTAATTTCATGTATTGAGATTCTGAGCACAGGTTCTTGATGAGACGGTTTGAAGGTTTGTAGGTTTAAAGGTATATAGGACATCTGTAGCTAGATAAAATTGGAATTACTGTCTAGTTGGACATTAATGCTCCTCCTAATGAAATTAATATGCTTCATTCTCATACCACGTCACCAGTGGACATGCTGGGATGTGGATGCCTGAAGGAAAAGGAGCTGTTAAGTATAGACCACCCCTTAGATATGGCTCCTCCCATTTCAGAAAGCATGCCAGGGGGAAAACTTGGAAGATGTTTTCATTGCATGATCTATCTAATTTTGGTTTTCAATAACGCAGCATGAAAAAATTATTGTGAGCAATGTTTTAAGGTAACAGGAAAACTGGAAACACATGTACACACCATATTTGTCCAAATACACATCTGGTGTTTGAAGCTGTCCATGTTTAGCCATTTTTGTTTTAAAATGTGTAACCTCAACAACAATGTTTTCGACAAGGGAGCTAAGAGAACATTTGGTGTTTCTACACGAATTGCTTCATTTGTGTCACACTGCGACATGGTTTTTCTTCCTTCGCCTTAGTCCGGCCTCATTTCCTTAATCATGCAGATGTGTCTCCATGGTCCTGTTCCTTATTTAACCCCCGCCCCCAAGCACCAGTCCCCTCCTCCTTACCAAGACGCCCATGCAAACAGTGAGAGAGAGAGAGAGAGAGAGAGAGAGAGAGAGAGAGAGAGAGAATGGAAAATGTGACTGAATTCTTCCCAGACTTCTGATAATGTGCATATGGTGGGTGGAAGACACCATATTACTGTTTCAGCAAAATGAAAGAACACAAAGGCAGCAAAACTAGTCCATGTCAGACTAGTTAGTAAGATTGCTTAGACTCAAGATTAAAGAGATTTTAATGTTCAATTTAAAAAAGAAAAAAAAGGCTCATGGTGGAAGAGTTTGAAAGAGTCTGAAAAATGATGATCCATTTCACTCCACTTGTGTCTCACTGTGAATTTGCTGTCCAAGGGGTGTGGCCTAAATGTGTTTCAGATTTCAAGTTGTTTTGTGTAAAAGCAGCTTAGAGCATAAAACAGCATACATCACTGACATAGCAATAATCTTTTTTTCCCTTTCCTTTTTTTCACACCAAATACACCCCTGAAATAAAGACAAGCTAATCCACCCATTTCCTGATTAGTTCTTAATACCCAGTGGTTATTAAGGTAGACATGAGCAGAGATGTCAATCAATTTAAAAAAAGATTTACCATTAAAGCAGACTTCTATTACAATATTAATAGCACATACATAAGGAACTTTGTTTCATGCTTTGTAGAACTGTTCAGTGCTCTTTTCAATCTAGACATAATTTCCAGTTGCTCTGGCAGACATTTAATTTCAAAACCTCTGCCCAGGGAAACATCTGGAAAACGTTCTCTGTAGACTCTATGTTTAATACATTGTTCTCTATTTCTCTTGCTGTTTATATGCATGATCCCTCTTCATTTGTTTTATTTTGTAGCTTTTGGGTGCTTTCTTGCTTTCTGTCCATTTTTTCCTGAACCTGTTGAGTAAACAGCTAGGCAGGATAAGAGGTCGTCTCATTTGTTTTCATAGCACTGATGAAGTGCATGCCCTGACAAAGACTTCTATCACAAAATGAACTATAGTAGTATAAAAGTTGTAGAATCATGTCAGTATCAATGCTTCCTAACTGCCATCATCATGCCAAAGTTTTAATTGTTAAAAGTCAAAAGTAAACTCATCATGTGAGGTGTGTGAGAGAGCATGGTGGGGGAACTTAGCTCAGCGCCGAGGTCTGGAAACCTCATCAGTCATCTCCTGACGCCACCGCACAGGCACTCATAAATACTGCTGCAGGCCTGTGCACAGACTGCGAGAGAGAGAGAGAGAGAGAGAGAGATGGAAAAGGGGGAGCAGAGGGAAAGGAAAGACTAAGGACAAGAGATGAGGTGGAACGAAAATATGGTGGCTAAAGTATGAGCCGCAGATAGAAACAGTACAAGAAAGAGGGATGGCGATAAAGAATGAGAGTCTTTAGTTGTATATATGCTGAAAGAAAAAGAGAGAGGCTGGATAAAGCTTAAAGAGAGCGCTGACCTGAATAGCTTAGGTCTGACTCAGACACTCTTCAGATAGCAAAGCTGCAGGATTCTCCAATTAGGACAGCCATAGGGAAAAACAGTCACACACATTTCATGAGTGATCATATGTTTTTCCACATGTGATTATGTCATTAACGTGATCACATGAAATGCTTGGAGTTGTGTGAATGTTTATGTGAAAATAAATTGATTGTGTGTGTAAAAAATATCACAAGCGAAAACAAACAAAACAAAACAAAATTGGATTTGTATCTCTCCTGTATCAGGAAGATAGTTTCAGTGTGTCAAAAGTTAACTCTGAGTTTAGCTTGCTAGCCAGATATTCATCAGCCACTTTAAAGTTGTCTACTGCCTAGCCTAGCTTTACCCTGCCTCTTTGAATCCCTAGATATTAGCATGAATGTTTACATTTTTTAGGTATTTAGCACATGACTACAGTTAATGACAATCATAGCTAGCAAATATTACCTTCTTAGAGAAGTATTATTTCCCCACTGTATTTTTGTTGGTATTAAATCATTTGTTGCAGCTTATGTGATGGAATGGTAAGCTAACTTCCTACTAACAAAAAAAGCTACATACTGTAATTAATCAGCATGTGTACTGTATTCGATATACTGTATATTAGCATAAATAAGCTAGCTACTTATGCTTTCTTTCTGAAACCCTGTTAATAAATTCTGTAAATAAAGTTAGCAGATGCATTAACTGATTTGTATCATCATATTTTGTCCACCGTATTTTAATCTATCAATTCATTTAATTGGGAGAATAAAATTGTCAATAGGCTAGCATCATACAGTAGTGACTCTGAGATTATCATGTTCTCCAAGTAACCACATGGTTTGATTCGGTGTCAGTCAGCCTGCTCTATCTCAACCATTTCTTATCTTTAAAG
>JAQQZX010000006.1:2949884-2974021 GCA_030068355.1 Notoglanidium maculatum | reverse complement strand
CTTTATTTTGTTTGCTTTCTACATTGTAAAACATTACTGAATACATCAAAACTATGAAGCAACACGTATGGCATATAGTTATGTGGTAAGCAAAAAAGTGTAAAAAAAAAAAACAACAAAAAAACAAAATATATTTTGTTATATATTATATATGTTAATATTTAAATTGTAATTTAAATTATAAATTTAAATTTAAGGCAGACCAATGTTCAGTCCCAGTCCAGCACCAATTTAGAAACCCCGCCAGGAGACGTCGTCAGGCAGCAGCCCTGCCGTGTGCTGGAAGCCCGGCGTCATGCTATTGAGGCTAAAGGGGCACAAATGCTGAGAGATGGAGTCATAAAGGAACCCTCCAGCCAGGGGTCCAGCCCCATCCTTGTGGTGCCCAAGCCAGATGGCAGCCTTCACCTGTGTACCAACTTCCATAAGCTCAATGAGGTCTCAGAATTCACTGGCTATCCCATACAGCAGGTGGACAAATTCGTCGAGCAGCAGGGGAGGGCTCGATTCATCCTGACAAAGGGGTACTGGCAGGACCCACTGATGCCCTTGTCCCGAGCCAAAACTGTGTTCAATATCACCTCTGGACACTGGCAGTACGGAGTTCTCCCCTGTGGGCTGCACGGAGCTCTGTCGACATTCCAGAGGCTACAAACCCACCAGAGCTACGTGGCAGCCTACCTCAACGATGTTGTCATCCACTCGTCCACCTGGCAAGACCATCTGTTCTATCTGTGATAAGTCCTCGAGGAGTTAAGGAGGGATCACAGTGAACCCCAAAAAGTGCCATCTAGGGCTGACCGAGGCACAGAGCCTGGGGTACAGCATTGGCCTGGGTCTGCTGAAGCCCCAAGAAAGAAAGGTGGAAGCAGTGCAACAATATCCAAGGCCCATGACAAAAAAACAGGTACGTGCCTTTTGGGGGCTGGCGGGATATTATCGCAGGTTTGTGCCTAAAGACAGTACTGACCAGCTCTCCAGTTTTTCACAACCCTGACTTCGGGCGGCCCTTCCTGGTCCAAAAGGATGCCTCCAAGGCCAGTATAGGAGCCATGCTAGCCCAAGACTTCGACAGAGAAGAGCATGGTATACATCAGCAGGAAGCTCACCCCAACCGAGCAGCGCTATGCCGCTGTTCCCGATCTCTGAGGACTGTGATTTCTAGCAGGACAATTCTCCATGCCACACAGCCAGGTCAACCAAGGTGGATGGAGGACCACAAGATTAGCACCCTGTCATGGCCAGCCCAATCTCCAGACCTGAACCCCACTGAAACTTCTGGAATGTAATCAAGAGGAAGATGGGGGGTCACAAAGCATCAAACAAAGCTGAGCTAATTGAATTTTTTTGCACCAGGATTGGCATAAAGTCACCCAAGAGCAATGTGAAAGACTGGTGGAGAGCATGCCAAGATGCTGTTACAATGAAAGCTGTGATTAAATGTCACAATTAAATATTATTATTATTATTATTATTATTATTATTATTATTATTATATGATTAAATATTGATTTCTGAACTCTTCCTAAGTTCAAACATTAAAATTGAATATGATCTTTATTTCTATGTATTATTCAAGGTATGAAAACACTCCATGCTTTTTGTTATTTTGACCAGTTTTCATTCTGCAAGTAAATGCTTTATGTGATAATATTTTGTGTGGAATTTGGGGGAAATGTTGGCAGTAGTTATGGAATAAAACAAAAAAATTCATGTCCCTCAAACAAATATCTATAAATAGCAAAAACCAAATAAACTGTTAATTTTACAGTGGTATTTAATTTTTTTCCAGAGCGCTAACACTCTCTCTCTCTCTCTCTCATATCTTTTATCACAACCCAATTACTTACTAATTAAACTTTATTTCCTCTTCCATTGTTCCTGTATTCAGGTTCAATTTGTGGCAATGACATGAGGTTACAGTATTCATAGTTTTAATAAATGTCACTTTTGACTTGTAAAAAATAAATATTGTTAAAATGTAGCATAACATGTCACTAAGGTTTCCATCGCAGTCTCACAAACCCACTGCATCGCCGCCATGACAAACAACAATAAAGTTTAGTTAAATTTAGTTCATTGTTAATTTTCACTCTAGGGAACAGTAAAGAGTCTCCGCCGCCTCACTGCGCATCTCCTGATCAGTAGAAGAAGAAACCACTTCCGCTCTGAGTAATCATGGCGCCTCCGAGTAGAAAGCAAGTGCTGAGGTTCATCGCGCAGTTCGGAGCTTTTATTCTGACTCGTTTCAGTTTCTGGAACTGCTTCAGCATGCTCATGCTTTTTGCCGAGCGAGCCGATGTGAAAAGGTAAAAACCATTCGTTAGAATCAGCTCCGGTAATCTCAAAGATTTTACATTTACTGAAAGGGCAGCTAACACTAGCCTGTTAGCATGGTGAGTAAATAAAGTGTACTCGGCTTTCTTTTAAAAGGAGAGTTTTACATAAGACCCCATCAGCCCTTAGATATTTTCTGCAATTGTGTATATTCGTTGGCTCAGTCTCAAATGAACTCTTTGATAAATAATAGGGTAGGGTACTGGCAGGACCCACTGACGCCCTTGTCCAGAGCCGAAACTGTGTTCAGTATCACCTCTGGACCCTGCCTGCACTATCTGGGTCCTGCCTGCGTAGGGTGAAGTCGTCTGTATTTCGCACCCTATTTAGTGCACCTATGTAGACTGCAAGGAGCGGATTCGTCTTGAACCAAAGGAATGGTCACGGCACTTCCGGTATCCGCCTCCACATCTGGATGAACTCACTGCCCATGCTTTCATTTTTCATCTCAAAACCTTTTAATTAGCTCTTTTTGTGGATAAGTGGTTATGAAAATGAAAAACGTTGGGGGGTTTTTTGTGGCAACCTTCAGCTTACATGGCTATAAGATCAAAAGAAAGAAAAAATAATCAGAAAATTTTTAAAGTTTTGCATTGAAAGTGTGTTTTAAGAGTATTCAGCTTGTTAGGCTAACTGCAAATGGTCCTTTCTATGAGAGAACCATTACTTATGTAAAAAATGCCTTAGGTTATTTATATAACAGCTTGTAGCTGTTATCACTTATGTTATAGCAGCTATAAATGTCCCTTCTCTCACTTGATGTTAAGAAGACACAGCTTATGGTATTGAGAAACCGGAAAGTGCAAACTCCTCTGTCCTTAAGACTTTCCCATACTGGAAAAGTTACACAGGATTTTGAGGCCCAATGTATTGCTAAATAACACTGCAGTACGTTTTAATGTAATTATTACTCTTAGTTAATGTGGCGCGTCCACCGTACAAATCCCTATGATAATATATTTAGAACACATGTATCAATATACAGCGGTGGTTTGAATTACAGCCGGCACTAATGTCAGAGCCGTTGTTACTGAAAACTAATCAGCACCTTCTGACCAGTCAGAATCGAGAATTCAGCAACGCTGTGTTGTAAATGTCTTTCAGGAAGCCAGATATCCAGGTGCCGTACCTGTACATTGACATGGCTGCAGCAGTGTTGTGTGCCAGTTTCATGTCGTTCGGGGTGAAGAGGAGATGGTTTGCTCTCGGCGCTGCAATCCAGTTGGCTTTCAGCACGTACGCATCCTACATCGGTGGACAAGTCCATTACGGAGACTGGTTAAAGGTACGTACAAAGTCAGAGGCAAATAATACATGAGGCACATCAGCTAATCAAACGCAGTTTAACTTGATTTAAACTGGCAAAAGGTGGTCCGTTGATCTGTTTATTCATGGGCATGTTTTATATGCATTGTGTCATTTGCATGTTCCTCAGGTGAGGATGTACTCGAGGGCCATGGCCGTTATCGGAGCTTTTCTAGTGTTGGCGAGTGGAGCAGGAGAAGTGTACAGGCAGAAACCACGCACACGCTCACTACAGTCCACCGGCCAAGTATTCCTAGGAATCTATTTAATTTGCGTGGTAAGCGTTTTCCTTCAAACGTATCCCTTATTCCAGTGTTACGTTCTCTTACTAGCATCAACATCTTATGTGCTTACAGAAAAGAAGGGCTCTTTAAGGGTTTAGAGGGTAAGTTAGGGTTCTTAGCTTGCAGAAATGGGTTCCAGTTGGAAATTCTTTTGATAGAGAAGCACTATTGTCAGCGGGAGGACCAAAGAACCATTAATGTTGGGGAAAAAATGTTCTAATAGCATACATCAAGCGATCAGGCAGTTTGCGTTAAAGATATAAGACCAGGAATTTTTGGTATGATGATTGTGTATCAATCCCCAATCTGTCATTTATCACTCATCCCATGTGAATCAATCAGAAGGACAAATGGTGTCCGTTATTTGTTTTTAATTTTTTTTTTCACTCTTCTCATTGTCTTTCCCAAGGTTTACTCCCTCCAGCATAGTCAGGAGGACAGATTGGCGTACTTGGACCACATCCCCGGTGGAGAGATCACCGTTCAGCTCCTGGTCATTCTCTATGGTGTGCTCGCTCTGTCCTTCCTCTCAGGGTACTATGTGCGTTTAGCCTCTCAGATCTTAGCCGTGCTACTCCCACTGATCATTCTGTTCATCGACGGAAATGTCGGCTACTGGCACCACACGCGCCGCGTCGAGTTCTGGAACCAAATGAAGCTGATCGGACACAACGTGGCCATCTTCGGAGCCGTGCTTATCCTTGGTACAGATGGCTAAACACACAGGAAGTGAATCTCAGCTTAGCAAAAATAGTGGACAATAGCTACATCCAAACTACATCGAACTGCACTGAACAGTTGGTCCAAATTATGTGCTAAATGTCAAAATAGTGTGGCAGCTCTTGAGTTCAATATTGGCTACGTCCAAGCCCAGAGGAGATAACGTTTCAGATGCTGAACTGCAGAGCTGGCTTTGTATCTGACATCATTCAGCACGCTAATGTGTGGTGTGGTATTTGGAGGTGGTGCATGACTGAAGAGATGGCACGCTATTTTCACATACTGTTCTCATAATCATCATGATTATGTTGCCTGTTTCTCAGGGTTGAATTGAAATACTTCTATCATTAGGCTAGATACTGACAGGCAAATAATTTATGAATTCAGTTTTCACCTTGCTGCGTTTTGTCTGTGGTCACGTCATTTTAAGGAAAAGTCCAGTTTGAAAAATGTTGTCTAAATGTTTACATTTCATTTTAGCTTTTTTTTTTTTTAATTTTATTTAATTTAAAAATGTTGGATTGGTAATTGGAGCCTGTTTAAAAGGCTGTTTTGCTGTTCCTAATGCTGTATAGTATGTTAAAAAAAAAAGGAAATTTTTTGTCAGCTGTCTTAAGCAATTCCAAGACTGCTCCAAGTGCAGCTCCTAGCACTACATTCGTTCTTAATGAGATATCATTGCATCATTGTTTAATAAACAGTGGAAGTTTTCTATTTGAAGTCTTTTTTGTGTTGTTTCACTGTTGTCATCCTTCTTACCCCAATCCTTCCTGTCAGGGTAACAGCCATGGGCACACCGTCAAGTGTTCTATCAAACATCATCTTTATTAACTGCTTTGTCTTGGTCCAGGTTTTCCAGTCTTCAGCAGTCTAGTATTGATGACCTGCGCCTGCTGTAGCCTCGGATTCTTGGCTTGACAGGAGTGAAACCCAATGTGGTCTTCTGTTGTTGTAGCCCATCCGCCCCAAGCTTCGACAAGCTGCATGTTCTGAGACGCGCTTCTGCTTGCCACGGTTTTGCGAGTGGTTATTTGAGTTAGTGCAGCCTTCCTGTGAGCTCAAACCAGTCTGGCTATTCTCCTCTTATCGAGAAGCCGTTTCTGTCTGCAGAACCGTCACTCACGGCATGGCTGTCATGTGTGAAAATCCCAGCAGATCAATGAACAGATGCTAGTCATTTCTTCCATTGTTCTGAAAAGATTTTTCTCTAAAGGAGGAATCATGTGGTAGCATGCAGGTTGTTCCCAGACATGCAATAATTCCAAATTAAGAAGTTACTGACAAACATGTAATCTTGAGATGCTCCCACACGTTCCTAGCTTTATCGTTTACTTTGTATGGTTCTGTTTGGCCATGTACGTAAACTCACCAGCACCAATGTCGGTTGTTTAAATAGCTGAGAAAGCAAAAAAAAAACTTTCAAAAACAGTCCAAGACCTCTTCTCCTTGAGAAAAATTAACATAATCAACAAGAAATGTTGGTTACTGTTAAAGTACTTGACTAAGACGTTATGTACATGAACTCACTAGCAAAACACTGCAGAAATGTCTCTTGTGGGACTGCAGGGCCTGAAGACTGATGCTCTTCAGCAAGAGGACAGATAAATCCCAAAACCCTTGAAAGATGTTCTGCTCACATCCAGGAACCAGGCACAAAGGGAGGTTTTGGGGCCATGGACGTTTCAGATTTAACGATCGGGATATAGCATGAAAGACAATGTCGTCTTTGGACACCACAAATTACCAACATTAGCACTTTGTTGCAGAGCTGTTGTTTGCATTTACAGCTTCAAGATGTCTAGAGTAATTAGCTATTTGCAGTATTGTGGTTCAATTTTTGGCTCCTGGCAAATCATATTCAGTACTCCAAGGTTAGGAAGGTCCTTCTGATAGACTCACAATTTTCTCCATGTCTTTTAAATAGGATTCAAGTCAGGACATGGCCGTGCACGGCCTTCCTGAGTTACTGTGGCTGTATGTTTGAGGTCTTAGGGAATCTTCCCCACAGGTTCAGTTTCTTGGCTGATTAAATTCCCCTGCAGTGCATCACTTCATTCATGATTCCTCAAAATCTTCTTCTCCTTATGTGTGCTCCTGTTCGGGGTCACCACAGACGATCATCCATTGCCCGCTTGTCGGTTTTCCTCCGGAAGCCCTTCCTGACGCAACCTTCCCAGTTTATCCTGGCTTGGTCCTGGCATGACGAACATACTAACGTGTGCAACCCAGTGGCTGGGACCATTCACATTCACACCTATGGGCAATTTAGAGTAGCCAAGTGACCTAATGTGCATGCCCTTGGCATGAGGGAGGAAACCCATGCAGGCACAGGGAGAACATGCAAACTGCACAGAAAGGCACTCTGGTCAACCCGGTCAGAGATCGAGCCATTGACCTTCTTGCTGTCAGGCGACAGTGCTAACCACTGCCACTGCACCACCATGCTAACCTCATGATTCGGCAGAATAAGGTATTAGTTCAAATATATTTATTATTTAAGCTCTTACTCAGTTCATGGCTTGAATTGCCATCATTTTACATTGTAAAGAAGTTGGTGCAGGGAAGTAACACCTAACCATCACACCCATATGTGGTTCATAACCATGTTCCAAAACATAGTGGAAAGCCTTTGCCTTTCCAGAAGGTTTGGAGGTTATTATAACTCCAAATAACTAAATCTGCAACAGGATTTAATACAAGCACATATGGGTGTGACGGTCAAGTGTGCACATTCTCTTTGCACTACAGTGTATAAAGACACATATATATGGGCATTTTTCCACTTCGCAAACTATGACCTTGGTGCCCAGTCATCTGTATAGATTTTAGAAAAGTTTGAAAACCATCCACCAGACATACTTTATTCAGAGGCGCATTAGCCTTGAAGACAAATTCTAATTACAAACCTGGAAATCATGCAGTAACCCTACCTTTTTCCAGCAGCAGTCTTGGATTTGTGCAGAGTACCATCTTCAGAGATTGACGTCAATCATATCGGATATGGTTAATAATCTAAACATCGTCATAAATTATTTAAGGCTTTACTGATGTGAGCAAGTGGAATAATGTGGTATCTTCTTGCATTTCCTGTATGCAACTAATACTCCATCACAGTGTAATTAATCCTCAAGAATAACTGAATGCTTAAGAACACATTTAACACCGCTTTAATGCTCTCCTAACCTGATAGGAAGCTCTTTGTGAATTTCTAATATCTGTCATAGTATCTAACAATCTAAAAAGCTAGATCATTCAGTCGTATCTTTGTTTACGCTCCACTGCTGCTTGAAGAAAGATCGCACACCTGCTAGTGTTACGGTTAAAAAAACAAAACCATACACTTTCTACCCAGGAACAGCATGCTTCATATAGGATTAATCCACTCAGCCCAACAGACACGCCCATCTCCACAGAACAGTCAACACCAACAACGTTCATTCTCATACAGACAATGTGAAATGTCTAAATCTGTGTATAATATTAATCTGAATATACACAGTAGTCTTATACCTTATTCATTCATGTTTCTATAGCGACAGCTAATTCACAAGGACTTGAACAGCTGACTCGCCACATAATCCAAGACTAATAAATGGATAAAAAAAAAAGAAAGATATTTAATAACGAGAAACGGATAATCATACGTGACGTTTGCTGTTTATTTGATAATTATGGAAAAGTCTTCAGTGTCGGTGCTTGGTAACAGTCAGGACAGAACAGTAAATCTGTTCCTTTAGGTTTTCTGCCACAGGAAAGTCTTTAGGGTGGAAGATGTGGCACATTTTACGTTTCTTGGTAACATGACAAGCTGCATTTCTGGCCTCAATAGAGTGATGGGGCTGCTGTTTATAGCTGCTATAAGGCAAATAATAACAGGAACTAACGTGCTTCATAGATGTTCCACAACCTTAAAAAGTACAAGGTGTTATTGTTTAGGAAGTAAAAACTGTACTTAAGCTTAACAGAAATAAAATACACTGTTACACATAACGTCCCAAACAGTCATTGATTACGTTCCTATAAATGTGTTTTATTCCTTACGTATCGCCGGGCTGTATGCATCATCACAAGCTACCCCTCTTAATCCAGTAAAATGTGCAAGATTTTTACATTTACTATATTCAAAACCTTGCAAACTGCCCTGAAGATTTCTCACTGCAGCCTGTTCTTTTGCGTTTGACGGAGAATTGAGTACCGTGTGAACGCGAAGGCATCTTGTCTGACTTATCCTCCTAATTCTTCGCATACCATCAAGCATGGTGAAGGACACCGGGATCTCGTAACCTATCCAGACTTTCTGAGCAAGTCACTACGGTTAAACTGTACTCGCAGTTGAAACTTTACTTCACAAACAAGATTCTTTCGTTCGACGATTAACGTGGGCTTGTTCATGTGCTCAGAGTGAAAATGATGTTCTTAAAAAAAACTACGTCTGTACAAGCAAGTAGAAAAACACTAATTAGTAACAGTTATTAGCTAGAACAATTAACTAACGTTTTTACATCGCTAGCTAGTTAAACAAATCAGTATGTTCATCATAAACATTAGTCACTGCACAGCAATGGGAAGAGTAACTGAGCAAACCAGCGAACTAATCTGAACTCGACTCAACTGACTCTTACGTGATTCAAGTCACTCAAAGAATGTGCTTTTGCCTAAACTGAATGATGCTAATTTGGGATCATTCTGGCCAGACAGCACAAAATGATCCACTGTATAATTGTGAAAATGATTCAGTTCAAGTTCGCATGTTAATGACCTCAGTCCCGGTGCTTGTAATAGTGGACCAGCGTGAAAGTCTTCATACGGAATCCTGATCGACATCAGTGTCTACATTCAATTAACTGAAAAAATTTTTAAAAACCTTGTATTTGAAAAAATCCATTTATTGTGTGTATGTATGTATGTATGACACACACCCACACACACACACCTGAGGATACATATACACACAGTACTGTGCAAAAGTATTGAGCCACCCCCCTCACGTCTTAATATCCTTTTAATAGGAAATAAAACGGTGATTTTTTGCAACATGTGCACACATGCATGTAAATCCAGTTTATAACACAAAGCGTTTGTATAATTCTAACAAGCTTTAAAGTCAATATTTGCTATAAGCAGGATTATTCTTCAACGCAGCCTGAACTCTCTTAAGCAAGCTTTCTTGTAATTTCTTTAAGTAGGCTTCAGGAATAGTTCTCCAGGCTTCCTGAAGGACGTTCCGAAGCTCTTCTTTGGACGCCGGCTGCCTTTTGTTCCGTTCTCGGTCGAGATGATCCCACACCGCTTCAGTATTATTAAGATCCGGGCTTCGGGGAGGCCGATCCGTGACTTCCATCATGGTTTTTTTTTTTCCCTATCGAGGTATGCAGGACGCCTGGAGAACTCTTCTTCAAGACTACATAAAAAAAAAAAAAAAAAAATACAAGAAAGTCTGGCTCTTTGGAAGCAAAATAAGAAGAAATGCGGGGTGGCTCAAGAGTTCTGCGCAGCACTGAATCTCCAGAACCTTCCTTCTGCAGCCTACATCATGCCTCGTTTCTGCTCTTTGAGGTGATTTTTGTTTGTTTTTGTTTTTTAAAAAGCGACAAATTACAGCATTACAGTCAGAAGTTTTGTTACTTTTATTTTAGAAAATGTCCTTTTAAATTGTGGCATTTCAAGTCACATCTTGTTTTAAAATACAGAAAATACAGACACATGTAGAACATGAAGACAGCAAAAAAAGGAAAACTGGGAGGGGAAGGAAACAAAGCTAACGCGCTTTTCTGACTGCTTGAGGTTTTTTCCTTTTTTTTGAGAAAATGGAATTGAAGACGAAGAGAGGATGAAAATGAAGGGAGGGAGAGGAGGGCACAGAGAAAGAGGGAGAGAGAGATGCTGAGAGTTAGTTAGGAAAACTATGGGTTGCTTAATAGTTGGCGTTTTAAATTATTTTTTATAAAGTCTAATTTAGAATGAAGTCTTTTCACGATCATTTTTAACTGATTTTTTTCCATGTTTTTCTGTTTTTTATTTGACCTGGCAGACCCGGGGCCTCTTCGTGACCCCCCACCCTCTGACTGTGACACTGAATGGGGGGAGGAGGAGAGGAGAGAGACAGAGTGAGAGGAAGTGCCGTTCTCGCTCAGCTGTCAGGGCGCTGGTGCCCACCGTGCCCGCTCTGGCCAATCCGTGCCCGCCCCCCATCACCTCAGGATGATAACGACGACTCCTTCTGTGTTTGCTGTGCTTGTGAACGCTGCATCGACTTCTGCGTTTCCACGTCTCTAAAATGTTTCTCAACCTGCGGCAAAGAGTTGACAGCAATTCAAAAACCAAGATCGTCATCCATGAGAATCAAAAACAAACGCCGTTGTATTTTTAATAAAAGAAAATGCCAAAAATAAAACTATTAAAAGAAAAAAATGTTATGCATTGATGAAGTTTAGAAAGGAATAAAAGATGTTGCTGTTACAAGAAATTAATGCAAGGCTGCCCCTTTCATTATACAAGTAGGAATTTGCCTTTATAAAATGGATAACTTCGATACTAAAATCTGATTGGCTAAGCCATGCTTAAAGCCATTGTAAAACCCACACACGCGCACAATGTGTTTTACTGATTTAGGCCTGCGATTTCTCTTGTAGCAGGAACTACTATCAGAGAAATTCATCAACACCTTCTGTCCAATCAGATTCGGGAAATTGACAGCACAGCGGTATAAACATTTTAAAAATACTTTTAATCCGACTGCAAAACCGGCATCGGCGTTACAACATGATGAAATGGATTCGGCAAACTTGGAACTGGCATTACAAACAGCTAGATTTTCACCTCATCAACACTACAGCCTTTAAATGTGTTTCGTTGGACAAAAAACCCTTTTTCGTGGGTTTGGAAAGTCAAACATGATGAAAGATTGGTTTTCAAACTGCTGAATGTTAGCGTAGACCGAGTACGTTACAATCCACAGCGTAAACCAATAAACTCATCACTACTACTGCTACCACCAAGTCATTGCACGGCTTACTTCAGGTTTATAACGTGGAGCTACTGCAGCATTTTAACATCTAATGTTATGTAAATGACTGAAAACCAAAGAAACATCCCCTGCCCTGATTTACCAGTCTAGTGGGAAGTGTTGTGGCGTTATAGGAAATGATTCCACGCTGAGGTGGCGCGGTACGGCCCGACGCAAAGCAGACTGGTTTATGCTTGACGCATGACTCGCAAGAGACACTTTTGGTGGGTTTCAAGATGAAACAAGAGGTTTTTAAAATGCGCGTTATTGTACTGTTGTGAAGCAAGACTTCCTCGTCAATATGTTCACCTTGTGTGCAAACGCGTGGGCCGATGTACTGCAGTATATCAACATAAACTTGATGCAAAGACAAAATAAATGCAACCAATAGTCTGTTTAGATAGCATGGAAGAGAAACTTACAATTTTCCGTATATGACTTAAAGCACTTCCCTCTTTGCCTTTGCAGTTTTCCACCTGATAGGGTGGCGAGATTACGACGTCGTCCATCACAATAATGTTCTTCTCCTGCCATTTGCAGTCTTTAATGCTGGAAGATGGAAAGAGGTTCAGTAACAAGCTTGTACAATTAATTTGTAAATACCCAACAGCAACAAAATGGCATTTTTAAAAAAAAAAAATAGTTTAAATAACTATATAAATCTAATCAATTACATTCAACAAATAAAAAGAGAAGCCACCCAAAACAAATTGCAATGTTACAAACATTAAAGCAGGATTTTAACTGCTATGCATTTTCACCTCATATCAGTGGAATAGGACAGTATTTCATGTTGCCCATTGTAATAATGGTAACATTAATTAGATGTGACAGCACATATAAAAGGTATCCGTCTCGGATAGGGCATCTAAAGGCGTAGCTTCACCTCCAGACTGCTAGGGGCACCCATTTCCACCGTAGAGGCTCATCCTTAGCACCCCTAATTCCACCATAAAAGATGAGGTTGTAAACAGGAAGGGACAAAAATGAGAAAGAAGGGAAACAGTGTGTTGGCATGTTTTTGCTGGCTAATGTTTAATTTGATCTCCAAGAGTTACTCTTGTGGGCTTGTCTCACTGTAGATATGCATTTTTGCATTTTGGGACTTTTCACGTGTTGGGAATATCGGGACACGACTACAGACGCTTACTCGGCTCACGGAGACCGTCGCCCACGTCAGAGGGCCACACCCAACGCCACCTTCGTATCTTCAATTTACACACCGCCGGGAAGAGCATTCCAAGACCTACCGTTTCCGTTGCCTGGATTATTGCAAAGACTCATCACCACCTCACCAACCGTAAGACTGAGAACATCTCGCTACCTGTCTCCCGCTTCCTCTGTTTATGATGTCAATATACTGAATCACTTTGAATTCCACTACTTCAAATGTAACCAAGTGGATAAAAAGTGACATCTGTTTGATTAATAAAAATTGTAATTGTAGGCCAATTGCTGTGGAAGAATGCAAAGAAAAAAAAGGTTTGGAAGAAGATAGTAAATGTCGGGGTGGTACCTTTGGCTATCACAGCTCCCAATCATTGGCATTCTGTTATAGGAAAATAGTCAATGTGTTTCCTTAAATATAAATGTTCAGCATCAGTGTCTACATCACAGACACCTGACAGAACAAGCACGTCACTAACATGCATCAATTATAGGGTCAGGTATACCCACAGCTCCAGGTACGGCTGATCAGAAGGCTGTGTGTGTGTGTGTGTGTGTGTGTGTGTGTGTGTGTGTGTGTGTGTGTAGCCTCACGTTTTATGTATAGTCTGGAATAGTTGCTGGCCCTCGACTGAAACCCCAGCGCTGATTGCATAGGCTTGGGACAACTTGTCTTCCTTTTCCGTCCTTGCCCGATTGGCAAGCTGTGGGAGAAAAACACACCGCCTTACCAAAAAGTCACACAACGGACAGGCAGTTCACGTAAATGAGCAGAAACAATGTTACTTCAACATCTGTCAGCCAAGGAAAACCTCATCGAACTAAATTTCCCATCACCACAATACGGCGAGGAAAAAGGGTTTTGATGCATTAAGACTAAAGTATCATTTTAACCCCGTTAAATCATTTACTAGAGTTTGTGCGAATGTTACTTGTGATGGTGCACTTCAACATTTACTATCATCACACAGGTAAGCTGAATCCCAAATGACTTCTTGCTCATAGCTTCTGCTTTCTACCCAACGACCACTGGGATCGAGCCAGCGGGGGGGGAAAAAGCAGTTGGAGAGCAGAGTAACGGAGTAAAAACGGTGTTTTGGTCTGTGCACTTAAACTGAAAATGAACCAGCGTACAATGCATTTAAAAGTCGGGCATCGGCTTAAGTAACACGTTTTTATGGTCATCCGGTTTAATCTCACCAAAGCAGATACCCCTAAACGTTTCTACTCACTGACATTCTCACTTCTCGCTGTTTACTCAGCACTTGGTCAAGTCGATCTAATTTATTTTCTGCATAATAACTAACTGACTCAATGTGTGCGTGTTTACACTAATAACATGCTCCACATGGGGGCGCACAACTACAACACGAGGATCCCGCTCGCTGGTATTATTATCTAAATGTATCGTGTTGTGTTCATCACAGAACCTCTGCCCACAATAAGAATACAATTGTGATTCATCACAACCCCGTAGCACAAGGGACCTCAAGGTCAAGCGGAGGTTCAGGGGATCTTTGGATTTCTCCTGCAGCAATTAACGGATTCATTTCAGGCGAGCTTAAAAAAAAATAAATAAATAAATAAATAAATAAAATAAAATTAAAAAAAATCAGCATGTGTGTTGCAGGAAACATTAGCAACCATCATGTCTACATAACATCATGCGAAATGCATTTGAGCACCTGGATAATATTTTTGTCGCATCACGCATCACTACTGTCATTAGCGCAATTTAACAAAATTTAGCTAATTAGATGATTTACATACTACAAGTTTTTTACATTTACATTTTTACATTTACTATTTACATTTACAAGTCATACAGTATAATTTGGCTGCGGTCTGATTTTGTTTACATTTAGCACAGACAAAGAAAATGCCGTTTTCCTTTCATTTAAAATGAAGCGACAAAACTAAACCCATGCTAACCGCAGTCATAATTTCAGCATTTCAGCCTTCATGGTGCAGCACTGTGTTTATTACGTAGAGATGTGCTGCTTTTGTTCAAGTGACGCTTGCTGAGGATGAAACGTAGGGGTGCTGATGTCGCCGCACGCCATCCTGCCTGCGCTAGTCTGCCTCCACCTTTCTGATTACACCAGCATCAGCTTGCTCTGTGATTATCACAAACCACCTGCCAGGTACCGTGCAATCCAAAGTGCCAAACTGACAGTTCATGGTCCGCTTAGACCATCGCGCTTGGTTACGCGAGACGATCCTGTAGCAGTTTCCGTTTTTAGCCTGTACGCGTTTCCTCAGTGATAATGCTGTAGTCGGCAAAAATCACACATCGTGAACGAGTCCGGGGTTAAAATTAGTGGATGCCTTGTTAAGTCACCGAAAGGAACGATATCCTCATACGGCAGGAGAATATGGCATGTAATCTGATGAGCAGCTCGTATGAACATGACATTCGGTGGCAGACCGCATCATATCATCTTAGATTTCATATTTGCATATCGAGATGCGACACTCTGTGGCTTTCTGCAGCTGCTCTCTGGGTCCAGCAGGGGGCTACTGAGCCGGCGGGATGTACGTTCCCCCCACCCAAAGCTCCACCCAGCATTATGATTTGTAATTAGGTACACAGTTGACTGTGCAGTCATTCTATAGTTATGGAACTATGGATCCATTTTGAAATTTTTCCATTTAAATCCTTCTTAAACACTTCTTATTTCTTATGGACGTGCACAACATGGGACGCGACTGCAACAGCAAGTGCTGCTCGAGTTGAAATTCTCAGTTCTGTGCTAATTGGGTATAACGCAGAAAAACTGGCTCCATATCAAGATCAGTAGGACCTCAGGAGTCTGCTGCTGCCCGAAACCTCTCCTCTCCTCTCATAGCTCCTACAGCTCCTCAGCTCTCTTAAGAAGAAACACTGATGTTTCTTGATGAATGTTATATTACTAGACTTTATACACTTAGCATTAAAATTCTGCTATTTAATACTGGAGTATGTTTGTTTGATCCATATATAAATCTGGAGTGAGTGATTTCTCGACTGTTCAACTCGAAACTATAATAAACTAACATTAGTTTGTGACAGCTAATACGGAGGTCATTGAAAAATTTGGGATAACAAAGAATGAAGGATAACAAAACGTTCAACAGGCCTACAATGAAGCAGCAAATCGATCACTGGAAGGGCACTCGGAGAGCACAGGCCTCCACCAAGGGCAGCAGTCGACTCTACGATGCGCAAAGCTGTTACAACAATCACTTTATGTCTGAATACATTTCCAATGGCATATTCGTATTCGCTATGTTTCAGCACCATTGTTGACTACCGATTTCCACCAACACCAAATGCCGCAACCTTAGTTCGTGGATCCGCCCCGTGATCCTTGACCCACTGTACACATGTCACCAAGTTTCATGGAAATCAGCTCAGTAGGTTTTGCACAATCATGCAAACAACCGCTCCAAAACCATAACCTCCTCGGTGCAGGTAATGTTACTGGTGTTAAACTATAAAAAGATTACGTATGTCATTGTTTTGCGTTTGCGAATGGTCAAAAACTTGAAAACAGTCGTTTGAATTGAGAATTTTGAACAGAAACCTTTCCAAATATGCTGTGATGTTTGACGGTTTCCAGCACAACGCTGCAGAATTGTGTAAAATCCCCCATCTAGCCGAGTCTTCACAATTCCCGCAGTTCCCCACTGCACAGCTGGTAACATTATTGGATGTTGTGTGGAAACGTTCGTTTTCCTGTGTTATTTTAGGCCGTTAGTTTGGGACAATTACATCGTTTACGGAGATATTTTAAAATGGAAAGTCGTGAGCAGGGGGGTAAAAAATAAAAATCAATATTATGCAAGCCTAGGTCATGGTCTCATTTTCCTGGCTGTGTGTATAAATATTACAGAAGGATACACACACTTTTGTTACCAAGTTTAAAAAGCTGACAGGCGAGAGAACAGTAGCAGTCACCATACATGCCTAAAGGAGAACCTACAAGCTACATGAACGCAGGGTAAGACGTGTCCTCGGAGCATTTCTAGGGTTTGTTTTTCTTTTCGAGTCCCTCTGAAGATCTCGCCGGTACCCTTCCTTCCTGTCCCTGCACCTGTAGTGATCGTCTCTCTCTGCAAAGCTCCATGAGCGCCTCACTTTAACACAAACTGATTGTTTTCACCTTTATTATAAAAACGTATGTGGTGCGCTTGTGGTTGGTCCGGATTGGTGGTAGGTCTCTGCACTTACCTTGCCGACATTCAAAGATGCTAGAGGAGGAGGGGTCTCGGTGCGGTCGTTAATGGTTTCTACTTCAGAAACATAGGCTAAGTTGATCAGGATGATGTCGCTGAGGTTGGGCTTGCCGCTGGAGGAAGCGCATTCTGTCATGAGGGTTAAGGAAAACAAGAACCAGCTGCTCAGACTTCCAGCAGCATCCGCATTTCCAACGCCTTGGCTACGGAAAACTGCAGAAGACAAATAGTTTTCATGTGGTGTTTTGTTGTTGTTTTTTTCAACTTACACTCTATGCAGTGCAAATATTAGACACCAGACACAAGGGCCTAATTAAGTCCTTCGCACGTAAAGCGAGAAAACAGACAAATCTGTAAACAAGGAAAAACAGATTAGATAGAAGGCATACTGAGGATCAGTGCCATCTGGAATACTGAGCATTCATGCGGGGCCGGATATTATGCCGGATTTGAACGTTTCCCAAAGAGAATCCACTGCTGATAGATCCGTTTAGTTCAACTCTAACTTGGCCACATCTAGAAAAGCTGTCTGGCTGCATGATGAATGCATTCAGCAGCGTCCGTCTGGAGAGGTTCGCCTGTAAAAAGACTTCAGATGCGAGCCAAGTGGAACTGCTTGGTTTCATGCACTAAGTTCCAACATTTACAAAGTGATGCAGAACTCAATCCCAGCATACAGCCGAGCAGGTTAAAGACAGTGTCAAGCAGTAAAACCGGATGCGTTCCGAGTTTCACACCATAGAAAAATGTGCTATTAAACACCCAGCCGAATGCGAATAATTTTCTTAAAACATTGCGACGTTTATATAATTAGGTTTCAGAACTGTGAGAAAAATAAGTGAAAAATGGATGTACATGTGTGAGCCATCAGAACCTGCATCCAGTTCAGAGCCAGAGGACACAGACCTGCCCGAGAACCAACCTCCCTCCCTCCCTCCCTCCCTCACTGACTGATGAAGGCTGGGGGGACGACGACGACTGGTTCGGCTCCATTCACCATTAACAGCAGATTATCCATGACGTGACCGAGCTGTCCAGCACATTCTGGTCCCCCAGGGAAGATGCATTTGTGAGAGGAAGGCATGGCTAGCTAGCAAACGGTACTGGTGTACCTATAAGCACTCACAAACAAGCGGGAGAACCATGCTAATCCGCTCTTGTACTGTTTAGGGGAGGGGTTATGCTGATTAGTTGGCTCCAGTGCATCATCAAGCTACCATTTCTGACCGGCACAAAAAAATCGGAGACACAAAAACGTTGACGCCACAATTCAGTTGTGTCAAAACATATAGTTTAGTACAGAAATATACAGTTTAGTCTTTTCACATGTTTTCAGCAACTATTTTCGAACGTGTATAAGGTGTTTTGAAACAAATGGCCGAGTTTGCTTTACACAGTCTTTAAGGCTTTTACTCTTGTGGCTCTCTACGGCATCTTAGCTCGCACCCTCCCAGTCACTAGTGCCGATCCTGAAGGGAAGCTCGCGTTCCCCTATCGCATCTGTAGGATGTGCAAACAATTCAGACTGACACATTTCTACTGCAGAGAAAAGATAGGAAGATCCATCAACTTGAACTGCACTCACAATTTAAGTCCAAGGGCAGTCATGCGATGTGCAAGCCGGTCGCAATTAATTGAGTTGACCGTGATTAATTTTGCCTAATCATTAGAATCGTTTCCGTTCCTCTCTATAAAGGTGCTTCTGGGTTCATGCCACAGGAATACAGACCCATTACCCAGGTGGCCCCGCGGCCTCGAGAGGGCGTGGCCGAGCCCTTTTATGTTCAGCACAGCTGTGAACACTCAAGTCAGAGTTCTCGCGAGACTGCGACTGCTTTTTTGTTAACAAAGCATAAAGGCAAACAAATATAATTTTAATTATACTTTTTTAAAGCAGTTTGTATTCCCATGTTCCAGGGTTCAATGCAAATAAACAGGTGGAAAAGGGGTGGGGCTTCCTGGGTGTCAACCCGCAATCGTTCCACACGCACACGTCGATTGTCTCATCTGCCAGTTTGTTTGGGGGGAAAACAGAAGACGGCCGTTCTGGCAGATTTTGAGCGTCAACTCATCAGAATTCTTGTTGATATGCAGCTACACAAAAAGTGTGAAAGTTGGCGAGTGTCAATGTGCAGTGTTTATTCTGTTTGAAAACACAGCGATCACACAGTGTGGACCATAACAACATTCTGAGCTCTAGTGAGGATTGACTGCGGAGAGAACGTGATGTGCAGAAAGCAAGTAAACGTGCTGGGTATTACGGTCGCAAGTGACTGTTTTCCTGTACGTGAGCTGCTAGACCGAGCCAAAGGACAGAGCTGTAGTGCCGGATTTGTAGCGACGCAGAAATTGTTTTGTTTACAGTATTACATAATTGATTATTTAGCACTGCAGCTCCATGTTCTTTGCTGATTCCTGTAATTTCTACTCACAGCGCTTTTCGATGCGATTACGATGCTTTTCACTGTAACATGGGCCGTGCGGTTTCATCACGGAGAGAGGAACTAAACAAAACACACACAATCTACACTGCTTGTACAGAACACCAATCTAGAATCAGGGCCGGGATATACTCGACGCTATGCGACTCGTGCGCCTGTGGACGCTGCCGCTATGCAAGCAGGGTCCCGACAATACTTGCGCATGCACCTTGATGATTCCACCAGGGGGCGGTGCAAGAAATCATCACTGTGAGAAGAGTCCGGGTTCGCTGCGATGCGAGTTGAGGGAAGACGCCACGTACCAAAACTTGAACATACTGCCACCCCAATTTCTGCTGGAACTGCAACTCGCACATGTGTCATGTTTTCTGATGACGAGCCCGGAGGACTGGGAACGCTCGGCAGGCATGATGTGTGCGTGGAAGCGTTCTCTGTGTCAAGTATATTCCAGCCCTTAAGGCTGAAAATCATCATTTTATAGCTGAGAATCTTAAACTGCTGTCTTACTACAGTACGAGATGAATCAAAACAATCTCAGTTAAACGCTACAACAGACTGTGATAACGTATTCACATCAGATTATACAGCGACCTTCTAACTCTAGACCTGTGTGTAAACAAAATTACTACATGATATTTACCTTTTCAAGGAGCGCGATATGGCAGAAATCACGCCACGTCTGTGTTTGTAGCGGTCCTGCGAGTTTCAGGGAACCCTCCGCCCTCGAGAGCCGTCGCACTGAGACTTTAAGCATTAGAACTCCACTTTCCTCATTTGTTAGCAACTATCTAACCAGATGATGAGTGATACGAGTGATGTACATTTACCTCCTAAAACCAGTACGGTCAGTGTTAAAGCTAAAACAAGCAACTAGATGTTAATTCATCTAAAGCAAATACAGTGAAACTCATTTAAAAGTAAAAAGCGCTACTTTGTTTACTGCTCATGCTGCGAGCGACCGTGCAGATTCAACGTCATGTGATGAACTCGGGGTTAGGAAGACCATACAGACTTTCCGATCAGTGACAGCTTTAGTGAAACACAGCATAAGGTCAGCAATCTCAACCAACAAATATAGCTGTTTCCGTGTCATGCACAATACCCCTTTTCCACCATGGCAGTAGAGGTCCGGTCAAATATCGGACCAGTTCTTCGCTTTTCGGCTTTAACGGGGTTAGGGTTAGAACCGGCTCTTGGCCAGGAAAATGGGTTTGAGAGTGGCACCAACACTTTGCTTGTCTAGAACCGAGAATCGTTTACATGAGGGGCCGGGGGCCGTGACCAGCGTAGCGTCTGTTCTGCCTAATTCAAAGGAGAAAAACCAGAGCTTCAGCATGGATGTGAAACTGAAGCAGCAGAAGCTGTGGAGGAGACAAACGGAGACTAATTCAGACTGTGACGTAACGACGTGGCGTTGTGGTGGCCCTCTAGCCTGTGGAGAAGCAAGCGGTTCTTAGAAAATTTGTGCATTGACACCAGCACTAGCACCAGCCCAGAACTAGCACCTAGTTTGGGTTTGTGTTCAGGGGTAAAAGTCCATCTTTCATATTTCTACGCTTGCTAGTCTCCTCTCAGAGTTCGTCAGTTTCTCTCGTGACCCCGTCTGTACATCACATGACATCTAGTTTGGGAACCCTCATCTAATCTTTCATTTTTTTTTTACCCAAATCAAGTCCCTTACTACACAGCTTCTCATCCATTTCCTATGGACTCTAAATCACACTACACTAACCTGAGTTTCTTTGCGCAGCGGACGCGCTGCACCGAAAACCCTTCTGGGTGTGTGAGAGATCCACGTCGTCACATTTCTACCTCTGCTGTCCCTCAGCATGTTCACAACGTCATCATACACAACAGCAATCAGACAGACAGAACACGGCACTGCAGAACTAAACCTGTACTAGTTCTGGTTCAACAGCGCTGCGCACACTCCCGTTTTTTCTGACACAGTACCCCGGCTTTCCTCACAGCCTCGCCTCCTCTCAGCTTAGAACAACAACGCGATAAATGCTGACAGGATCCTCCTCATTTTGCAATGCCGAAGTTAGTAACAGCACGTGTTTTCTTGCGAGATTGCTAGTTCAACTCTGCGCTTGCTTGTAAGTGTATCAAAATACTGCGAGTTACTGCTGTTATTTGTCATGATAAACAGCAGTCACTCAGCTGACTTAACGAAAACTAACTAGCCAACAACACAGTACTTCAAATTTTCATACCAAGTATTTTCAAACAACGAGCTAATCTCAGTTACCTAGCTCACACACGGGTTAACACACATTTATCAGTCGATATTCTCCTGACTAGACGCCGCCTCAGGTTTTACTGGAGCCCCGGAGGAAAAAGCGGTCGCTTCGGCGTTTTCTTTGGATTGAAAGCCGAAGCGCTTCTTCGCTCACATCCACGTTCAGCTCGGATGCACTGTCGATGGTCCTGCTCTAGGAAAACTTTGTGTGTGTACCAGCTTTCCACAAGTCCATAACTATATGATAACTGTATCCAGCCCAGTTACTCTTAAGCGGACGTCTTGCACAAACAGACGGAGTTCCTCATTAATCTGAAAACATACTTATAGGAAGGTCATTCGCAAAAGCAATCACAGGATGACTTTCTATTTATGTACAGACACAAAGAGGATTTCGCACAAAGATTCTGTAATAGAAATTTTCCGTGCGTTTTCAATGCCAGCGTTATTTTCCGACTAAAACTGTGACGTTTTTGGAACTTGGTTGGGAAAATTTTAATCGGTACTACCCCTACTATAAAAATTCTTCAGGATGTGTGAGTTTTATCTGTGACTGCGAGGTTTAAAAAAAAAAAAAAAAAACAACAACAACAACCTCACAGTAGATAACCGGCTTTAGTTCGCATTTTTCTTACAGTGTATTTAACCCGTCTCGACACTGTAGTCTGAACGTGATGCAGAAAAGCAGCTGAGACACTAAATTTGAGTGAAGCCCCTTGTGTTGGTGTTTCTCCTCAGACAGGTAATAAGCTTTACGCATTATGACTTCATTAATAAAGAAGGCACATGTTCAGTCAATGACTCAGAAGTCACCCAACTTGCCAAGCCACACTAGTTCACGTTCATTACACTAAAATACAGGTCTGAGAGGAAGCCAGCTCCCCTCAGGAACAACTTCAACACCACAACCTTAAAGCCACTGAGTCAACAACGTGTGTCGTCCAGTCCTTCGGCGGCTAAGCTAACTAGCAAGCTTACAGTTTAACAACTAAAATCGGAGTGAAGCCTTTCGTCACAGCCAGTAATGTCGAGGTGTGAAAACCACAACGATATTCAGCACTCCGAGTGTCAAGAATTACAACACCGCACACAACCAGTTAAAGAACAGTAGTGGCTCGCTAAACGGCTAACGCTGTGCTAATCACCTCAACACACACACACAACAACGCGCACGAGCTGCTCCACAGCCTGGAGTAAACATTCCACACGTTGCAAAATATAAACACACAACACTTACACCTACTGAACTCTGCTTATTAGAAAAGGTGTGAGCTAATGAGAGCGCTAGTGATGCGCTTATGCTAACTTGGCTAGTGAGGTAGCAAGGACAGGTAACGTGGCTAAGCTAGCTGGGATTAACATGTCAAAAAAAAGCAACAACACACAATTATACCGGGGATGTAAATAAGTCCGGTGACGCGACGTAAGTATGAGGAGCAGAAATGAAAGACAACAGCGGTAGGAAATAAAAAGCAAGCAGAAACAGGCGGAAAAAGCTGTTTTGAATGGGGACAGAAGTAAAGTGAGCGCACATAAACACGCCTGAACCGCTAACCGCTACAGCAGGCCCTGGACAAACCTCTGCGCGAGGCGCGTCTCGGAAACTGAGAGCGCGTGAAAAGGATACTCAGAGTTAACATCTTGGTCTGGTAATCGAAAGCGACGACTTCTCCTTGCAATCGTTGGCCCAGGCAGGTGAGGCAAGAGACATGGCTCCCAACGCTAAAATACTCCCCCGGTCCAGGAGCCGCCATCTTCTCCGCCAGGGAAACCGGAGCGCCAGCTTTACGTAAACGCACGCGACGGCGTGACTCCGCTCAGGGAAACTGGGCGTGGTCACATGACGCGCAAGTACAAAGGGCTGCGTCCTGAACCTGCGCACTAGGGCACTGTGTAGCGTGCTAAATCTTACTGTGGAGCACTAGTTCAGACATACTGTCTAGTACGGCAGAGTGCAGGGTGCTGCAGGAGCCAAACTGCTCAGGATTACCATTCATACAGGCCAGACATCTCAAAACACACTAGAGCAGGGGTTCTCCACACTGACACATTAAAAAAAATACAGTCTACAGGCTCCCTCACTCAGCACAGTTATTTTTTAAAGAATTTATTCCAACTACATTATAACACAACATGTGTAAATGTGAAAAATATTCATCCATCTTCAGTAAGCACCTTATACTGGGAACACTGGGTGTGAATACACTAGCTCCATACACATACACACACACACAAACACACACACACGCTCACACACACACTCACACGTATCCACTTTTGAGGTAGGTGTGGATGTGTCAGTCAGGTTGGCATTGAAAATACTTTCAAAAATACTTTCTTGGGGCGGCACGGTGGTGCAGTGGTTAGCACTGTCGCCTCACAGCAAGAAGGTCCTGGGTTTGATCCCTGGGTCACCC
>JAQQZX010000006.1:2888800-2933570 GCA_030068355.1 Notoglanidium maculatum | reverse complement strand
GTGTGTGTGTGTGTGTGTGTGTGTGTGTGTGTGTGTGTGTGTGTGTGTGTGTGTGTGTGTGTGTGTGTTTGTGCATGTTTGTTGCTTCAATTCAGGGAAGGTTCAGTAATGTGCTTTCACATAATGTGCAGAGCGTTAAAGAACATTCAGTAGTATCATATATATGGAGTTCTAAGTCCAAGTGTCTCAAGTCTTTTGCTCTAGCGCTAAAGCTTATGCCTCAAGTATACCAGAAGCAGGCACAGATCAAGGCATTAGCAATTTCTTTCATGAAGTTGCAATATATCAACATTACCCTCCCTGGGTTAGTAGAGTTTCAAAAAATGACATATTTTCTAGTTACTTTAATACATTGGACCACCACTACATTTAAACACACACTCACTCCTTATCACACATCCGTTACACTCCACTGGCCTTGTTACACATTTGATTCCACAAAGGGTCTCTTTGGTTTAATGGGTGAGGTGGGGCCTTGCCTGGCATCACGAGAGAGCTGGCGGTACATGTTTTCCTGGTACGCCTGTGCCACGGGCATTGTCCGTGCCACCTTCACATCCTGGTATGTGGGCACCTGACTGACCCGCTCCAGGAGGTCCCTGTCACGGGCCCCTCCATTTGCCAGCTTACCCAAGGATGAGGGCTGTGGTTGGCTATAGTACTCATCCTCCAGCATATGCCCATTTTGAGCATTGTTGGTCTTGTTGTAGTAGGCAATGTTACCTAAAGAGGTGGGTGGGCTGTAGGAGGAGGCTGTAGATGCCTGGTGAATCAGGTTCCCTGGTGATGTAGGGCTGGTGATGACATTGTCCAGAGATGTAACTGGCCATGCGCGGGAAGGCTGGTGCAAGTACTGCTGCTGAGTCCGTGCTGTCTTGTCAATGACACCCATGAAGGGTGTTGTCCGGGAGCGGGCTGGCTCGCTGGGGTACAGGCCGCTTTGTGAGGGTGAGAGTGAGGAAGGCTCATCAAAGCTGCGTTCGTATGCCACCTGTAGGGGAATCTCCATCTGGGCCATGGAGGAGGAAGGCCTAAAGCCAGACGCTATATTAGGTCCAGACCCTGAGGAGATATTGCTGCTGGAGGGGGAGAAGCGCAGACCCACACTCTGAGAGTGGATTAGGGGTCTAGGGGTGGACATGTGTGGTTTTAGATCACCCGTGTTTGCACTGATGGGCCGACGCACCAGATGCGGGATCTCAGGTGAGCCTAGCTGGCATGGGGACATAGAGGATGCTGCTGCAGCTCTCTCCAAATCATGCTTAGAGACAGGGTAGTATGCTGCAGACTGACTGCGGCTAATTTGAGGTGTCTGGCTAAAGCGCATTCCTCCTGGACCTCCGGTTGCAGAGCGGTAGGCTGAGGCCGGTCGCTGAGGCACTTCATCTTTCCCCACTCCAGGTTCAAGTACTCCTCCAGGCCCACCTCGCCCTCCGTGCTGGCATAGAGCACCCACACTCAGACTGGACTGTACCTGAGACATGGACCTTCCATCCAAGGAGGGCTGGTACACCAGCCGGGCCTCTCGCTCTCTTTCCCGGTCTATGTCCATGGAGGTGCCCTGGTACCTGCTGCTAAGTGGGTGGGCCAGTTGGCCATAGATGCCACTCCCAGGCTGGTTGGTGCGTACAATCTGGGCCACAGAAGGCTGCAGTCGGAGGCCCTGGGCCTGGTGGTGTTGGGAGGACTGGGAGCACTGGGATGGCTGTGACTGGAGCTGAAAGGAGCGTTGACTGCTCATCTTAGATAGAGGTGATTTGGGGCGACTGGGCAAAGGCTCCTGCTGGTAGCGAACTGGAGATCCTGACTGGGAACGGTAGAGACACACACTTTCCAAGGGGGGGCTGGCTCTGTATGGTGCTGTGCGACGAAGAGGGGAAGGTGGGGGACTCTGGTAATCCATCCCCTGACCTCCGCTACCCATAGGTGGAGGGCTGAAGCGGTAGGAAGCTTGATGGGCAGGAGAAGTGTGTGGAGGACTATGTCGGTAATGTGAATTCTGGTGTGTGGGTGAGACACAAGGTGAGGTTGATTGGTAGCTTTGGCGAGTTGGAGATGACAGTGAAGAGGGGCTTGGGTGAAACTCAAAAGCTTGGCCTCCTGATAGAGGGACAGGAGAGAGAGGTGGACTGTGGATAATTTGTAGGCTGGATGGATTGATGCGTTCAGGAGGAAGGCCAATGGACATGCCCTCCAGTTCCTGTTCCAGAAAGTCATCATCCTCGAAAAGATCTTGCACAGGTTCCATGTCATCCAGTCGTGGTTCTGGGGGTGGACTATGATGAGGTGGCTCCTCTTCTTCCTCCACAGGTAAAGGGGATGGGGGTGGGGATGGTGGGGGCTCAAGCTCAGGCTCCTCTGTCTGGGTGACTCGCCTGCATTCTTCCTCCACACGCTGCAAGAGGCGCACGATCTCACGATTATTGGGACACAGCTTTATGGCTTCCGTGAGGTCCTCTAGAGCCTCAGAAAACTGCCTGTAGTGCAAGATGGGGAGATATTTAAAGGGTAATTTAAAGCAGGCAATGAAAACACATTTAACACCAAGAAGAGGTCTTATTAGGGTCAACTGTATGATTATAGTGGTAAAATGTCAGGGTAGAAACTACCCACTATTTCAGCTGCTGTCATTTTTAAGGTGGCATGATTTATTTTATTTTTATTCTTGAAGGAAACCCTTAATGTCCAACAGCAAATGATTGACTACAATGAAATTCTTAAATGAATGCAAAATGCTGCTCATATGGAAGAAAGAAATAAAACATGTCCTACCTGCTGCTGCGTTTAGCTCGGGCTCTAGCATAGTATGCCTCATAGGATTTGGGTTTCAACTCTAGAGCTTTGGTAGCAAACTCTTCTGC
Source organism: Notoglanidium maculatum (assembly GCA_030068355.1). Classification (NCBI taxonomy): domain Eukaryota; kingdom Metazoa; phylum Chordata; class Actinopteri; order Siluriformes; family Auchenoglanididae; genus Notoglanidium; species Notoglanidium maculatum. Next base: position 2,930,709 of record JAQQZX010000006.1, on the reverse strand, counting down.
CATTCCAAAGTCCTTGGAGGCACACCAAGAAATCAAAAGGAAAAAGTAAGACATTTACCAACACAAAATGATCAGAATTTGCTTTATTCTTGCTGATAAATGTGACCCTTAATGTAGCACTGGGCCTCTAATGTTAACTGTGCCATGCCTGGAAAGGGGTCTTAACAATGTAGTGACTTAATGATGATCTACTCTACCTCTTCATTCCATAACAGGTCACACAGGGTACCTGAATATTTATTCAACATTTGAATGTTTATCCACCTATTGCTTAATATTTTTTCATGTTTATTTATACAGTCAACTCCAGAGTTATAGGCACCCTTCATGAAAATCAGAACAAATTAATAAAGCCTTGTTCCAAAGGTAAGGAAAAGTATCTACAGTGACCAATCAATAAAAAAAAACTGACAAATAATTTTACCAGTGTGTACTATTTTTCAGGTGTAAAATGCTCACAGCCAGGATTTAGTCTCTGTTCTTAAGAAATTTCAATTAAATTACAGTTCTTAATTTCAATTTAACAGCTTAGTAGTTGTTTTTTCCAAGGTAATGTAGTGCAGCTGTATGGCCTAGATATTTGAAACTCATTTTTTAACCTATTTTTCATGACTTCAAAACACACCTCTTAAATACTCACATTCATTTTTCTGCGGCAGCGAGACAAGTTGAGAAACAGAGAGACTTTGAGCTCTCGAAAGGCTTTCAGATCTTCACTGAAGCCTTCACGAGGAAACTTCTTTAAAGCATATTGATAACGTTGTGCTGCTTCCTTCACTTTGCCTTTCTGTTTTAAACACAAATAATTATTAAATAAATAGATAATGAATATGTCCTTAAAGTTCAGGCAATGTTTAGGCGACACAAAAATCAGACCTTGTAGAAGCCATCCCCTTCCTCAATAAGTTTTCTCAGCAGGATCATCATAATGTCTGGTTTCGAGGTTGCCATTGCCCATGTAGCTGGACCTAAAGTCAACAGGATGCATGATGGGTCAAAATGAAGAGTTAACAGTTTGAGAGGGAGAGAGATAGGGAGAAGGCAGTGCACAGTGTTCTATGGTAAATGTCAAACAATATGGATAACCAACAAGGACAACCAACGAAGACAACCAGGCACAAGATGAAGAAAAGACAAATGTCTTCTGCTTAGCACCATTTTTCTTTGGAAATTCTTTGGAAAAACTCTGATCTTGACAATACAAAAAAACAAAAAAACAGAAGTACACATCAACAAAACACTGAACACTGAATGTTTCCATGTGTTATTTTTCAATAATCAATGATAAGGCAAATGGATTTTAAGAACAATGTGTAACAAGTTGTATCCATATGAAAATAAACAAGATATGTTTTCCTGTGTCATGTTCTTACAGTATGACATAAATTCAAACAAACAAATCAAAGCAGATGGAGACTGCAAACAGACAAATGGACTGAGGATAAACTGAAATACAGGCAACTTGTAAGATGATCCCTAAGGGTAATTTGGGGTTTACAGCAATAGCTGTTAACCACAAAACAGGTAAACAAAACAAAGGACACAAAACACACTGAGGAGGAAAGAAGCTATGAAAAGCCTTCTGGGATATGAAGAGTCGACGTCCTGAGCATGACTGTTACCTCCTTTGTGCCGACTTGGCAAGGTCTGACATCCTGCAGCCAGAGGTCAGGGTGTCATAGGACGTAAGCATGGGAGCATAGGCAAGGTAATGTGGAATGGAGTGAGCGGCCCAATCAGAGTGAGTCGAGGGGAGGAGTTTAGAGGAGAGGTGTGCAGGTGTGTAGGTGAGTGAAAGGACGAGAGAGATAGAAAAGAGGAGAGATGTTGGTGGTCGTGGAAGTGTGAGAGAGGGAACACAAAAAGAAGCAGCAGTGAGGGGCAGGGAACAAGAGCTCCAGCCAAGAAAAGAAAAACAAGCAAGAAAGGACAACAAACACAACTAACATCAATTACCAAAAGAAAGCTGGGAAGTATAATACAAAGGTACATCTCTTCTTAAGCTTAACTAAGCATTGAGTCAAATTTAAAGTACTTTATTCCACTATAATTGTTTAACGAAAAGGCGTCACTCTGAATACCAGAGTGAGAACAGTAGAACGACAGTAGAGAATGAACTCATCCAAGACATAAAAAGTAAGTTAATAATTCTGATTTTGACATGAACAAAAAAACACAAGCAGCTGTAACAGTGACACAGAGCCACAGAAGCCACAATTAAGCAACAGCAAAAACTGAGCTGCAGAAAACAAACACAGACCCCTGCAGTCACACACTGCAGACTGTAGGGGGTAGCAGAGGAGCAGTTAGAGATGGGCCAGACACACTTAAATCAATGAGCACATGATTAGGAATCGAACTGACTTCCCTGACATGCGGTAGTGCTGCATGTCTGTATCACTATCAAACCAACAGTAGTGTAACACTACCATATGACTGGACTGAATTTTTTAGTTATTTAATAGTTTCCTACACCTACAGACTATGCACAATCATGATCATGGTCATTTATTCCTTTTTAGGAATAAGGAATAATCAATTTTTTAATATAAGAATACAATTTAAACTATTGATACATGTACAGTGGCTTTTATAACTGGTGTCAGTTTGGATCACAGGCTCATGTCATCCTTTCTTCATACCAATCTTAGCTCCTTTCTTGAGGAGAGCCATCACCACTGATGTGTTGCGGCAGCCTACAGCCCGGTCTAGTGGACGCATCCCACTATAGTCCACATGCTCAATCAAAGCACCCTGATCAACAAGAAACTGCACCTGAGAGAGAAACGAAGAGGAGTCATGGCAAGATAAAAAGCAATCTCTGGATGCTAGAATATTTTTAACCAATTTTCTACCATTTGTTATCTCCCACCCACTACACAGTTCTCCCCAGTAAATGAAAACCACCTAGTGTGGATTGTGAGGGCTAGTACATGCTTTTTCTGGGACGTAAGTCATTGCATACAGTATGTTCATCACAGCGCAGCATAGCACACTCAGAGGAAAGCGCTGACTGCCCTCTTCTGCATACATGAGCTTACAGACACCCATGACTGATTAGTGTTGCTCTGACTGACTGGAAAGAGAGTATGCTGTCCCTACCACACAGAGAGTATGGCCAGTTCTGCTCTATTGGGGCCCGGCCACAGATGGCTGTGACTTTTTGAGATGGGGTGAATGTTTTTATGTTGTGTCAGTCAGGAACCCTGAATTCTTGATGGAATGCTATAAATCTTGACATTTTAATCATGGACACTCACAACATCTGCATCTCCATAAAAGGCAGCCAGGTCAAGAGGTGTTCGCCCGTTCTTATCCGCATGATCGGTGGCCGCACCCCTTTCCACCAGACAGCGGACCACAGGCAAATGTCCCTTTAGACACGCCCAGCTTAGTGCAGTAAGACCTTCTTTATCGGTTATGGGCATGGACGCACCTGCAGAATAGTGCACATTTAACAGTTAGTTTGCAAATATCAGTTAATCCTCATATACCATACCATGACATTTCACAAACTTCTATTCTTTGTGCAAAAGCAGTTTCCGAAGGTTTTCTTCCCATCTGTTAAAAATGCAAACTTTTTTGTATAGGCAGCTTTAGATCCCCTCCATCACAGTTCTGCTATTCCCTCTGCAGTGACACCCCTAAGTGCAATCATAGCCTAATGTGAATCCAGAGTCTATCCCAGGAACACTGAACACAAGACGGGAAGACATCCTGGATGGAGTTCCAGTCTATTGCAGGGCACCCTGCACACACACACACACACACACACACACACACACACACCTAAGGGCAATTTAGATTAGCCAATCCATCTATGACTATGTTTTTGGGAAGTGGGAGGAAACTGGAGAACCTGAGGAAACCAATGTAGACAGGGGGTGACCATGCAAAAGTCCACAGAGATGGTACCCTTAACTCATGATTAAGCAAGAGACTTGAATTGACTTCAAGCAAGAGACAGGGTACACCCTGGACAAGTCGCCAAACTGTCACACATCTAACACAGACATGAATAACCATTCCCACTTATGGGCAATTTAGAGTACGAAGTTAACATAATCTTGTCTTTCAACTATGTCTTTCAACTATGGGAGGAAACAGAGTGCCTTGAGGAAACCCACGCAGGCACAGGGAGAACATGCACACTTCATTCTTTACAGGCCCCATCCTGTCAGGAGGTTCAAACCCAGAACCTTCTTGTTGTGAGGTGACAACGCTAACCACTGCACCACCATGCCACCCATTTTTCTAGATATTAAATCAAATTTGAAATTTAGAAACAATTCTATTCAATTTCACTGGAAATTAAAGTCACATACTGGACTCCACACACCAAAACAGAAATGAACAAAAATAAACTTCATTTACATGGAGACATGATATTCATTTAAGTCTACAAATATAGTCATTAAGAATGAACAAGCTTCAATTTTAAACTAAGATGATCAAAATGGACAGAGAAAAGAAACAAAATGAAGAACTGGTACATGAAAGCAAAAAAGGAACATAAATATGAAACCCTTTGAACAGTTTTAAAATAGAAGTCTTAAAATTCAGGTTGAATACATTAAAAAATCAATTTCTCTTACAGAGCAGTGGTGTGTTTTTGTTTATAAATGACAAAAATCAATATCTTGTGTCAGATAGATGGCTTTGTTGTAGTTTAGTGTTTTGTTTTTTGTAGAGCAGTTCATTTAACAGCTCATTGGATTTACACAGTCGAGGCGTTGTGTCCCTCACCTTGAGCCAGCAGGTACTCCACTGTTTCTATGTGGCCCTCGGAAGCGGCCATCATCAGAGGAGTTCGCCCCTGTTTATCTACCATGTTTATGTCTGCTCCATGAGAGAACAACAAGTCCACAATCTGTAAGAGATGATTCAGGTTAAGTGTGCAGAAACATACTTCACACACTTGTGAGCCTTGTATATTATTCTAATTGGATTAATTTGATGAAACATGACATAATACTGTATATAGTTAAATAATCAATTTTGAAAAGGTTTGATGCAGAGTTACTGTTAGCACGCCAAAAGTGTGTCCTGAAGTGTTTTATGTCTCTTATACTAAAACAATGTGCCGATAATCGACACATTGAACTTTTTAAAATCAGTTTATAGTTATAAATTAACATTGTGGAATGTACACAAAAAAGTTCCTGCTATGACTTAATAGACGCTGTTTCTGACACTGATAGTGTGGCACTGGTGACGCCTTCCAAAAATGTCTTAAATAAATATCTGCAAGCTTCACCAAACCAATGATTTTTCTTTGACAAAAATCACACTAGAAATAATAACATAATAGAACGCATTAACAAGAACCTGTGATTTCCTCTGCATCTGGAACTACTGTCAGAGCTGCTGTTATAGAACATGAGTCAACCTTCTAACCAATCAGATTTGAAAATTTAACAGCACTGAGGCATAAGACCAATTATTACCAATTATCCATATTTATGATATATGAATCATAGGAAATGACTGAAGCATGGCTATCTTCTAGAATTCAGAAGAAATTCCTGATTATCTACCTGCCAGTGTCCTTGGCTTACAGAGCTAAAGAGAGGCACGACCCCTCTGCGGTTTGGCTGAGCTACTGCAGAGCCCTGCTCCAGCAGCATCCGGCAGATGTCTAGCTTTCCCCGCCCAGCTGCTGCAGTCAGTGCTGAAGATTGAATAAAAGAGCTGTCAGTCACGTGTCAGTCACATACTTTACTTCAATGTGATGGGGTTACACCAGTTACCTGTTTCCCCCCACAAAGTGTCATAGTTGTTCATCTGAGAATACTTTGTACCCTCTTTTTCTTTCTCAGGAAGGTCCAGTAGATATGACACAATCTGAAGAAACAGGAAGTAACACAGAGAAGTTGGGTTTTAACATTCACATACAAACAATTTGGTCACACACATTTAATGACTATCCACTGTTCTCACACTTTTATTCTCTTTGCAATGTATTATTTTTATTAAGAGGCCAAAGACGTAGTCTAGGACTATAGCCTGGACGGATACTTTTCAACTCTGAAACAATTTCCAGCACAATATGCTGTCAGCTCAAATTTAGCTACATGATGTAGCTACATAAAGTCATACTCCCAGGGATTAATGCACTGACTCATTTTCTTGCAGCTGTATTAATTTGTATAATTAACCTGTCGTACTTTTGAGTTAAATTACATTACTTACCACATTTTAGCCCAATTTACTGGACGTCTAGACAAGCATAACACAGTACTATGCAGCACTTTGGAACTTTCACTTACTCTGTGTTTTAGCTAATGAATTGATCATTTATCCACCTCTGTATATACACCTGCAAGTATAATACAACCCCAAATCAGAAAAAGTTGGGACAGTATGGAAAATGCAAATAAAAACCACATTGTTTCTTACATTTCCATCTTAAGTGTTGTGAGAAGGAATGGCAACATTACAAAGTGCTACAAATGCTTTACCGTCCCAACGTTTTTGGAATGTGTTGCAGGCCTCAAATGCAGGAAGGGATGTAGATTTATAAATGAAATGAATTTGCGCAGACAAAACATGAAATATCTTGAGTTCATACTGTCTGCAATGAAATAAAAGTCAAAGTAAATGTAAGAAATACTGCTGGGTATTAGGAATGTGGAGACACAGAAGAAATGATCTGATTAGTTTAAAGAAACAAATTAATTAGATGTTGATTTCTTGGCCACGAAATGACCGCGCATCGTCACTGTTAATTGTTGGCCGAACCTGACTGGGATAGATGGATGGCTTGGTCACCAGATGAGGTCACCTAAACTGGGCAGGGTACACTTAGTCTTTTTTTGTATATTTCACACAGGTTTAGGATTGCTCTTTGTCTGACCTCTCTCTTCACATGTGTTCATTAAATGTGGCCCCGCTAGGAGCATTGTGCTCCTGTGCAGAGGTTCACTGAAATTTGCAAGCCCCTTCACAGTTACAAGATCTTGATCACACAAAGGTATGAACCAGAAGACTCTTTCTCAATAGCTATCTTATTTCCAATGCATAAGAAAATATATCATACTTAATAAAGTGATCTAGAGGCTATGAAACTGGTAATTGACAATTAAATTCATTTGCATTCATTTGATTAGTGAAATAACTTGCACAGTATTTATGTGCCACCTCTGAAGTGCTTACAATGGAATAGCTTGCATCTCCCAGTTTGACAAGATCCCTTGTATGACATTCAAAGGTCTTTCGACATCACTGAAGAAACCAGAGATTATGGACCAAGTTTAAAGCCAAACTAAAATCATTTTACTATAATCTTGATGTAACACAGAGCTGCCTTCCTTGCTTCTTACAAATACTATATACTATAGTATACTAATACTATACTTACTTATAGAGTATTCAGAAGCCCAGTGTATCATCTTTCCACTATAATTAACTAAATGATACAGAGTCCTTATCACAGGATCTCTGCAGTTTGATGGGCAGGAGATATATTTACTGATAAATTGACAAGGCAAAAATGATGTGTGTGTATGTGTGTGTATGTGCGCGCGTGTGTGTGTGTGTGTGCGCGCTGTGAAATAGACAAAAGAAACACAAGTATAGAGTGCAGAACGTCAATGATAGTGGTCCTTAAGCAACGTATGTAGGACTACAACTAACAATAAAAACCACACAGAGAAGCAAAACCTGAACAATATGTTATAGTTTCTTTTCCCAGAAGAGAAGGAGCAATAAATAAGTATATTTCCAGCTATGCGCAAATAATGATGTCAACTGGAATCTTATCAGCCTTTAAAAGCTAGCTACCTAAATAATATAGCAAGCTAACATTAGTACCCTCACTATAACACTCACTTCAACAGATGTAGTTGGTACATTCAAGGCTACATGAGTTCAAAGATATAAGCAAATCCCTCTGCCACTGTATTTTAACTGCTTTCCCTGGTCAATGGCTTTCATAAATATTTCCTTCTTGCATTGGGATTATGTGTTCTAACATTAATAACTTTCCCATCACACAGAAATATGCTGGATTTCTTTTGTTGCCAATACTGCAGCAAGCCTTCCACATGTCAAACTGACAGCTAAACAAAAATTCAAATCTACTGAAAAATTTGAAAATTCATCAATGTCAACCTAGAGCATGATGGACAATAACAAATCACTTGGTCAAAGTAGTATTTGAGTTCTTGGAGGAGGGATATTACTCCTTGCAAAAGCACAAAGTGAATTTCAATTAGTAATTAGGTTCATGTTTCTTAACAGAATGGTACATGTAACAATACTGTGATTCAGTTAAAAATATATATGATGATACTGTATAATGTGACTATTATTATTATTATTATTATTATTATTATTATTATGATTATTGCACTATCAGGATTCCATATTTCTTATATTGCAGCAATTTCCAATAATACAAATGTTATTATTTATTAAAAAATGGAAAAATATAAGTTTTCACTTATATTATAGTATTTTCCTTACTATTTTCCTTACTGTTTATATGACAAGAAAAGGCAGCTTGTTACAGAAAAAAAACAAAAAAAATGAGTATACTCCTTTATGAGAACTTGTCTTTCGTAGAATATTTAGAGATACCTTCCTTAAATAAAAGCCTCTACATTTCAATTACACACATTTCTCTTTGGTAAATAACACTTTTTTAGTCCATTTATTATTAGTTGTAGATTATGTAGATCATCAACCATACAAGTCCCTGTGAATGAGCTGTTATTATAGAAATTGTAATGCGTTATGATTACATGAATTTAAGCCTGTAATTTGTCTTGCAGTTGGAACTACATTCAAAGCTGCTATTATGGAAAATGAATCAAAAATGTCTAATAAATCAGATTCGAAAATGCAACAGTGCAATGGTAGAACTATAATTATGTTAATTTGTGTTATATATGTATTATGTATGTGTTATATGTGTTAGGGAGTAGAAAGTTAAAAATAAGAATAAAAAACAGAAAATGGGAAAGGTGAAAATAAATCAATGGGGCCTTTAAAAAAAAAAAGAAAAAGAAAAAGGCTATCCTGTTGCTTCACAAAGGAAAAACATAAGGTTAATTAAAATGATCACCTCTATATGCCCCATACTGGCTGCTGCTACCAGAGCCTGCTGGATTGCGTGACTCTTCCTGAAGGCTTGATGCTGTTGCTGAGGCTGAGCTTCCTGCCGTTTTATCTCTGACTCCTCGCTCTCCCGCTGCTCAGCAGGGAGCTCTGTGTCTCTCTCCTTCTCCTCTGGAGTCTCCTCATCCTCTTGCTCCTGCTCTTTCTCCTGCTGTTCAGGACTGGACAGCTGTGGGGAGTCACATAGTTTGGTGGGAGACGGAGTGTGGAGCTGTGTGGTCTTTGCCCCCTCACCTCCCCAGTCGCTGTGCAGCAGGAACTTCAACACCTCCATGTGTCCCTTTAGAGCTGCATGTACCAGAGCGCACTGGCCATTCCTGTCCAGCTGGTCAAGCTACAGCAGAACATACACATATGTCATAATGGCCAAAATCAGGCTTGATTCATTATTTTGTATGAGCTAAATTAAATCCTTAGTAGCAAGCGTTAGGTCATTTCCACTTCAGTTCTAGGTGACCAGACTGCAGTTGAATTGATAATTGGTTTTGGATTTGTGGCGCTGATCCCAATTTCTAAAATGCAAGAGGTGTGTACGTGTGTGTGTGTGTGTATGTAACCGTGCCTTAGCCCTTCTCTTGCAGAGTGCAGTGACGATGCTCAGGTGTCCCGCAGTGGCAGCGTAGCTCAGTGCTGTCATACCGCTCTCGGATGCTGAGTCCATGTTAGCCCCAAACTCCAGCAGCAGGTTCACCATGTCCATGTAGCCCAAGTGAGCATGCACACAGAGCACTGGAGCGTTGTTCAACACCTCTGTCCGGTAGTTTACGTTTGCCCCTCCCATCATCAGCAGACGGGACACCTAAACATGCACACGAAGGCCAAAGGTCAAAATGACTTCTCAGGGAATTTTTTTTTTTTTTGCTAGTGTATGATAAAAGAGAACCAAACTGATCAATGATGTGTAAATAATCACAATCACTGTTATTGAGGACTAGGTTTAAAGGGATGTCATAATAAAAATGCTAATGTGGCTAATGAATGAATGCTAGTAGGGATCTAAACACTTCTTGTCATTTAAAAACATTCCTTCCTTCCTTCCTTCTTCGATTCATTATTAAAATTAATATTAGTGTCCTACTAAATATGTCTTCTATCGGTTTGTTTGGAATGCAGTACCTTTATGTTAGGGGTGTACAGATTTCTCAGGGAAGATAAAGCAGTGGATAAACTCTCAGTGCTGTAAGACACCCATAGCCCTTGCAAAATGGATGAGGAGACCCCCACCTTCTTACTCAGGCCCTGCAACACAAAAGATAAAATGGTGAATTTTAGCTGAAACACTTTTTTTTTTCAGTTTTAGAGTTAACGCATCATATACTATATATAATATATATAAAAAACTAAAGCTATTAAAAATTGATTTGAAGTCAATATCAGAAGATATTGAAAAGTTGATGGAGTAAAATAGAAAAAATATTCTATTTTACTCCATTACAATGCACACCTCACCACAAGCTGTGTTTCTATCTATAAAGCCTGATAAAGTGGTAGTGCTGTATATCAACCAGAGATGACAACCAACCAGAGATTTTTTATCTTTCAGTTGCTTAATTTCCCCATCCCTTTCAGCTATCAGACATGTGGCATAAAAGTCTGCATATGTTTGATTTGCCACTGTCTTTGCTGACTTCAGAGCTGGATATATTTTTTCTTGGAATGAAAAGCAACCCACAATGCATTTTGTAAGTACTGATTCTCGGATGTTTTGGAATTTTGTGCCATTACTTTACTCTCCACTCAATATAGTAGCTACCAGAAAAAGATCACATGACTAAAACAGTTCAATATGCCAATATAACCACAGCGCACATTTGCATTTGCAAAACCATAGGAATCACTTTCCTTTTCTGAGATACTGTAGTTACTCATACCTTAAATATATGTGCTTTGAGTATATGGTGTCCTAGTTCTATAGTCTGCTGTCTGTTGAGTTTGTTTGTCTGTCTGGAGAACCAGAAGGCCAGCAGTGTGTGTCCATTCCTGCAACAATGGGAAAATACAGTAAAAAAAAAAAAAGATGTGAGAGCTACAAGAGGCTAGCAAACATTCTGAATTAAATCATAGTGTTGTGCAGCATCAGTCTTAGCTGAAGACTGTTGGCATTGATTATCTAACTTCACACTCAGCAACAGCAGTGTGGAATAAAATTACTCAGACATATTTGTCTATTCTGTCTCAAAATACAGCTCCTATCTGATGAAATCCTGTTTATAATTTCATTTAGTGGTACAGGAACTTCTCCTGTTTTTCCTTCTCACCTGGGATCACAAAGGAACTTGGTCTTCTCCCCTTCCTCCCTCCAGATAAGCCACTCACGGAAAGACGGGTGCACGAACATACGTGTGCCGTCACGCCTCTTCACCAGGAAGACGCCCAACTGCTCCATCCTTTGGCGGAAATCATCCCAGTCAAGTGTGGCCCTAAGGGTGCCAGCGTTGACCGCCTGGTAGAGCTGTTCATCGGTGAGCGGGTGCAGTGACGCCAGTGCCACATTGAGCAGGGGCAATGCTCGCTCAAATGACGACTGTGTAGGAAAGCGCATATTCAGCTGCAGCAGGTAAACTTCAGCCAGGCTCACAGGAACCACCTTATAGCCAGAGCTCTTCAACACCAGGTAGCCACGCTCAATCAGGTCAAAGGTCAGCTTCAGGTAGAGGAATGAGCCACGACTGAGGGCCTTCAGGTGTGTGCTGAGTTTTGCAAAGCCGGCACCATCCATCTTACCATTAAGTGAGATGTTGCTCTGTATTTCAGCACTGCCATGCACACGTTGCAGCACGTAGGCTTGCAGATCCCGGTCAATGGCATCGTTCTCCTCCAGGGCGTCCAGAGAGATACGGTGGAATGGCAATGGCTTTGTGATGTCCTAAAAATCAAACATAAGGACATTATTCTCATCACATCCCCAGGAGTTTGGTGTTGTTTTGGCATCACTTTAATGTAAGTCCTAAGCGCACTTGCTCTTACCACATCATCTCTGCTCTAAAGATAATTATCAGGCCCTTCAAGTGTGAACTAGTGCAGAGAAAGCAATCAGATGGGCAGTACAGTTGAGATCAATATAATGCCTGCTGGCCGACCAAGTAAACAAGCACACAACAGCACTAAACAACATAAAAAAATCAGGCTGGAAAAGCAGGGAATCAAGAATGAAAGAGCAGTGTGGCTTTTAATTATAGATTGTAATTATGTACACTTCCACATCTACATTTATGCTTATTTATATTCAACAAGAGACCTCTGATAGACAAATCCCCAAATGTTGTTTTTCCATGCATATGTTGAGAGACCAACATTTATTAATTAAAGAATCTAATACTGCTTCCTCAGATGCTGCTTTACAATCATATTTACACTTCATTAACCATAGTGACTCAAGGAAAAAAATAATTCATGCTAATTGGATGAAGTATACAGCAGCAGCTCTTGACCATTGATTTTGGTGAGGTAGGACAATACTGATAACAACTAAATTATGTCAACAGGCTATCACACTTCACATATGCTGTATGCTACTATCTAGTTAATTTTTTAGAGTAACCTAGTAATAGGCAGTTACGAGTCAGCAACATACTGCCATCCAGCATTTCCTGGCTGATGATTTGCTGTTGAGACCATTAAAAACTTAATGTTTTTGCAATATTGAGTTTGCCTAATTTTGTTTGCCTAGGAGTGTACAGTCCAACTGTTTTGCATGGTTTTAAATTCATCATTGTTTAACAGTCTTCAATACAGTAGGTATGCTTCCTGGCATAGTTTGTTCTCATACAGATCTAATATCAATAATAACCAGGGTTGCCGGATTTCAGCAAAATATCCAGCCCAGCTATATTTCAAAAACCACACAAAAGACCTGAAAAGACCTAGTGTGGGAGACCAGGTCACCATAGTACATGCAAAGACAAATTTCCACCCTGGTGGGAAATAAAGATATATTCTCTTCTTATGTTTGAACATAATCCACTCCATAATCCACCTTTACCTATTCCAATCCAAGCAATATTTCTTATGATAGAAATGGTTTCACTCATCAGAGACACACCATCTGCACTTATACTTTGCCTTTGTTTGCAGAATTGTATTAGATTTAATTCTTTTTATTTGCTATAAAACAAGATTTTGGCAACTACAGAGTATTTTTAGACTAGCTCAATTTGGCATAAAAACCATGACTCCCTGGCAACCCTGTGATTAACTGTCCTGTCCACTGCTTCACCCCTGAGCATGAGGCAGCATGATTCCTGCCCTAATGGCCTCTTAGCGCTTGTTGCAGTTGCCTTGTTTGACCACTTTGCAATAATGACAGAGCAGTGAGCAAGCTGAATCACAATTGCAGAGAATCTAGAAAGATGAACAGATTACCTGCAATGAGGTTCGAACGGTCACCACTAGCTTGAGCCAGGCTGGGAACTTGTCGATGGTCTTACAAAGGAAAGAGACAATGGTGTCTCCGTAATCAGGCTTGTGGAACTCTGCTTCATTAAGACCATCTATAAGAATGATGAAGTCTTCCTCGACTGTCATCTTCCTCTCTGAAAGGCAAATACATTCACACACAAACAGTTCATTCCAACACCAACTCCAACAATCAACCAACCAAACAACCTGCCGACCAACCAACCCACCTAAAATCCAAGATTATATCTTGAATATCAATATCAGTATATAATGTATTACTGGTAGACTTCTGAATAAGTGTCCTTACACACCTTTATAAAGTGTGTCCAGTGGCTCGAGGACTCCTCGTGTGAAAGCGCTGAGTGGATCCTGAACGCAGGAGCGCAGACTGAGCGTGCTCTGAATGTGTGGTTCCCTCAGTAGCAGCTCTCTGTAGGTGTTAAGCTGTGGTGAGCGGCACAGCAGCGCTGCCACGTTGTGCACGAACTCTGGCACCAGGCAAGTGTAGGCATTGTCAGCCTGACAGTAGTGATACGCTACCACCTACATGAGATTCCAGAGAAGAGTAAATGTTTTAGCTACTAGCAGTAATCAGGAATGACAAAAATGTGTCAATTGACTTTCTCTGGTTTTCCAGTTCCACAATTTCCCAAAAAATTCAGAGTAGATGGATTGGTGACTCTCAATTGCTCCTAGATGTGAATGAGTGTGTGAATGTGTGTGTGCTCTGAGAAGTACTGGCATCTAATATGGTCCATTAGGCTCTGGATCACCATGACCCTGACTAAGCACATTGGGCAGAAGACAAACAAAATCAGAGCATGCCAAAGTATGTTTTGATATGGATCTGGGCCCTGATTAGCAATTCTTTAGCAGCTTTAGAAACTCTCCCAATTTCAAAGCACTAGTTCAATTAGATGTGTGAAACATTATGGTGGAAAATGGAATAGTATTATCAAGGTGGTGATTGCAAACGAGAACACGATGAAAATGTAAAAATAATGAGCAAATGCTTAGAGTGGACGGCTATAGATGTGTCAGCTCACTGTCAATCTAGATTTATATTATCAACTTAAATGAGATTTCTCTGGGAGAATGAACAGAGACTGTTTTTCTTATTTGCAGCACCGTGCTTTCCGTAAATCATGAAGAGAGATGAAGAGCAACAAACAAGAACAGTGAGTACCAGCTATGGGATTTTTATAGTCTCCTCTTCAGCAAAAGTCACAATGAAGATGAATGATTGGAATCTGTCTAATGTGTAGATGTAGAGTGAGGGAAAGTGAGATGCCATTTGGATTCAGACAGAGTTGGAGATGACTGAACCCAAAATCACCATAGAGAGAAGGAGAGAGAGAGAGAGAGAGAGAAGGATGGGTGGGGGCTAAAAGGGCATGCATATGTAAACAAATTTGGGAGAGAGAGGACCAGTCTGGATTAGAAATTCCTATTCACCTGCATGGAGAATAATAGAATAAAGGGCATTCTGTCTGTGTGTGTGTGTGTGTGTGTGTGTGTGTGTGCGTGTGTGTGAGAGAGAGAGACAGTGAGGAAGACAGAGAGACAGCGAGAGAGAGAAGGAAGAGAAACAGAGCAACAGAACAGAGTGGAGTAAATTATTAATGCATTGGCTTAAAAAGATCTACTTGCTTGGCAGGGGAATGGCATTCTGCGGGTATGAATATTTCATGAGGCTCTGTGGCAAAGTTGTTTTTTCCTTTTATAAACACATCTGCATAATGCTGCGACTGAGACGCTGAGCCTGGACAGGTGATGACGAGGCTTTGAGCATGTTAGCATGTGTGTACGTGCTGCATTTGAGACTCCACTGGAGAAAGTCAGAGCAGCAGTGCGTTAGTGTCTGTAACTGCGTTTGTGCATGTATTAAAGTATGATGAGTGAGGGTTTTTGGGTATGTATCAGCTCAATTGTCACAGCCACAGGTATTTTTGAGTATGCTTTGAGGTTTAATTTAAGCAAATTGTCATCTATAAAAGACACATGGAAGCATCAGCTTCTGACTCATAAGCTTTTGCGAGCTCTTCACCTTCATCGCTTTATCTCTGAAGACTTCGTCACTGTTTTCCTGCAAGATAAGGTTAGCAAGATCTGCCAATCTTTCCTCCCTGCCTCCACTTTCCTCACTAATCCTCACTCCCCCACATATTTTTCTTCTCTGTCTCCAAATGATATTTTACACCTACCAACATCGATTAGTCCCACCAGTTGTAAACTGCAGCTCATCCCATCCACGACTCCCACAACGTCCTCCTCTTCACCACATCCATCAGAAATGGCTCCGTAACCTCAGGTCATGTACCAATTGCCAGGATGCCACTGGTTCTAAAAAGCCTTTACTACCTTTCTTTTTATTACTTTCAAAAGTCTACAATCAGTTGACTCTTTCTCAGGTCCAAGCTCTTAACTGGTCCGAATTCAAACCAGGACACTCTACAGAAACTGCTTTTATGGCTGTATTTAATCTTGATAGTTCAGTATTTTAACCACACTATACTTCTGTCCATCTCTAGGGCTGAGATATACTGCTACGTAGAAGCACTTTAACATTTCTGCATTGCGACATCTTACGGATAAGCAGTATGGGTGTGAGATATGACCAAGCTATATCGTATCACGGCTTCTTGAAGGCTTTTCTACGATGCATAATATGTATCACAATATACAGGTGTGATTATGGCAATGGTGTTGCGTTTTTAAAATCTTCTTCAATACTAGTTATTATACTAGCTATTCTGCAAAATATGCTTTTTATATAAAAAATTATTTATTAATATTTAACAGTTGAAAAAAAAAAAACACGCTCTTTTAACAAGTGTAAAGATTAAGCACACAATTTTAACACCACGTCAGCTTCTTCCAGTCAATTTGTAATGAAATTTACATTACAAAACATTCAAGTGTGAAAAATACAATTCTAAACCATAAAATTAATATTTTCCTGTCCCTTCTATGTTCATACTCCCCCAATGCTTTTTGTAAAACACTCTGTAAAATACATAAACGCTTGCTTACACTTGCATGCTGAACGGCTTACACTGTTAGTCTCTCAGGTTGGTGTTTTTTAAATAAAACGTTTTTTTTCTCCTGCATTTCGTGTGTCTCACAGGGCAACACCATCACATTGCTGTACAGTTCAATGGATTTACTTACAGAGAACTACAATCTTCACACTGTCACGTCAGTGAATATAATGTGTGAGGCTTTATACCAGCTGTAGCTCATTACTTCCATACTTTTTTTTCTAACATACTCCCAGTAAAGATATAGGGCACAATCATTCTGCGACTAGCTAGAATTGTGGATTTAAACACTAACCAAAATGAACACAGAACACTCTTTTGTTTTTTCATAGACTTTTTTTTTGCTTCCCTTTTGTTTGGAATTGATTTGGTTCATGACGCATTGCCCCCTAGTGAATACGCTGAACACGGCAGACGTTGCCTTGACGTGCTTGCAGATACAGTACACATAGTATAACTCAGCCCATCGAATCACTGTCTCAGCATGGTAGCATTTGGCTTCCTATCTGGAGCGACACGCATCAGGTGGCATTGAAAGGATCCACATCTGCTCTGTGTACTCTCTCTACTCATATCTTCTAGGCTCGGCACTCAGCCTTCTTCTCTATTCCCTCCTTACCTGTTCTCTTGCTGACATACAATCAGTTATGCGGATGACACCTAGCTCATCTTTTCCTTCTCACTATCAGATACTCAGGTTGCAGCTCATATCTTGACTGACATCTCATCATGAAAGGCAGCTCATCACTTCAAGCTGAAAGCCAGCAAGACTGAGCTTCTGTATATTCCTGGAAATACATGCCCACACCTTATATACTTTATCCTAGACTGCCTTGAGGCTAATCTTTAATACAATATTATTAATAGAAGTCTGTGTAGCACTTCTGAGATCTAATGCTTACTCCAACTTTTAAATATTGAGTTCTGGCTGCACTTCATCCACACTTCTTGTCAGTGGAAATGTATTAAGCTGTATTAAGTTGTAGCATTCTATCACCTCATTTAATAGGAGTTTGCTTTAATAAACATCCGGACCTGAGACGCGAGTCTCCTCATAGCCTCCTCCTGTCTCCTCCTCATCTCTGGAGTTCCAGGGCAGCTGCCACCCCCCAACGTTCCATGGGAGGGCTGAGGATGTGTAAGAGGGAGTCCATCGCCATCTGACGCACACACAAACACACACATACACTCACAGTAACACTTAAACACACTGAACTTAAACACGTTTTTGGTAGGGCTTCCTAGATTTATTTATCTCAATAATGGTAGAATATTAACAATATCATCATACCATTTGAAAAATAATGATGCAAATCAAACAGAAAATATTAAATGCTATTCCATCTCTTTGTTGAATTTATGGTAAAGAGCTTTGCCTCTAGAAATAACTTTAACCCTTACGTTTGGGTGAAGCCTGTGGGCTGTCAGAGGCGATCTGCCTCATGCGGTTGCCGTGGCAGCTGAGAGCCACCAGGCGGGAGATTATGGCCGTCTTGCCAAAGCCAATGTTGCCCACCAGCACCACGCCCCGGTTGGTAGCACAGTTGGTGCTGCTCAACTGAGCATCAATTTCTTGGAAAAGCCACTCACGCCCCGTAAACACAGAGTCCACCGTGATGCTGGGAACCTCGAAGAGCAGTGGCTTCAGCGCTATGTCCTGGAGCCTGTACGGAGCGAAGCGCACTGAGGAGAGGGAAAGCAGGAGGAAGAGAGAGGAAGAGACAGAGAGAAAGTCAGATGATGATAGTCGGGTAATAACTGAGTTAACAACTGTGACGAGTCATTTAGATAAGATTGTATACCAGAGACAGAACCAGTCATGCCAATGTATAACAAAAAAGAGTAATGGGTATATAATACGACAGAGAGAAATGATTACAATAGTGTTGAATAAAGGAAACTTGATTTGATGGTGAACTGCTAAAACTTCAGTCACCCTGACTTACTCTTACACCTGACACGCAAACACCTTCAGCCACAGAAAGGAATACAAACACTCATTATATGAGGAAACAATACAAACAGGTGGTTTGTGATTAACCAAGCACTGTTTTCACATACACACACAAGTGCACACAAATGTATGGTACATCACAATACTAGTCCTAGTAAAAGGACTTCACCAGTTACACAGTAGGTGGAGAGGATGCAGCATTAGCAGAACAGCAACTTACGTGACTGGGACTGCCAGGCAATGCGATTAGCAGAAGCTGAGATATACACACACAGACACACAGGTGAGACGAGAGCAAAAAGTCTGCGCTAAGAGTGAAACTGCATGGATTAATGAAGTGGACAAAAGGGTGAAAATGAAAGAGAATGAAAGCTTAGCAAAAACTACATGTGGTAGTGTAGGTCTATACATACATAAAGAGCGGGGTCCAAAAATCTCAGCCCACTAGCGCAAATGCTTCTATTTTGCATTGTTTTCTAATTTAATACAACAGTTTCCATTACAAATTATATTACTGATAACAACTTGAGTGAAAAGCAGAATTTTTTAAATATAAACATCAATTTCTTTAATGACTTTCTTAGTATTTGGTACGTCACACTGCTTTAAAGACAAAACCTTATGTTACTGCAAAACCTTATGATCCATTTTAGATCAAATCCATGAGAGTGTCGTCTGAATGCACGCTTCTATAGAAGAGACTAGACATGAGGAAAATCTGACCTTTTGTATTAAATATTGAAGATGTTAAACATTTTTAAGCATTATATATATATATATATATATATATATATATATATATATACATATAAATCCTCCTCTCACCTCCCCTACTTGGGGGTTGGTACGTGCCTTCCTCAACCTCAGGTCCTCTACCAGAGGCCTGGGGGTTTGAGGGTTCTGTGTAGCATCTTAGCTGTTCCTAGAACTGCACATTTCTGGACAGAGACCTCCGTTGTTGTACCTGGGATCTGTTGGAGCCACTCTCCAAGTTTGGGAGTCACAGCCCCTAATGTGCCCTAATGCTATATATTTATATAAATACTGTATATATCAGTCAGTTACTACCTACCTAATATCGACAATAATTGTCCCTTTTAATATCAGGGCCGGCACAGGACCAGCAATGATGAGACAGCAGAGACAAAGTATAATATTAGACACCTTCTGTAAACAAGTCTGAATCAGAGCAAAAATCGATCATTTTGGTGTCGTTCTCTACTTGTTTTTTATTTCACTGCTTATATTAAAAGAAAAGCCAAAATATTATCTTAGGGGTGTGTAGGGCAGAAACTGTACTCCTATAACTCTTTCATTCATTGGTGAGGACTATAGTGATGGAGAAATGTTTGCTAAGTGTGTGTAAAAATGAACCAAAACAACCAAACACAGAGAACATGGTGCTATTGCTTGATAGCTTAGAAATTAATTATAAAAATTAGGGATGTAAACAAATCCAAATACATTATTTGAATTAATAATGTGTTCTGAACAGATAGGAAGACACATTCATGCTGACAGTGATGTTATTTCTACCTCCCACTGTATAGTGGTTTGGCTCATATTAAATTATTATTATTATTATTATTATTATTATTGTTGTTGTTGTTGTTGTTGATAATAATAATAATAATAATAATAATAATAATAATAATTCAGGTTTAGGCTACTTCAGGTTTAAATCCAGATACATATATGGATATTTGGAGCACTAAACAGCCACAGATACATATACAGGGAGCGGTATTGCATTGCACTCTAAATATATATTTATTTACACATTTTTTAGGCATTTGCTATTTATTTTCTCTTTGTTTGTGGATGCATTTCGACTGTCAATTTCACTCTCAGTTTACCAGCTTGGATATAGAAAAAAATGTCACCCTCAACTCTAAATATACTCCATGTTTGCATTAATTCCTGTAGTTGACTTCTTTAAAGGTAAAATCACAGGGTTGAGATTAGCTTGCTCAGACACATGCAGTGTGCTTGCTTGTTTGGTTCCAGTACGAGCAGCGTGTTGGGAGTTTTAAAACCTGCTGCACGTAATGCCCACTTTGTTTGAAAAAGTGCACAGAAACAGAAGGTTTATCAAAAAGGCTGTGATTTCACTGAATATGCCTTTTTGCTATATTTTGTGTAAACCTTTTCTTCATCATGAATTTCATGTCGTTTTTTATCACCCAAGAGCCTTGAGGGAAACCAAATGGCAACAGTTGGTGGCATGTGTGTGTCTGTAACATGGACCACACTAATTGATTATGAAACTACTGAAATAAGGCCTTATGTAAGGCCTTTATCTGCTCCACTCTAGGCTTCACTTAGTATTGTACCTCTCCTGCTATTCATGTACAACATAATTTGCTTTGGGTAAATCATCAGCAGAATAAATACATTATTTCAGAGAACATAAGGTGGTGCTGTCTGGACCATGACACAAGCAGCGCATCAGTGATGCTACTTACAAAATAGCATGTTGTTTTTGTGTTCATTTAAACTGAACAAATCAAAATTTTATTTCTCAATATCAGTTTATAAATTTGCCTGTTCCTATATAAGCAGCTTTTAACTATCTGACTACATTCCAGCTCCAATAAAAAAAAAAAATTAGATGTGGTTTGAAAAGCACTGGAAATCTACTGTAGCTCCGATGTTCCCATCCACCACCTGGTTCCTGTCATTTTTACAGCTGATTTTTATTACAGATGTATAAAGCTCAGTAAAACCCTGCTGTTCACTTTGGTCTTTAGAGGCACCATAAAATAAACCATGCAAAATTAAAATGCATGAATTTAAGTGTTCCTGTCTGATCAAATTGCCAGTGACTCATTTGCTTTGAAACTTCTTTAAAGATTATTTGTGGCACATTGGCTTTTCCTGTAGTGCTGAACTAAATTGATGAAATACTGCAATTGTCACTTTGTAATATAATTTCCATTTGGTATGTTTAAACACCTACGGTGGCTTGCGTAAGTATTTACCCTCCTGAAACTTTTCAACATTTTGTGCTGTTACAACCTGGAACTGAAAATGACTTGGGATTTTAAGTCATGAATCTACACAAAATAGCCCACAGTGATCTTTCTTCCTACTTCAATATTATGGGATAGTTTGTGTGGAGTCATTACACTTTATCCCATTTAGGTTAATTTCAGTTCCAGCTTGTAACACTACAAATCAAGTAAATATCAAGATGGAGAATACACTGCACACTCATTGGCTACTTTATTATAGCCTGATCATTAAGTGCTTTTGGATCAGAGGAACTTTTTTCATAGTCCTTAGAACTGTTGGAGTAGTACTCCCTTTTGAGGACAATCACAGTTCTTAGGATGCCATTTTGATGGACATTTATTTTTAGCTCCTACTACAGGATAGGTACCCTACCAGCACAAGAGGAGCCATGAGTTACAAAAGTGTAAGTTGATTGATCCATACACATGAGCTATTGCAGCTCCGGCAACCACCATTTTTAAAAATCTGTGTAAAACATTAGCTGTGTAAACAATAGCTCTTTTCGCTAGCATAAAAAAACAAAAAAAAACAAAAACACATACAAATGGACCGACAGTGAAGTCCAAGCTTTACTGGACCAATATTCGACAGCGGCATGTGGCAGCAGAGCAACGCATATGATCACGCAGATACAAGTCCAGAGCCTCAAAGTTCAAAGTCTCAGTGACTTCGATCGTGCCATGGTTGTTGGTTTGAGTATTTCAGGAATTGCTGGTCTCCTGGGATTTTCACACGCAACAGTCTCTAGAGATTACACAGAATGGTGTGAAAAACAAAAAACAGCCAGTGAGCCACAGTGACGCAAGTGGAAATGTCTTTTTGATGAGAGCAGTCAGAGGAGAATGGCCAGACTTGCTCGAACTGTCTCAAATAACCACTCTTTACAATCATGGTGAGCAGAAAAGCATCTCAAAAGGCACAAGAATTCCAACCTTGAATTGGATAAGCAATGATTTTCTCCAACTTTTCAAATCTTAAAGTGAGTGCTCAGTATTGTCAAATATCAAACAAATCAAACTGGTCATTTTTCTGAACATATATATTCAAAATTGTAAGCTTTTACACAAACTCTGTGTGTATGTGTATGTGTGTGAAAGAGATCAGGTCAGAACTGATTCCTTGGGAAACCATAGATTGTTGTATATTAAGATTATAAGAGATAATACTCTCAGTTATCTCTCTCTATCTTTCTTTCTCGCATTCTTTTTTTCCAAGTAGAAGGTGTGAGCTGCTTTAATTACTGACCTGGTGAGAATGACTCAGCAAACAGGCTCCGATAGAAAGGAGGTGATGAACAAGCTCCATATCACTGAAGTCTGTGTGTGTGTGTGGGTGTGTGTGTGTGTATGTGTGTGAAATGTAAAATGGGCATCCATTACAGGATGGAGACAGAGCACATTCAAAGAACTCCTTCTCACTCACTTCTTAGTACGATGGAAATGTGATGTTATTCTTACTGAGTAAATCTCTCTCTCTGTCTTTCTCTGAAGCTGCTTTTTAGTTTGCACAGAGAGAGAGAGAGAGAGAGAGAGAGAGAGAATGTGTCACTCTGGAGAAAGGTTAAGTTCATTGTAGCCTGGAGGGACAGTGACACTGATGCTCAGAGACTAAGAGCAGACACCAATGTCACATGGGCTCTGTACAAACACTCTTCCACAGAGGAGAGGAGAGCAAACAGACAGCGGCATCAGATTAGGAAAAGAGAATGGCTTTTAATGTTTAAACACCAATTTTAAAACACTCGGATAGGGAGCTGGGTGTGAGTGTGAGCAGGCTGTGTAGGCTAGGGGTTGACTAATACACTAGGTGCCACTGTGGGGATGTTCAGTAGTCGGGGCGAGGCAGCGAGGCAGACGGTAAGGAAATACAGTCTTAACATACTTTATTAGTCTGAAAATATTTAGAAGAGATGCTGACAGTTCTACCATCAACTACACATTGTGTAAGACTACACTGAGAAAAGTTTTTATATATTTTCTTTTTCTTTATTTAAACCTAATCAATGTAGAGGGGTCTGTGGGATTTTAATCACGTTCACGCCAGATTCTGAAGGAATTCTGACCAATCCTGCCTCCTCCTGAAGATATTTTTAGTTGTCCTTTAAGCCTATTCACCGGTCATTATGCCATGATCAGCACTGTGTGAAAGAGTGCAGGTTTCACCTCACCCCCAATCCCATTCTGGCTAGATTTAAGTGCAGCTTTCAGACAGCCAGTTCAGATCCTGATACAAATCTCATTTTCAGGTGCTACTGTGACCAGAGCTGGAACATGGTGGTTAAACTATGTCACTATCAGTCTGGTAAAACGTCCCAGACACTGGTGAAGATACGTATAAGGAGGACTCTTTTGATGGACATGAGCTTCCATGCTTCGCACTCTCAGTTTCAGGATGAATATTTTCACCTGAGCCACGGAGTTCACATGAGAGCTATTTTAAGAACCATTTTTAGAATATCCTTAAATAGTATATTATGATACATGGATTCATTATTTGGCATATTTATAGTGCGGATACATTTGTACTTATCGTTATCATTGTTGCCTAAAAAAACTGACGCTGGAAATGAATTTGAAGCAAATGATTACCAGTTGACTGGGAAAACCCTTCACATGGTGAAATGGACATTATCTATATATATAATTCTCAAAAGAATTTTTCTAAACCGAAATGCTTCTCTTTTGCAAGTCTTTCTACTACAGGTACAGTTCCAGTATTTTAAAGTCTGGTTATACTTAACCATATATAATAAATATGTATTATAATGTATTATGATAAAGTAAAACTGGAGAAAATTGCATTTCTGACTGCAGTGCAGGAGCATCACAGACATTCTGACAGCTGATTACAAACTAAATTCATTAGTCTTATGTTCATTTCACTACAGCACATAGCTATACAACAGTTTGATAAAATCCTGACATTCAATGTGAGAGAAAATTACATTTATCTAGCAAGGTCTTAGACATCTTTAAGCACACTGACCGTTTTTACCAGCGTGTTTGCTAATCTGGTTTCTTATGCAGGGATGTTAAAAGGTAAATTAAAAAAAAAAAAAAAGGCAAATATTTCCACATAAATTTGGTGAAATATATTTATGGTTTCTTAAAGCTGAGGTGTCAAAGATGTGAGTTTTAAGGTTGAGTGTCTGGGTCTTTTTCATCTTTTTTGGGCTATTTGCCAAAATTCAGCAGAACATTTGCTTTGCTTTAAGTCCTTTTAATTATTTGCTTGATTTCTTTTTTTTTCTCCACATTTAGCTCTAGATTTTGAACTTGATCTTGGAATAGTAATTATATATTCTGACTTCACAGCTAATGTATAATATACTTAGGTTTAAAAAGACTAAATTTAATCTTAAACATAACAACTACCTACCTTGGACCTTGCTGACATTAATTGCACTGATATAGTAGTGTGTGCAAGACTCTACACACCCCTGAGGAGAGGGCTTTCTATAAATACCCATCTTAAAATACTTTATATTTCCCAGTCTCCATCAGTCGAATGCATATTGATTGCAGCTAAAAAAAAATATCCACTAATTTACAGATTGACCATTTAACCATGACTGCAGGGAGAAATTGCTTCATATTCATCCAATCATGAGTCATATACATGTGTGGTGTGTTTCATATGCTTGTAGCCATTTTTATTACGGTGATGTCGATTAATAAATGTAAAATAAGTAATAATAGATATATTAGTAGACATTAGTAGTGCATTGTGAAATATAGGCATGTTACCTCTCAGATCCTGGCCAGATCGTCCGGCGGCCATGTTGCTTTGGCGCGCCATGCGCAGGGAAGTCCGGAGTGGAGCGTGTCTCTGTTCATCCAGATAGGCCAAATCTTCCAGGTGAGCTGAACTGGTGGCTGATGTGGAGAAAAGGAAGCTCAATTAGTGTTCGAATGGATGAGCAGAAGGAAGGTTTCTGATTACTCAGATATCCTTGTGTTACATCTTAACACAAAATTAGACACCTCCATTTAAGATAGTTTAAGAAACATCATTTAAGAATCATCAATCATCATAAGACACTTCACACCCCGGCCACTCCCTCTTTGAACTGAAGGTACAGAGTAGCTAATGCAAGGACAAACAGACTCAAACACAGTTTTTATCCAACTGCAATAACAACTCTAAACGCTGCTAAAAAATATAAAGGAAAAATAATGTGATCTATGCAGTCTGTATGTGAAATGACCTATACAATGATGGAAGTATGTGGGTGTGCAGATGCTTGTTCTCTAAGCCTAAAGTGGTTTGAATGTTATAATGATGGTGTGTTTGACTGTCTGTGTGTATGTATGCTCTTGCTGCTGAATGATGCACTGATGAAAGATGCACTGCCCTGAGAGCACTTTAAATTTCGTTGTACTTGTGACAATGACAATAAAGATCTATTCTATTCTATCATCATAATCGGTGACCTGGAACAGAAAACATCAAGGAACAAACAAAAGATTTTTGAGATAAGATGTTATACAGTAGGAAATATAAATGAAAATAATGAATAAAATGATGAGACTGATCTATTACATCAGAATACACATTATTAAATACCTCCTTTATAATTTAAGGTGTATCTAAGAATGATCATATTCATGGCTCTTTCTTAGAACTTCTCCATCACACTTTGGATAATGCGTATTATGGTAAATGAGGACAGAATTACAGAATTTTGATGGTCATGCATTTATGCCTTCACACTTGCCTACACACAAACACCCTTCCATTTTTCTGTGAAGGAGTCATATCACACCAAAAGTAGAGTTACAGCATGAGATCATTGTTTCTTGACCAGAAAGTTCAACTAAACTAAAACATTAATGTTTTATAACGGTGGCTCTGACAGTAGTGCTGGATGTTATTCAAATCACAATGTTGTATTAATACACATAACAGTTTCTATAGTAACAGCTAGGCATGTAACAACTATGGTGCATTGATAAATCGCTGTACAAATTTATGACGATTCAAATTGATGGAAATAAAAAATTAACCGCGAAGAATCTCTTAGTTTTCCTAGATGTAATTGCATTGTCATTACGTACAATAGTGGGAATACATGTGATGTCTCCATGGCGGAAGTATCACAACCCTAATGCCACGAAAAACATGCAAAAAAGAAATCTAAAATGGGAAAGAGCTTTTGTGCAATTTGCTTTACAAACAGATTCAACAAGAAATCGGAGCTATCTTTTTACAGACTGATGCTAAAGAAAAGAAAGCAAATGGAGGCAGTTGCTTTATGATATGACTTGTTTATTAATAATAATAATTATTTCATAATAACAAATGAGTATTACGAAAATGACTTTTGGATATTTGGTTACTTATTCATTTGGAAAAAAATAAAATTTTAAGTTCATAGGCTATTATATTTTACTCCAACCGTTACAAATGTTTGTAAATAATTATTCTTGGCTATTAGCAAAATTTTCCTTTAATTTAAATTTTTTTTAAATATCGTGGCAAAATTGAACCCAATAGCGTGAATCGAATTGCGTCGTGAATTGGGTGAATCGTTACTTGGCTAGTAACAGATAATGCGACTTGTGTTGTGGACACTCCATGTAATCAGATGAATTTAAATGGTTGTTATTGAACAATAACATGTAATTGTTGATATAATAAAGCATTTATTGAAGGCACTTTCAGTATCAGTAAGTTGTCTAGCTATGCTCCTACTCGAGAAATTATAAATGCGTATTACCCACTTGTGATTTCCATAATCTGATTAGCGCACTGAGGAAATCAACATAGGCAGGCACTTAATCCGACTCTGAACACACGCACCTTTACCTAAGTTACCTATCAGACTGAATACGGCCCATTGTGAATAAGAGCCCTGGGATAAGCACAGTACAGAATGCACCTTGTTTAAGCTTGTATGATGATACAAATCAGGCTTGCTTGCCTGTATGTGTGTGTCTGTGTGTGTGTGTGTGTGTGTGTGTGTGTGTGTGTGTGTGTGTGTGTGTATACATCACGTTTTAAATACTCTGAGCAAAGAGAAGATACTAGCAACTAAACCACAGTGGGAAGCAGAAGGCAAGTGTTTCCCTCTTCTTGGGGTGTATATGGTGATATTGATAAAAATTAGCAGTAGGTAATATATAGTTTGCTTTTCTTTTCTAAATCTTGTCACATAATATAAGTATATAAGTAATATAATAAGAGGCCAGGCAGTGAAATGTGTGTGCACCGAGGTCTATGCTCATGGTATACCCAACATACCCCATTTCCCTCTTTCCTCATACTATTAAGTAAACTCATATGAACTCATATTCTACTGTATCTGCAATGCAGCACACTGCCTGAGTGGGTCTGTCTCTTGGGTCTTGCTGACTGATGCTGATCTTGGTGGGTATGCAAACCATATTTGAGAGTGAGTCTGTGTGAGTTTGGGCAGATCAGACTGCCATCACAAGTACACACACGCACACGCACATACACCGCTACAGGGTATGACTTTCACCAGTGTTCCAATCTCCCAGTCGGTTTACACAAATGAGTCTAAATTTTCTGAAAAACACTACAGGAAGCAAGCTTTACATTGCAATGATGAATTAACTCCTACACTGTCCATTTCAGGTCACATTTTCAGGCCTTAAAGTAATAAAGTTGATTTATCTTTGCCAGTTTTTCTATACGGGTTTAGCAGTTTTGAAAGCGATACTCTAAAACTTTGTTTGTGTATTATATGCTAGAAACTTTCTGAGTGTGTGGGTGTGGCAATGGAGGCAGTTTAACATAGTCCTTAACTTGCATAAATTTGATATGCTGCTTAACTCTGTATGTCATGTGGCGGTAAGAGAGCGCACAGGCTTTACACATACTTAAAATCATCATATATTCAAATCAATTTTATTTGTATAGCGCTTTTAATAATAGACATTGTCACAAAGAAGCGCTACAGAAAAATAAATATCGGTTTTAAATTTGAAACAAATGAATCTATAAATATATTCCTAATGAGCTAATGACCCTGTGGTGACGGTGGCAAGGAAAAACTCCCTGAGAAGACATGAGGAAGAAACAAATAGTCTGGGAAAACTCACTGGATATAACTGTGGCTGAATTCTGACAGCCAACAAAATGACAATAAAGCTGGACTGGAGCAAAGATAAAAAGATTTTCTGCCAGTAACTCACTTTAACATCTTTACTTTTTTTTTTTTTTTTTTTATCAAAACGTGTTGAAATGTTTTTGTTTTGACTACTTTCTATCACTGGCTTGGCTAACTGCCTGCAAAGGTCATAAGGAGCCAGGTGGTAAAAACAGCCAGTCTACCTAAACATGACTGAAACCTTGCTAGCTGACTGCATTGAGAACAAAACTGACTGAGTAAATAAGCGATTATTTCCCAGCCCATGTTACAGCGATCAGTGAAGTGAAGGAATTACAACGAGGTTTAACTTGTGTTTAAACATGAATGACTTTTACTTCAGGCGATGAGACAGAGACTGATGCGGATGATGCTGATAATAAAAGTGAGAACTCATTGTGAACTTATAATTTCTTAATTTCAATTTGTCAGTAATGTTTTTCCCTCAGTAAGTTAAGTTACAAAATTTAAAGCTAAGTACTGTTCTTGAATTCTCGAATCCGAAGGTGTTTAATTTCCTTTAACAGCAGTTCTGACAGTAATGCCAGCTGTGATTCAGGTTCATATTAACACACTTAGGCTATTATTGTTATTGTTTAACAGCTCTTTCACAGGGACTTGTATGGAAAACCCTCCACATACATTCATAACTAATAATAAGACAATTTTGTTATTAGTGTTGAAATTTAACAAAGCAACTTATACGACTTTCCGGAAGACGAAATTTATTTGATATTCATGGACGAAGTCTTCAGTGTCAGCACTTTGATCCAATGAGTAGGTTTTTTGTCATGAGATGACTTTCTCATTTCTGGGTAACATAACAAGATGCTTTGTTTTTGGGTTTTTTCTTTTCTTATTATTGCTTTGTAGCTGCTAATGTTCCACAACGTTAAATGTAACTACGATAGTTAAAAAGCACAACATGTCATTAATAAATGTAAAATTATTATTGTTGGCAAATCTCTGTGGTGCAAGAGAAAAAAATATTTCGGGACGTGATGTTATAAGAAAACGATCAACTTCTGGATGGTAAGGGTTAGGGTTAGGGTTAGGGTTAGGGTTAGCATCACGTCACCGGGTCGTGTTTTACTCCTTACATAACTTTTCTCCTGGTTCATGCAAAAGAGAAACATGTTTCATTTCCAGTTTCAATTTTCAAAACTATGCATAATAGAATAATAGAATTTCATCAAAATTATACCACGTGAAACGTTTTCCCAGGCTAATGGTGCTTTAGCGTAACACGTTCATGGAGCACTTAATGATTTAATTATTTTCCCTAATAGTGCACTTGATCATCCTTGTCATTAGGTTAGGACTTCTTAAAGCACCTCACTGAAGTTTTTATGACTATGCCCTCTGCTGTCTGCACATTTTATGAGCCACTGAATAAGAGTCTATTAAATAAAAAGTTTGGATAAATGTGGTTCAGGGGCAGTTAATAACAAACTGACTCCAGCACACAATGTACCAAGAGTAACATTTATCCCCTGTGTTGCAGAACATAATTTATTAGAGCTGCGTTTCCTCTATAACTTTTCTGTCCCCTCTTTTCCTGAACAGGATTATAACACAAGATAAGAGTTTATTGTAAGACCTTAATTTCCCTCCTTGACAAATAAAATCTTATCTCGTGATCAAGCCTATTATCTGTATATCCTTGGAAAGTGCACTTGGTAATTTCATGCCTTATGCACCTTGTTCCATGTTATGAAATAAATCCATGTAAACAAGAGCAGAAGGCGAGGTGTTGATCATTTTGTGAGAATTTACTTAGAATACTGAGGGCCTTGTCTAATATGGGCACAACATTTAAGCACAGCACAATCATCTGATAATTTGGTGATCCTAGCAGTGTTACGCAAGAACATAATGTGCACCGCAATTACAACAGGCCATGGAATAATGTCCTTGATAATTATAGCTATGATTGTGTATGGCAGTAGACGGATGTGATTGCTAACAGAGAGCTCAATAACCTATTTAATTGGAGGTTCCAGCTCTACCTTTAGATGATGGGTGTTATGAGGAGAAAAGAGAAATGAAAGCCACACAGTTACAGAGCTTCAGGAAATAACATGAGACATGGATGTGTTGCGTCAACCATGTAGCATCGATTGGAAAGACGCGAACGGATGACCACACCCTGCTGTTAATATTCCACTTCACTGAGCTCTTTAGGAAGATACACAGCCAAATCCTCTTTGCAGAATAAATGTGCACATCACGCTTTTAGATACATCCTCTTGTCCTTGTGACAAATAGCTGTGATTGTGTAGGTCATTGGGATTGCGATCGACCGCGCTGCCTTCTTCTTTCGCATCTTATCCCTCCATTATTCCTTCCTTCTTTTTAGTGTGTCATTCTTCCACGTATCTCTATCTCTGTAGATTTCATGTTGTGCTCAAAGGGATTTGGGAACGGCTTAAAGCTTAGAGTGTTGATCTGCTCTATCATGGGAGTTCAACCAATCCTCCTTTTCTACTTTTTCTTCATTCGCTTTGTCTTTTCACCTCGTGTCTTCTTCAGTTGCAGTTTTTGTCACTAATCCTCTGCTTTTTATCATCCTTCCCCTGCTTTCCTTTCTCCCCCTCTTCACGTCAGGTTCTAACAATTTTTCCTGCCCTTCGCCACCCTCTTCTGCCTCAGGATGACTCCTGAACACTATATACATTTATGTTTTTCCACACCTTTCTCTTTAGACCCTGTGAGCCTTTAAAGCATCACTATTTTTCCGCTCATCTCGAATAACACTCGCCTTTTTGAAAGCTCCTTTTTCACCCTTTGTTTCAGCGACACACACACACTCAGAAACACAAGATTGTTATAAAGCGTTGATTGCTCACACAATAACCCAATCAGAGAGGAGAATTTGTTTATATAAATGACATTTTCCAGTGACACTGGATGAATCTTTACTGTAGGGGAGTGCTGATCCTGGGCAAGGGTGATGATTGTCGCACTCATACGCCACTTATTCAGTATTATCAACGCTCAACTAAAACACAACACACTGTGGTTATTGGAGTAATTAGGGTTTACGCGGATGCCAATTTATGGTGGCTAATGAATGTGTTGTTAAGGTTTATTTTTAAAAAAGAGAGAGAAGATGTGCAATTGGAGTGGCAGCATGCTCATGCCCAATGTCTTCAATGTCTCCTAGCTATTGCTAGCTTGAGAAATGAAAGTGGAGAAAAGAGAAAATATCAGCTCATGTCCTGTCTCCTCCTCGCCAACGGAGGTCCCCCTCACCTGATTATTCAACACTATTCACACCACTTCTTGTTTGCATTTCACACACACAGAATGCGAAGTCTTGCCACATTTCTTGAGCCTTATTCACGTTTCCCACCCACCAGCTCTTTCATACAACAGGGTAAGGGCTAACGCGCTTCCTCCAAGATACATGACGCCAACCTCCACTTCTTTTCAAACAGTTACTCATGCTGCCTAACATACTGGGAGGAAAGTATCACCCTCTTCTGCATACATGAGCTCAGAGACACCCACGATTGGCTACAGTTGGTGGGGAGAGGTGCACCATGCTTCCCACCAAGACAGCATGGCTCTCTTAGATATTTATGGCATTGAACTCACAATCTCCAGAAAATAGGGCAAACACTTTTCTGTTGTGCCCCTTGGGAGCGCTTATTCATGTGGTAGCATGTACCATGTACCTTGACCCTTGCCTTGAATTATCACTTAATATTTTGGATTTTTGACCTCACTGTGTTTTCATCCTTTTTTGTCTGACTTTCTTTTATTGTCGTTTTGGATTGGACACTCACACACGTGAAGCCACAAACCTCTCCTGAGTCCTAAGAGTTACAAACAGGTATGGTGTTATGGTGTTATGCCAGACAAACCTATGTTGTCTCTGTATTGGTTTCTGACCACAAGGGGATGATTTCATGAAAACAGCAGATATATGTCAAGTCCTGGACCAAAATAGAGCACAGAAGCAGTACAGTAATCATATTACGTAAGGATAATGCACTTCTGAGGGGCTCTGCATTATGGTCTAAAAATCAAATCACATAGGTAGCAATCATCTCATGTTAAGGGTGCTGATGTAGGATCAGCTCACTGGTTAATATAATCACATCCAGCCAAAGCCTAAATTGATTGGCGAACTAACTCTGAGTGGTTTAGGACAACTCCAGACATGTCAGAAGAGAGGTGATGGCACAAAAAAAGAACAAAGATAAATGAGCGCAAGGGAGTTGTAAATCATATAGTGAGTGAAAGGGAGTCTATAGCAATTTATGCTTTTTATGAACTTATTCTGAATGGTCCAAAATGTGTTCTCACCAATTTTAGATGTGCCTCTTTAACCCACTATGACTAGTATTTTGAAATTACTGCCATCTTGAAGTGTAACAAAATGTGCTTTTTCTCTACCCTGCTGTTTCATCACACCATTAGAATGCATTATAATCCTTTGCAGTGATGACATTTGAACCATAAAATCATGAGTCATCATGAAGCACTTTTTAAGCCCACGATACAGGAAGTTAAGACATCAAACAGTGTTTTTGCACTACTCCCAAAAGGTGCATGCAGTCATCAAGTCAGACGATCGTCCAATGATGCCAGAGGTTATTAAATAGATTTTTGATATTTCAAAGCTTTTGCTTATTTGGACTAAAGTAATAAAGAATGAAGACACCAAACAAGAAGTGAGACTGAGAAACTTGAGTTTGTATAGAATAATATACTGCTTACAGTTGAGAAAATCATGGAAATGTTTCCTTTCATACTTTCACTTGTGTATTAAAAAACGCAGCAGAGATTTCAGAAAAAGAGGACAAGAGGGTCACGGAAACAGACAGGAACAAAGCCAGCAGAGCAGCCATTTTCCACTAATAAGGTGCTGCCGCTGAAGCAAAACACAGCTCTTAAGCAGCAAAACCAGGAGAAAAACCCTGGTGGTCAGGGGTTCGAGGACAGAGTCATTTTGTCAACACAACATCTCAAATTATTTTCATGATTACAGTTAACATAATCAATTTCCTCTTAAAGATCCACTAGGTAGGATTTTGAAGGTATATATTAGCAGAAATGGAGAACATATTTCATAATATACTTATGGAATTTATAAGTATGTTTTCATTAGTGTATAATGAATCACTGTGTTTTAGTATGAGCCCTTTATCTCTACATAGCGAGCGGGTGCACCTCTACAGAGCCGCCATATTGCACATTTCGCGGTTTTATAAGTGGCAGCGTGAACGTGGAAGGAAGCACTGGGAGGACAAGAAAGAAGAAAAAAGAAAGACAAGAAAGAAGTAAGAAGAGGAATCAGTGCTTGTGGGTGCTGGCTAACAGGTTTGAGAAGCCAAATTTAAAAAAATGGAGGATTATACTTATTTATTTAGCACAGAAAAAGCAAGAAAGTACTTGAAAGTACGTTAAGTACGAAGCATGTAACCTGACAGACTCTGTATGTTCTAACACGCCTGGTAAGGAAGGGGTAAGGTAGGGGCAAAGTGGACCTTTATTAGCAACATACTAAATAGATGCTAGCAAAACTTCCTTAGTTTAACTACATATTTAGAATAAATAAATAGCTAAAATCATCAATTTTTTCATGCTATGCACTAGTACCATGTCAGCCTGATTAATACCTTCCAAACAGGCTTCTGAAACCGTTGGTGTTTTGGAAAGGCAGAATGTGCCTGGAAAAGTCACTCTCTGAAACTGCGTAACCCGCCTCCTTGTTTGATTGACAGCTAAGGTCCTCCCACTGTTAGGCCACCAAATGCTGCAGGTTTCAGAAGCACTTCTGACAAAGCATAAACCAGACAAATGAGGAACCGTTTATGGGAACAGGGCTTGAGGTACTGACTTACCTGCCACAGAGTTAGGGCGGGGCATGAGGTACAGGGGGGTGGGGTGAAAGGAGTGGTGGGTGGAGCCAGGCTCAGGAATCTTGTTGAGGCTGTGGGTGGAGGCAGCCATGTTTTCATCAAGGCGGTAGAGGCCAGAGTCGAGTGTGGCGCGCTGCGAGTGCCAAAGTTTGAGGCTGCTGGCGCGAGTGCCCTCTCCATGCTTGGCACTGCGATCTGCAAGCTCTGAGTAACTCGTCAGGGTGGCTGAGTGTGAGTGGAGAGAGGGACGTGGAGAAGGAAAAAGAACAGAATGGTCACTAATAAAGGATAAGGACAAGCTGTTGAATGACAAGGCCAAGTCCAGATACACACATGAGTGTGTACATGTGAGTAACGCCATTCTTACCAGAAACATAAAGCAGAAATATGAATTTGTTTTAAATAAATCACAGTAATATTTTTAACCTTGAACAGAAGGGTTTGTCTAAATATCTGCAATAATAGTTCACAACTAAGTAATGACTCTTTTTTTATTTCAAATATACTCTGAAAAGTATTATTGCATAATAATTTTCACATGCATTTTATCCTAAAGTCTCAATATTGAAAAAAAGGCAATTATGCAAAACATATTTACTGTACGCTGAGCTTTCATGAGTTCTTTAGTCAAATGTGTTTGTAGCTATTAAGCTCTAAATCTGTGTAATGTGTTCTTTTAGGGACAGGGCCACTTTTTTCCATAGGAAAGAATTTGTGATTATGTTTTACTAAGAATTTACTGAGTTATTTTTGACCACAGCTGAATTATTCGCATTATAACAGCTTTTGGTAAAATGTCTCTTATTTATTGTGTACTTTTAAATTTGCGTTATACAGTTGTGTATTTTAAGTGTTGATTGTCAGAATTCTACGAATGCAATTAAAATAAGTGATTCTAAAATAAGTGATTTTTGAGTAAACAGCTTTTCAGTTCTTTTCTCGGGGAAATTGTTGTTAAGATTATTGCTTGTGCTAATCACAAATTCAACGAACAGAGATTTGAATGAAAAATATATTGTGTTCTACGTGTGGCAGGTTGGGAAAACCCATCAGATGTCCCTGTGACTAAATTCTGTGACTAAACAGACAATAGATTTTAATGTTTAGCCAAAAATGTCTAAAAGCTTACTAGCTAAGTATAGCAAAATTGACTAAATTAATCCAGTCTGTAATCAGTCTGTACAGATACTGACTGTCTGTAACGTTCCTATGCCACAGGGTCGTCAAATGCAATTCCGCCACTTTCACGTTTAGGGGTAATAAACCTTTTAAAACTTTCAGACCTATATAAGAGAAAATATCAGTTCCTTTTCCATGGGAAGGGTTTGCTAGGCCACCACACACATACATAGTTGTGTATGCATACAATTGTGTATACAAGACATATTTTAGGTTAGAAGAAATTACACTACTGAACAAAAGTCTTAGCCACCCAAGTACAAATTTTGTTATCGATATTTATTTGATGAATTCTGCATCATTGAGTCAGTACAAAAAACATTTTAGATTTCCAAACTTACTTTTCCAAAAAATAATCTGTATTTCAAAACTGTTTGTATGTGTCACAAAGGACTACACCTCCCAGAATCCTCCTGGACTTTCCCGCTCACAGGCTCCTGATTTTTGATTGGTTCCACCTGTACACACTACTTAAAGACTTCTGATTGTTCAGTTTATTGTGAACGCTTGTTCTGTTCTCAGTTCATGCCAAGCCTTTGTTTTGGCTCACAGTACTCTGGTTATTAATTTGTTTTGTTACCAAGCTTCTTGCCTAGTCTCTGTTAAACCTGTTTTGTCTGGTTCTGATCTCTGCCTGTTTGTGGATTACCCTTGACTCTTTGTCTGCCTGCCTGTTTTCATTAAAACTCCTGTTTCCTTTTACATCTGCTTCCTGCCTGTTACCTGACAGTACGTCAGTAAAGAAAGTAACATATTACATAAGAGACCACTTTTCAGACAAAAAAAAAAAAACCTTAATGAAGGCCCCTGGGTTTTGCTGTAAAGAAAAGAAGCAAGTGCGACAGTCAAAGTCCCCAGAAGAGCTGTGGCAGATTCTCCAAGTGCTCAGTAAAAGTTACAGCTCATTTCCTTATAAAACTACCTGGGAGTACTATTTAAGACAAAAGCAAAGGGTCGTCATGCTAAAATGTCACGCGACTTTGTTTAGTTTATCACTGCATGTTGAAGTATTTTTCTTTTAAGATGAATGATTTAATTTCTTTATTTTTGAAGTAGTCTTTACTTCATAGGATTTCTTTGCGTAAGACTTTGGCACAGTATAAAAGTGAAATTGTGTATATTAAATTCGAACAAATCTGTCTGTTTTTCTTGTGGCTGTTTGTTTCAGTTCAGATGTATCCATAAAATAAAATAACGGTGCTCTTCATGCACCACAGACTCTTTATGGACGGTAGATCTCCAGGGGGACAGATGGTGAGCACTGTTCGACACACTGGCTCATACACGCTCATACATACTCAGCCAAACATATTCACAACCTGAATGAACACTATCAGACATAGAATGTCCATGTCAGTGTTTCTCAGTCACGCACACCTGTTCATTATTTTATGAACTGCAGCAAACCAAAAACGTGTGTGTGTGTGTGTGTGTGTGTGGCTGTGTAACTCACCAATGATGCCACTGTCTCTGCTTTCCAGCGTGGAGGTGGGGCTGTTGACGGCCTGTCCTGGAGCTCCAGCAGGGAGGGTGGAGCAGGGACTGCAGGCTGGAGGAGATGCTGTGCTGCTGGTCAGGGTGGAGCACGGACTCATCCTGCCGCTCACCCCCACACCCTGAACACACAACACACAACTCTCACTGACCGTCTCCACATGTTAGAACAAAGCCTAACTCAACTCCGTCAGCTCAGGAGTCCGTGATACGGACGTTAAGGCTTTAGGTCCTCAGTCTCGTAGGGTCTTCTGTGATCATGGTCTCTCATTAACAATATTTATAATGTAGTTCTATGCATATCAACTTTCTATGCATATCAGTTATACAACATAATTGCAACTGTCAGATTATTATTATTATACATTTTCATACAGTTTGAATCTTCCTAAACCTATTAAGACCACAACAATGCCATTATGTCCATCATCTGTCATGTTAATCAGTTAAAGAAGTTATTTAAATTAAGACTAAGTACATTCACACTTTCTAACAAGAAACACTTTTGCCCATAATCTAAACAGCCGAAATGTCCATCAGTTATAAACCTCAGCTCCTCTTATAAGCACTGTTCTTATTGAAGTATATGATATTTTTTTTTTGCTATTTGCTCCTTTAGTCTTTTTTTCCTCTCTAACATATTTACTATTGTTTGATTTTTGAGGAAATACAGGCCTACATTAGTCCCGAGGCGATTATCAGCGCCTTATCTGTTAATGACGCCTCCGTCAGAGATAAAGCGTGTGGAAAAAAACAATAGAAAAATCAAACGAAAGCATCCGGGGAAAAAAAAACCCCATAATATCCAAGTGGCTGGCGTAAAGCAATACTCTAATTAGACGTAAACTCTTTTGAATTTGAATAGTGAATATGCATTACATGAGAGAAATGTAAAGGGAGAGAATGTGCAGGGAGTTACAATATAATTTGAAAAGCTATTCTTCTTAGATATTCAGTTTTTTGCAGATGTGGCCAAATGTTTACATATACGTAAGCTAAAGGCATTCAAATGCAATTTTTCTGCAACTCCACGCCTTTCCATTAGCATACATATCCCGTGTTAAGTCAGTTAGAGCATCTACTTTACAAGATGGCCTTTCAAAATAATAGCTAAGAGAGATTTATTTCAGTTTTTATTTACTATATCAGATTATCAGTGGGTTAAAAGGTAAGTATTTGGTGGCTTTTACTTGCTTGAACTTCAGTCAAACGCTTCAGGTGGGCTTCCACAGACGTCTCACAATATTAGGTGGAATTTTTTTTGCCTTTTACTCCTGAGAGACATACAACGTAACTCAGTCAGATTTGTGGGCCTCCGTGCTCAGACGCACTCTATTTATTCGTTCCACAAATTTTCTGCTGAATTCAGATCAGGGCTTTGTGATGGCCACGTCAATACTTTCACTCTGTTGTCTTTAAGCCATTTGGTTTAGGATCATTATTGTGCTAAAGAATCCAGGTGTGACCAGGTTTTATTTTTCTGGCTAATGTCTTGAGGTGTTTTAAAGCAAAGCGTCCTCTCAACATGATGCTGCCACCCCCATGCTTCACAGCCAGGTTGGTGCTCTTTGGATCAAAGTCTCTCCATACATTTCATCTGATGAGAGAGCAATTGTGATCACCTGCAAACTTCAGTCTGGATTTTTAGTAGGATCTGAGGATCTGTGTCTTAGAGTAGGATCTGCTTAATTATGCAACAGCCACGTTCATGTGGGACTCTCTTAATTATGGGTGTACATACTTTGGTACCTTTTACTACCACAAAATCCTTCACTAGTTCCTTTGTTGTCTTGGGTCAACCCAGTTGAACCTTTCGGACCAATGTTTGCTGATCCCTGGGAGTGAATATGTGGCCCTTTGCTCAATATTGCAGTGTTTGTGTGTTTCCAGGATTTTTATATTTGCATGAAATTGTTTGTATAGATGCTTTTGGTCGATAATTATTATAATTGGCCAATCAGAAGCTTCTCATTTCATCATTCCTGTGCCTGGTGGAATCTTCCAGATCGTTTAAAGAGACAGTAAACTCGGTAAACGAGTAAACCTTTGATGCATTGGGATCCCGATATAGCAAATTAAATAATGCTGAAATAAATCTGTCACTAATCAATTGTTTTAAAGTGACCACTGACGTGAACAAAAATGCCCTAATTGACCTGCCAAAAGAAAAGTGTGGTAACATGAAATGTGTGGAGTTGAACTGCAGTTTTTAGCCTTGGTGCATGTAAACTTTTGGTGTCGGCTATATAATCAGTCAAAAAATCATCTGAAGTGAACTACATAAACAATTTCCTGTAAACAATTTTTGATGTTCATGATGCAGAAAAGAGAAGATAAAGATCTGGACCTGTGCTCCTACAACATGGTCATCAGCTCGTCATCCAAGTCAAATGAAGGAAAAGAAAGGAAGCAAATTAAAAAGAGTGTATCTACACACAATGCACACACAACATCATTTTACGCTATCGTTAAACATTTACGGCTACTGAACCTGTAGGATACAGACAGACATGTTGAAAAGACTGGAAATGGTAGCAAGTCGACTCAGATGTGCCAGATTGAAAATAATAATAATAATAATAATAATAATAATAATAATACTGCAAGATGAACATCATGGTGCGATCAAAAGAGATCTCAGAAGAAGTATTGCCCATTATGCTGGAAAGAATTTTTTAAAGCTTTGTGCCCATCAGACCGCAGTTCACATTTTTGGACCAATTCATGCAGAAACTCAGATAATTACAATTGTAAACTAAATGTCAACAGGGACATAACGGATGCCATTTCTGTGAATTTATGATAAATCGTTTTTTTCTTTTGAAAAAGTCTATATTTTTTTCTAACTGAGAGGTTCCTTATAAAAAAAAAAATTAAAAAAAAAACAAAGACACACACGGAATGCATCTCTATAGATGACTGAGAAAAAAAGAAAGAAAGAGAGAGAGAGAGAATGAAAGCAAGAGCACGAGTCCCGGCTCTGGCTCTGCACAGCCCATTCAGCCTAAACGGCTGTCACACACTGTGACAGGGCTTGCTCTGTTCCTCCATCTTGGCTCAGTATTTCACTTCACCCTATTCATTCCCTGGAGTCACTGACTGTCACGGAAATAATTATTTATTTCTCACCTTTCATTTCCAATAAAATCACGAGGTGCTTTACATGAAAGAACAAAACAAGCCAAGCGACAATAGAGTGAAATGAATAGACCTAAGATCCTAATTCAATTAAGTAATATTTAATATTTACTAAAGGCTGTATACAGAGATGAGTTAAGAGCACATAATAAGGATTTAATACAGAAATTGAGAACACTGATAATCAGATCTCAGACATAATTTCAGGTTTAAACGCTATTCCGAAGCTATGCAGGACAGAGTTTACCTAAAACAGAGCAGTGTCTCAGTTATGCACGATTCTGACCGATATTTTTATATATTGGCTCAAGCGAGGAGCACTATTAAGTCCTGCGCCACTGTCTGACATTATGATGTATGTCATGATGAAATTCTTGGTTTCAGCTCTAAATACTACGGAAAGTCGTTTAAGGCCAATATTAAATATGAAAACATTACATTGTTGAACATTAATTGTATCGCCTCTTTAAAGTTTACAAAAAGATTTTCTTCTCTCATAAAGGGCATCAGAGGAGACAGTGTCTTTATAGAGACATTGCTTATCTCAAGGACTGTTTTTTTATGGATAATGTTATGAACTACAATTATTTAAAGTGAGCTATAAGCATGTCGCAGATCAGATTATCCTTCAGACCAAGGACAAGTATTCTTTAAAACAGAGTGCATCTGTCTGAACAAAAACACCGGCATTATTTTTTTCAACAAGCGATAAAATTGCTTTTAGAATACAGCCCAGGTTGAATAGGAAGAGCTGGATTAAGTGCTATTTTACAAGCTTTCAAACAAACAAACAAAAATCCGACCTTTGAGGCGAGAATTACTTACACACAGGTAATTTGTGAAATCGTCTTCGACTTAGTCATGTGCATAACCTGACTCTGAATACACATAATGTTACCCGCAAAAATACTGAAGTAACTCTGAACTGGACCAAAATGATTATTGAATAAAAACAATGAAACAAAAACCCCGTATGAGAGCAAAATCCCCATGTTAGCTCTGTTTCTTCCTCAAATATCTACGGTGTCTCTTGAAGTGAAGTGATGTGAAGTGGCCTACCTGCGTGTCCTCGGCCTCCTCCATGCTGTAGTGCAGCTCCGGAGGGCCCTCGCTCATTTTGTCACCGAGCAGGAAGCCAAGGCGAGTCATCAACGTGTTGGCAGCCTCGTCCACTGACGGAGGGGGGCCAAGCTCCTCACCTACTTCCCCTGACGGAGAAGGAGGCAGAACAAGAGTGGGAGTTAAATGAAGCGCTGATCTTGAGACTCCATTAAGCAACACTCAGTGGACTGTGAGTCAAGTTCATCTCTTGTTAGGTATATGTCAGCTTCACGACTACCACATCGCAGCAGAAAAAGCCCTTAGATATAGTATAACAAACAAAATAAACAGTATAAAAAAAGCGATATGACAAAAAGTAGTGTTTATATATCAGCATCTTATATAAGCAGGTAGCTTTACTGGGTACAGTGTGTGCCTGAGGGTGGTGCGGTTGCTGAGGGGCTGCCTGACACACACACACACACACACACACACACACACACACACACACACACACACACACACACACACACACACACACA
>JAQQZX010000006.1:2854053-2864640 GCA_030068355.1 Notoglanidium maculatum | reverse complement strand
CACACACACACACACACACACACACACACACACACACACACACACACACACACACACACACACACACACAGAGTGTGACATATCGAGCACAGTGAGCTTGTGAATGTGCAGCCCACATCACCATGGTAACCTGGGCAAGAACATTAACACCAACAGGTCTTCGTGCACCTTCCCCCAGATTAATATCCACTTAAAAACCCAGCAAAAACATATTAACCACACACTCATTAGCTTCAGTGAACTCTACATGTACATTTACTACACACAAATCTCTAAGCAGAAAGTCACCAAATTCTATCCACATCCACAGTCTGTTAGCAGTTAACTCTAATGGCCACAAATACATGCATTTATGACACTTGGGCATAGAAAAGTGCAAACAATTGGCAAATGTGTACTTGTGACATTTAAAATTGTGATTATCAGCCTTTAAAGCACCAACAACACCTGTTCAGGTGATACAATATACAGTACTATCGATTCTTGCTTGAAAAGCAAGAAAAAGCTTTTCAGTCTCTTTCCAAAAGCAATTTTAAACAATGTCGAATAGACCAAGTGAACCATGAATAATTATCCCAAGCTCAGAACTCGATGCAGCTGTGTAAATGCAATCTCTATAAAGCACTGAAAAATTTAAATGGCCAGCTTTAAATAACAAATCATATACACACATTTTTATCACTTAGAGAAACAGTTAAGGTAATGCTTTGGACAAACCACCTTCATAGAAATGTGTGTAATGCTAGTTTACTCTGCAACAAATGATGCTAACTAGCTAAAGCTGGTATTCATGGTCAGCTGAAAAACTCATGGGAGCTCAAGGCACTATTGACCATTCTTGCAGCAGCAAACCACTTAAGAATAAGATGTGAATTTATCCCATATTCTCGTAGAAAATTGTTTCATACATGTACACTATAGGGACAAAAGTATTGGGACACCTGACCATTACACCAACAGGGACTTTAATGAGATTGCATTCAAATACATAGACTTTAATATGGAGTCGGTCCCCCTTTGCAGCTATAACAGTTTCCACTCTTCTTGGAAGCCTTT
Organism: Notoglanidium maculatum; assembly: GCA_030068355.1. Lineage (NCBI taxonomy): Eukaryota > Metazoa > Chordata > Actinopteri > Siluriformes > Auchenoglanididae > Notoglanidium > Notoglanidium maculatum. The sequence continues at coordinate 2,863,584 of JAQQZX010000006.1, read as the reverse complement.
CCACAAGATTTTGTAGTGTTTCTGTGGGAATTTGTGCCCATTCATTCTGTAGAGCATTTATAAGGTCAGGCACTGATGTTGGACGAGAAGGCCTGGCTCGCAATCTCTGTTCCAGGTCATCCCAAAGGTGTGGAATGGGGTTGAGGTCAGGGCTCTGTGTGGACCAGTCAAGTTCTTCCACACCCAACTCATCCAACCATGTCTTTATGAACCTGGCTTTGTGCACCGGGGCACAGTCATGCTGGAATAGAAAAGGGCCTTCACCAAACTGTGTCCACAAATTTAGAAGCATAGCGTTGTCCAAAATGGCTTGGTATGCTGAAGCATTTAGATTGCCCTTCACTGGAAGTTTGGGCCGAGCCCAAACCCTGAAAAACAGCCCCACACCATTATCCCTCCTCCACCAAACTTCACAGTCGGTACAATGCAGTCAGGCAGGTAACATTCTCTCGGCATCCGCCAAACCCACACTCGCTGACTGCCAAACAGAGACGTGTGTATTCATCACTCCATAGAACATGTTCCCACTGCTCCACAGTCCAGTGCCGGTGCTTTACACCACTCCATCCGACGCTTGGCATTGGACTTGGTGATGTGAGGCTCGCATGCAGCGGCTCGGCCATGGAAACCCATTCCATGAAGCTCCCGCCACACAGTTTTTGTGCTTACATTAATGCCAGTGGAAGTTTGGAACTCTTCAGCTATGGAATCAACAGAACAGTGGTGACCTTTACGCACCATGGACCTTAGTAGTCATTGGCCCCGCTCTGTGACTTTATGCGGTCTTCTGCTTCATGGCTGAGTTGCTGTTGTTCCTAAACGCTTCCACTTGCCAATAATACCACTTACAGTTGACCGTGGAATATCCAGCAGGGATGAAATTTCACAAACCTTCTTATTGCAAAGGTGGCATCCTGTCACAGTACCATGCTTGAAGTCACTGAGTTCTTCAGAACGACCCATTTTGTTTCACAAATGTTTGTAAATGGAGACTGCATACCTAGGTGCTTGATTTTATACACCTGTTGTAATGGGTCTGTTTGAAACAGCTGAATTCAATAATTAAGAGGAGTGGCCCAATACTTTTGTCCATATAGTTTATGTATAAAGAATATAATATAAAGGTCAGAGAATGACATAGTATGTGAGCAGTTGTGCTGTTCTTAAAAAATGTCTTCCAACATAAGCTCACCTGTGAAATGCAGGAGGCTCTCGAGGAAGAGGTGTGAATTTGGGATGGAGTACAGTCCTGTCCCTGGAAATGAATACAATTCAAACTGTACAGTTTACCGCTGAGCATGTGGCACATGATGATCAGGTACAAGCGCCTAAAGATCAGAAGACAGAGTCGAATCAGCCCATTCCTTTTACTTCAGACTTCCACTGAGGTGGGTATGGTACGTTGTTGTTGTTATTAAATCTAAATACATTTTTATATTATGTACTGCTCTTTTTAGATATCTGATTGAATGATAATGGTTTACGTTTAGGATTATTCGATTTATATTATTTTATAATATATCAATTTGCAATTTAAGATCCAGTCATCCTTCTCTGATTATAGATGTTCTTGAAATAATATAATTTAGGTTTAAAACCAGCAACATTGTTACAAGTAGGAGTCAACGCCAACGGCATCAACAGGGATGCCTCCAACAAGTCTAACCCTTCTTGTAACTCATTGTATGCCTCACCGAGCGACAGGTATTTTTTGGGTTGTGTCTGAAGGCTACTTGGGTAACATGATTAAAAGAATTTAAGTTGCTCTGGATACGTGAAAGATAATGGTATGTCATAATTTTCCAAGAGTAATAAATGGATAAGAGCTGAGGGGAGAGCAGTGAAGCAGCCATCTGTTGATGCTTGTCATCTAGCTAGGTTTCTGAAAGCAAGCACAGCCTATGATCTAAACCAGCCAGCAGTCATGCTATTCTCTGTTCTAACAACTTGTAAAACTGTTGTGTTTTAGCCACGAAAGAGGACCTCAGATGTCAACTCCGCTAATGAGATGTGGGCCATATTGAGAATTTGGTCCATATCAAGCAACATTAGGTACTGATCTACGTGTGAGGTAATAGTAACTTCCCTAATGCAGTACAACAAATGCTAGGAATTTTATCACCTATATCTAAATAACAAAGTAAGGCAATGCCCTTAATAAACATACAGTCTACCTCGTCACTTGAAAGCAATGTCATCACAATGCTCTGTAATTCTAATGCTACCCGAACTCTGCTGGCCACCACAGATTCTGGGAGCAGAACTTTGAAGCAGGAAACCGAGGTGGGTTCAAGAAGTAAAAATGTTCCAGTGTTGTTGTGGTTCACATACTTACTTAAGAGCTCCAATCTTGCCTAATCTTGATGAATGCAACTTTAAATCCCAAGACTGCCAAAGAGATTTTACCCTTAAAATGCTTAGCTCTGAGCTCATTTGTAAGTAACGTTAAATAAAAGCTTCTGCCAAGTGAATGAATGTAAACCAACAGTACAATTGTGTGGGCATCATTTTTGCAGCTAATGTAGCATGTAGCACTTTCTTAGCATTAGTACAAAACCAGACAAACTTCTAGCTGTAATGACTTCTGCAATAATGTTTGAAGCAGAGAATGTCATAATGAGGCAGAATGAAGTAGATCTGCTTGGTTGCAGAGAAAATAACAGGATAATTGAGTATTAAACTAACATCAATCTTAGTGACTTTGGGTGTGACTCAGTGGATATAAATGGCAATTTAGTATTTCAGATGAAAGAGACAACTGGTAACAGAATTTGATACCCAACACCAGAAATGCCATTACGTCCAAAATATTTGAAGACGGAAGCTTTTATTCAACGACACTTGTTGGAAACTATACTGTACCTTAGGCTCTGAAGTATCTCAGTTTTAACAAACTTGTAATGGTCTGTCAAATAAGATCTAAACCAGGCAAATGCTGTCTTTCGAAACTCTGTCCATTAAAATATCACAATCAATAGTGTGAAATGCTGAACTCAAGTCAAACAGTACCAAAACATATGCACAATCTGAGGCAAGGAGTAGGACATTTACTACTTTAGCCAGCGCTGATTTTCTGCTGATAAACTGACCAAAAGTGTTGACCAGCAACTTTGTCCAAAATCTTGTGTGTTGAAGATTGGACAGTATCTGGTGAAATAGGAGGGGTTAAGATGTTATTTCTTCAGTAGTGACTTGGAAAAAAAACCTTGTGGACATGCCTCAAGCTGGGTAAAAGGACTTCCCAAGCATTCTCTGCTCCAGGGACACAGGTGGTTGTTCTAGAGCAGGGATTCTCACTTTTGCAGCCATGGATCCCTTTTAAAAAATTATGGACCCCTCAGTACAAGTTTATTTTATAATCATAAATCCAACTTTTTAAATATTAGGCTCATTATTTATATGTGTGTAGGCATATTTTGAATTTTTGGAGCAGTACAGCATTTTATTCCTAAACATCCCCTGACAGAACAGATTTTTATTACAATTATCATTAGATTGAAGTGATATTATTTATAGCCCTACTTGTTTTAAAAAAAAATTTTTAGATTTGGAGTAAATCCATTAAAATTAATTGGTCAGTCAAACAGATTAGTGACTATAAGTTGGCAATAAATACATTTAATAAAGGTGGGTTGTAAATAGCACCACTGTAAACAAAACAAAAAAAATCACAGACCTCCTGGTTATGCGTTACAAACCCCTGCGAACCAGTGAGTCTATGGAAGAGGATAAAGGTACAGAGCTCATTATATCAAATAGGACTACACTCATCAAGATGTTCTTAGATAATGGCACCTCCTGGGTTATCATCATTAGAGAATGGAGCAGTCCATAATGGATTGCTGGCAGCCTGCTGCTAAATTTTAGCCCTTATGGTCTCGAATTTCTTACAGAAAATCATTGCAGCTGGAGAAATTTGAGATTCATAAATAGCCTGATCATTAACGTTACATTCTATCAAGTTTGAAAAGTAAGCTCTTCTGGCTGAGACATGAGCCTAATGGTAATTATTGTGAGATTCCCTCCATGCTATTCGGAAGGCCTTCAGCTTAATTTTCTGCCATCTTCCCTCACACCGTCGGGAGATTTGCTAAAAGGATCTGCAATTGTTCACAGTACCAAGGGACGGATCTTCTAATTATTGCTTTTCTCACACAAGCTGGTTATACACTATGCAAGGTAGATTATATCCGTCGAGCTGGAATCACATGGTACATTGCAAAGTTCACACTTTCATAAGGTAGGTTATCTATGACTTCTGCAGCCATGAATGGTGAAAATACACATTTATTAAATATGCAGGATGTGTATGTATCTGAAATTTGACACAGAGACTGAACAGATTTTGATAGTATTGTTGGCAAAAATCTGAATTCGATCTAGGTTATGGTTAAACGTCTGAGCAGGGCTTAGTGTATTCTGAATAATTTGCCAAATTTTACCACTTTGTTAGCAGACAAAAAGTAATTAAATAAGAATTCAGAAAGGTCTGCTGGTATGATCTCTGTTTTGACCAATCAGAAATGCCAATGCGCAGAGTAATACCAACATGCGTAGTGAATGAGAATCGTTGTGGTAACTGTGGAGACACGCACGGCAAAAAAAAACTTTTTTATCACATAATAGCAAGAAAATGGCCAAAGTGCTCTATGTGGTACAAGAAACACAGTGAATCTCTCAGGAAATCAGCATGCAACCTACACACACACACACACACACACATACACACACACACACACACACACACACACACACACACACACAAAGCATTCAATACCACTGGTATTAGCTGAAGAGATAGATGTAACACACTGGTAATCCCACTGCTCTGTTTTGTAAGCAAGTCATTACCAAGACTATTAATAGCACACTGCAGAACTCTCTCTCTCTCTTTCTCTCTCTCTCCATCGCATTCACTCACTCTCTCCCTCAGGCTTGAGTCCTTCTCAATCCTGTTAAGCCTTTGCGTCACGAACTTTGATTGGCATTGCTGTGCTCTGTCCATTATTCCTTTCAAAAACACTCATTCAAAAAAATTATGGGTGGAACGGTCTGTAAAATTTAAGGTGTCACAACCATAAAACTCAATGTCATGGTATTCAAAATATCATCAATACTGCAGCAGCATCAGCAGGGCAAATGGAACCACTTCTAGCCAGAGAAAACTGATTATTTAAAAGCAGCCCTCATCATTCAGTAGCTTCCAAAAAATCATTATAAATCAGGCAACACTGTTTTGAACATAGATTCAGAGCATATTATTGAAATAATTGCTTTCATCATTATGATCCATAGCTACACTGCACAATGTTGACAATCAACTGTTTTTGATTTCCTTGTTATAGCAGTAAAATGTCACAGCCCTTAACTGACCCCTGCTCGACCAGCCAGCACACAGCCTGGGTGCTGCTTTACAGTTTACAAGCTCAAAATAGAAAAGAAAAAACAGCCTTATTAATACCGAGTTTGTGGAATCAGCACTGATACTTGAGTGTATTTAGACCACTGGTAAATTACCAATACCGAATATGTCCAACAATATTTTTTATCTAGTTGGAATTAATAGAACTTTACATAATTTTTTAGCAACAAAACAGATGTGCATCAATAAACCTATTTACCATTTTCATATTGTTGGCTGCATTATTTAAAGTAAATGTAATGGCTTTTAGAAATCTGATCATACAATACCGCTCCACTGAAAATGCTACAAATTCATCCCCTTGTTGGAAAAGTAAGATAAACTGATAATAAATGTGGCTAAAATATGACAAAGTAAACAGTGAAAAAGCATTTTAGCTTCTGCTGCTGTTGTCATAACTGATTTTATCTGATATATTAGTTACAGAGGTGCCAAGATACAGTGGATATAAATAAAGTCTCCATACTCCCAAGTCTTTTTCCACCATTAAAGTGTTCTTTTCAACAAAGTTCTTGAAAGTGAAAAACAAGAAAACAGAAAATGGTTTAGAAACAAAGAAAAAAAGAAAACACATACAACGATCTGGTTGCATAAGTGTGCGCACCCTTCCATGATGGAGCATATGTCGGTGTTCAAAATTAACCATGTCATGTTCAAAAGTAATTTCCACAAACCTGTAATCAATGAAGTAATTCTAATGAACCTGGAATAAAGATCAGCTGTTGCTGGTTTCTTGACAACTTTTGGTTTCATTCCACTGCTCCTCAAAAAGCTTAAAAAGAAAGGATGGGATCTCACAGTCAAAAAGTATTGATCAGAAGAGGGAAACAAAAGAATTTCTAAAATATTAGATGTCCCATGGAACACTGTAAAGGCCGTCATCAAGAAGTGGAGAAAATGGACACCACCGTAACATTACCAGAAACTGTCTCTCCCTCAAAAATTGATGAAAGGACAAGAAGAAATCTCATCACAGAGGCTGCCAAGAGACCTACAGCAACACTAAAGGAGCTGCAGGGATATCTGACAAGTACTGGTCACTCCCTGCATGTGACAACAATCTCAACAATTCACATTTCTGGGCTATGGGATGGGGTGGCTAGACAGAACCTCCATGCTATGGGGCTGCTTCTCTTTAGCTGGGACTGGGGCTCTAGTTACAATAGAGGGACTCATGGATAGCTCAAAATACCTGTCTATTTTGGCACAAAACCTGCAGGCCTTTGTTAGACAGCTGAAGAAGAAAACATTTGACCTTGCAGTATGATATCGACCCAAAGAACAAATCCATGTCAACATAGGGATGACTTCAGAAGAAGAAGAATAATATTGTAGAACGACCCAGTCAGCGGCCAGACAAAAATCCTGTTAAAACCCTGCGGACTGGCCTGAAGAGGATTGTGCATAGGAGATTGCCTCACATTTTGATAGATCTGGAGCATTTCTGAAAGGAAAAGTGGAATAAAATTGCCAAATCAAGATGTGCTAAGCTGGTAGACCCTTAGCTCAAAAGACTGAGTGCTGTTTTACACCCAAAAGGTGCTTTAACAAAGTATTAGTTCAGCTCATTTATGCAACTTTATTCATTTTTTTTTCCCTTTTCTTGCTAAAATCTTTCTATTTGTTATTCACTTGAATTTTGTTGGGTGCTAAATCGCATTAAAGCTGGGCAAAAAAAGATCTCATGATTTATTTTAGATCCATTTTTTTTTACATCACAAAAATTTGCAATTGTAATGGGGTGTGTGCAGTTAAATATGAGTTTTCTCTTATAGACTCTGTTAGACATGTTATGGTAAAAATCAGATTTTTCTCTCCCTCTCTCTCTTGCTGTCAATGCCTTGTAGCCTTTAAAACATTCCTTCCTGCATCATTAAACCAAACAGTTCAATTGCAGCAGCATTAAGGCCAAGACAATTAATTGGAGAAATCACTGCAGGCCCAGGGTGATGTGGTGTGGATGGATTCTCTAACTTCTTTGCTCTATAAACGAATTAATTTAAGCATTCAACCTGAGGCAAAGCAGACCACCCCAAATCTGAAGGGGAGATAACTTCGGACGTTGAAACCCAATATACGGTATAACCACATTCGTGCTTGTATGATGTCGCTTAATTAACACTTACGTCATAACAGCTATAAAGTCACCCCATCAAGTTGTCTTAAGGCAGAAAAAATGCAATCTGTCATGTTACCGAGAAACTGAAAAGTACAAATCCCTCTGTCCTGAAGACATTCACATGATGGAAAACTTTAAGGAACCTCTTATTGATAAAAGCGCTGCCACTGGAGACTCCTTCCATAACCGTTAAATAAACTTGTTTTTTTCCTAAAGGTCCACTACGTATGATTCAGTTGACTTGAACCACCTGAATGCCCCTCCTTGCCTTCCCCCTTACCCCTCCTTTTCCAAGTGTGTATTAGAATGTACGGTGGCCATCAGGTGCCTTTAGCGTACTATCACATTACATAACCTTGCTTTTTCCATACGAAATAATAAGCATGATCCATTATTTGTCAAAATTTGGCTCCTCAAACTTGTTAGCAAACACTGATTCCTCTTATTTCTTCTTCCTTCGCTTTCTTTCTTTTTCTTCTTCGTGTGCTTCAATCCAGATTCACACTACTACTTGTAAAATGTGGAAGGCGCTCTCTAGAGGTTCGTCTGTTCTGGGCTACTGTAGTGGCACAACATGGCAGCTTCGTTGAGGTGGACCCGCTCCCTATGTAAACTCATTCTGAGCTATTGAAAGCACAATGATTCATAGTTACAGGTAATCATAAACTAATGAAAACATACTATATTCCATTTCTGCTAATAGATTCCCCTAAATCTTACATAGTGGACCATTAATGAAAACACCATTACATCAGTGATTATATTTTTCTTTGTTGAATAACAACATTTACGACAACACAATAACGTATTAGGACAAGCTCATTAATAAAAACCAACCAGTGATCAGATTCAAGAATGTATCAGTATTGTGGTGTAAAAGCACAGATAGTAATCTCCCAAAAAATGTTATTTTGTTGTGCACCATTTAAAATATTCCTCAGTAAAACAGTGGATTTTACAAAAGCTGTAAAGAGGTGACAATCTCAGAAGCATCATATTGGATTGTTGCTGTTCCAAGTAAGCCAATTCATCAGTTAGACGATAGTGAAATATAGGGGGAAAAGATTCAACTATATATATATATTTTCGTATTACAGTCAGCTCTTCAGTCCCCGCTCATAACTGGAACGCTGTTCTAACCTTTTGTGCTTTGCGGATGCGAGGCTGAGCAGAGGTGCTGCACAGTCATGCCGACTTATGAGTTATTTCTCACAGGACAGAAGGTCAGAGTGGCAACAAAATGTGATAAAATTAAACCTTGCACCAAGTCTCTGACAAGGAGATATTCATGTCTGCCATCAAATAAACAGAACTACATGACTTCTTTTCCGCATAACTATGTGACTAACCAGATTTAACGATGCACAATTGCTCTAGCCATTTATGAAATGCACACAGATGGCAGAACATCTCTCCACATTTCCCCAGAGAAGTTTATGGATTTATCATCACTGAAGTTATATAATCATGTTATATAATCATATGGTGCTGTTTCATGGTGTGGGGACTCTCTTTATTTGTGATACACAGGTGTAATTGGAGTAGTTTTCTTTTAGACAGGAGCCGTACAGAAGTCTAGCTCTATATCAGTGAACACTTGTTCATCTGTACATGTAATAAATACAGTCAGGAGATCGTTATAAAGAACGGTCACGAGTTCATCTTTTATCAAAAAGTAATATGAAATTTTTCCAGTACCAGCTTGTCAGTTTAAATTCTGTTGAAATATTAATTATTTTCACTGACCAAGGATTTTTTTTAAAAATTTTTATCTTGCTATGTGGTAGATATAAATCGATATTCCCATTGATTTGCTCTCCTTTCTAGATGTTGCAAAATCATGCTCACTGCTCCATACAGCTCCATAGAGTTACTATTGCCAAAAAAAATTTATTTATAGCAAAGGTAAAGTCGTGCGGTGGTTAGCACTGTCGCCTCACAGCAAGAAGGTCCTGGGTTCGATCCCCGGGTCACCCAGGGTGCCTTTCTG
>JAQQZX010000006.1:2819838-2852206 GCA_030068355.1 Notoglanidium maculatum | reverse complement strand
GTCTGTGGTGGACTGGCGACCTGCCCAGGGTGTACCCCGCCTCTCGCCCGAACATGCTGGGATTGGCTCCAGCTTCCCATCTATAAAGCAGTATATATAATGGATGGATGGATAGAAGAGGATTAAAGCTGGATTAAGTTGACTAATGTCAACTTAGTCAAGTGTGATAGTCAAATTTTGTTTGAGGCTATGTCATTATTAAAGTCGACCTGCCCCACCAACATCTATGGTCAACAGCCACTACTCAATTCAAAGCATACATTTGAAAATAAGAATATTATATCATGATTTAAACCTAAAACAAATCAAACTGAAATTAAAGTATACTTAATACTATGTGATTGTCTCAAAACAAACTAAAAAAATAACCCTCAACATTCTTAGTTCATTCTCTATTCTATGCATTATGTTACAGCAAATATGTGTCAGCTTTTAGAAAAGTAGGAAGTATTGCAATCTTGTTGGAGAAATTTAAAAAACATGGGCCGGGCTGGTCGAGGTGGTGGATTACCTCGATTGGGCCACGGTAGGGCTGCTAGACCTGCTGATGCTTGTGTTCATTAAATTATGTATGAGTTCATTCACTTTACTGAACACTGATCATAATGCTTCCTATTCATTAGGCCTGGTTGTATTACTGTTCTGAATATCTGGTCAGCAATAATACTTAATATCTTATATGCTTTTATTTTACCAAATACTTGTTAAGTCCTATGTTTCAGTGTTTCTTAGCTAAGTCAGACACCATCTCTGATACAAATGAGCTGCTAACGTTAAAGGCCCCTTTTACTGAAAGAGAAGAAAGTCAACAGTAGATCCGGTAATGTAAATCCAGGCGGTGCAGTGGTGGTTAGCACGATCACCTCACAGCAAGGGTTCAAACCTGCCGGCCAACTGGGGCCTTTCTGTGCGGAGTCTGCATTTTCTTCTCTCGCCTGAATGGGTTTCCTCTGGTTCCCCAACAGTCCAAAGACATGCAGATTAGGTCAACTGGCTTTTCTAAACTCCTCATAGGTATGAATGTGAATGGCAGTTTGTCTCTGTGTCAGCCCAGTGATAGACTGTTGACCTGCCCAGGGCGTACTTCTTGCCTGAAGTCAGCTGGGATTGGCTCCAGCATCCTCCACGACGCTGATGGACAAGCGGTATGGATAATGGATGGCTGGAAAACGTAAATCCCTCTTTTATGGCAACATTATTGATATACTATATTAGGACTGGTTGATGATAGATTGGGCCTTAAATTACAACAAATTTGAGCCATCACTGCTCTGTGGCTGCCTCCAAAATCACACTTAATATATACCTGAAAAGATCATATGGTGAATTTATTTAATATATTTCCTCACCCTCCTGAAACTACTTCCTGGCTATGCCACTGCTATTGGCTGAGTGGTTAAGGTCCTGCTCTATTGACCAGGAGGCTATTAGTTAATCCCATGACGGCCACTGATGAACCCTTGAGCAAAACCCCTAACCCTCGACAGCTCAGATGCATTCTCAGATTGCAATCTATCTCTGTAAGTCACCTTAGATAAAAGCATTTGCTGATTGAACATATGTAAATAACTCAAGATGCACATTAATCAAAGTCAGTGTCCGTTCTCTTATGCAGCGTAGAGAAGGATACAGCCTGGCATCTTCTATCACTGAAGTACGCTCTATAAATAAACCGGTACATTTTGTTTATCCGCACCTGTAGAGCCGCCCTTCTGACGGTACACTGAGTATATTAATAGTACAGATACATTCCTTCTACATTCACATACAGTTCCATGCATCATCTCTCAACCCACACACAGCAAAGCACAGTGGGTAAAGCATCCTTCCACTCCCCCACACACATGCGTGCACACACACGCACGCACACCTCTCAACAGCAAAAACACATCACACACCCACTCTCCATCCTGATTCATCTAGCGCCGATTGAACAAAAGACCATATTAGGTTGGCCGTTTGAGCTGAGCACAACGCTGCCACACACTCAGCCTCCCACAGGTCCTTCAGTTAGCATTGTTAAGTTCCTGCCTATCACTTGAGCTGTAATGAAGCTCAGTCTGTACTAGCAATGTGATTAAAGCCAGTTTTAAACTATGCGATTTCAACACTTGTCTTTTAACCCTTGTCACATTGTATAATATGATCCCGATCAAATCATGAATGCTGAAACAGACTGTATGATAACATGTTCTCGATGTCCGATTATACGATGAAGATCTTCTAACGATAGACCTGTGATTAAAGAAAATTACTACCTCCTGCCTATGTTATCAACTACCGTAATCCGGTAAGCTCGTATAGAAAATGATGTTGCATAAACAAACCGTTTTTAGCATGAGCTTGAGGGAATAAAGATATTTTTTCGTTTCGTTAATTGCCGCCATATTTGTATCTGTCCCACAAGTTTTGCATAATCATATGCCGTCCTCCCATTGGCGAATTTTAGACATAGAAGTGGTCACATTCAGAAATTTGTTTTTTTTTTACACTGCCAGAACTTTGTCATCGGCTGACTTTGGTCACAATGGCACCAAATCCCACTCTGGTGAGCGTGTCACACTGCGTTCTACCACTGATCTCAACTCCAAGGAATTCACGACCAAAGAATTCTGCTACAATGTGCGATCTTCATCTGTGACAACAAAATCGAGCCAAAATTCATACAGGCTTAAGCCAGGTTAAACCCAATTTCATTTTAGATGCTGTAGAACGCTTCATGCAATTTATCAGTTTAAACAAGATATTAATATATAGAACTGTGTATACATATCTCAGACTATAATAGTCCACAGTGCCCAAACTCATCACAGTGACATTCTGTAGTCTCACCAAAGCGGCAACAGAAGCGCAACAAATAAAACAAATCCAAAGAATAAAGAAGAAAATGACAGAGGGTGGGGTTCGGTGGCTTACCATGTTCATACCAGATCCTGCATTCTCCGTCCAGAGACACACACAGCCCCTGCAGCCGTCTCAGCGATGGCCAGCTCATCCACAACACCTCTCCGCGTGCCCACACACACAAACACACACACACACACACACACACTGCAGGCCTGTGCAGGCAATTAGAGTTCCAAAAACCTACTGAGAGCTTTCGAAGCCTGTTCAGTCAAAACAACCCAAAATACAGATGGATGAAGGAGGAGAAAAGCAGCAGAGAAGGAGGAGCAGCAGAAGCGTCAGTGCAGAGGAAGAGACATCTCTCTCCTTGAATGTGAACCGTACATGTAAAGCCCGATGATAACCAGACAGGTGGAAGAAGAGCAGAACTGCAACTGTTACTCCATAACTCTTTTTCTTCCTTTGGTTAGACAGGTGCTCCCCAAGACGGCCTGAGTGTTTGTCCAATGCCCTCACACACTAGGATGGGGTTTGGGGAGCATGTAAGAGGAGAAACGGGAGACGGAGGTGTACTGTAGAGTGGAACTGTGCAGCAGAAGGAGCGGCGGTGAGGGAGGAGAAGCAGAGAGAGAGAGCGAGAGAGAGAGAGAGCGAGAGAGAGAGAGAGCGAGAGAGAGAGAGAGCTCATGTCTTCGTTGCTATAGTCCATGAATGGCGCAGTGCTGCTGTTGTCATGGCAACCAGACGGGAGGGGGCGAGAAAAAGGAGAAGGAGGGAGAGAGAAAAAGAGAGAGAGAACAAGAGAGGGAGAGACACAGAGAGAGAGAGAGATCATGGACTGGAAGAGTGAAAGAGAAAGAGGTTTTTTTTGCAGTGACATGCCAGTGACGGGAGAGTTTGAACAGAGTGTAGCGATAGCAGGATTAATAAAGCAACCTCCTACTGTGATGAGCTCAACTGATCTTAATATACATCACAACAGCCTTGTTTCATCCTCGCAACCCTGAAGCCGAGACTGTATCTCATACCTCTACATCTAATACCTATAATAGAGGCCGAAAGTCTGAGTGACTAGCACTATTTACATAGTTTACTCAATTGATACTTATTGTATCACATTAAAGTAATATTCACATCTGCTTCAGCTGTTCGAGAATTCCTTATGTCAATTGAAATATCTCCGAATTGCATTTTCACACTCAATTTGTTTCATTTTTACATCGTTTACCAGGTAACACGCGGTACTAACACCTTATATAGACTGAATTAGTACCCTCTTTTCTACATTACTGTCTTCAACAATAAACACAAAACTTTATTTGAGAAATGTAATTTGACAAATCTGTATTAGTTTTGCGCAGCGAATAGTGTTGCACTCTGACAGCTCCAGGGTCTCCCATTAGATCCTGAGCTCAGGTTACTGTCTCTTTGGAGTTTCTGTGCATGTTCTCCCCCTGTGGGTTTCCTCTGGGTTCTCCGGTTTCCTCCCACCTCCCAAAAACATGGCAGTATCTGAACTGGTGAATCTGTAATGCCCCAAGCTGTGACTGACTGTGTGAACGTGTGTGGCCCTGTGATGGCTTGGTGGCCCGTGCAATGTACAATCGCATCTCACAAAAAGGCTCAAGTCTCACCAAGGTCCTGCCTACGATAAAGCTGTTAGCCAGTTGACTTTAACATCTTCCTGTATCTATGTGAAATTGTACTGCTTGTGTATACTGTATATTTTTCATATATCTGTTGTACGTTTTCCTACATCTCATATACAGTTTCCTACATCTCAGACCATCAATCTATTCATTAGTTAGATATAGAGTATTTTGTTCATCCATCAATCCATAGACATCACACTCAGGAATTACATAAAATCTACATTTACTTCTGCATTTTCTAAGCTAATGTACTTATAATGCAGTATCTAATCCATCCATAGAGTTGAGGGTTAAAGGCTCAACTCTGGTGCTTCAAAATAACGTCTGGCCAAAAAGAAATAAAATCTTTTAAGTTAACTTTATTATTAAATATCTATATTAATATATCACATACTGCACTGAAATGCCACTTCATTTCTCATTTTCCATCTTCTAATTCGGCTTTTCTTTACTTCCCACTGCTTTTTTAAAGGTTTTGCTGCTCTGCTTCGACTCATAATGGCGAGCTCTACAACCATCAAATATCTCCTTCCTGATTCTATCATTCCACCATGCCTCACTAATGCTCCATTTCATCATGATCACTCTGAAGATGCTGATTAAAACAGACATGGCCACAACTAATTCAAATTGTGACAGAGGCAGGCTGGTTTATGACACAGTTCGGATGCTCAGAATGAAAAAAATACTGAGAGAAAAAAAGCAGTAGGACAAACATTTTATTTGGAGAACAGAATAGATCAGAAGACTAGACTAGAACCGAATCGAATAGAATAGATAGAAGAACGCAGAGCAGAATAGAACAGAAGATATTTCATCAGAATAGGGTAGAATGAAGCAGAGCATAAAGAATACAGAGCCGAATAGAATAGAATAGAATAGAGAAAAGATCACAGCAGAAAACCACAGAATAGAGCAGAGCATTACAAAGGGAATAAAATAGAGAGCAGAAAACAGTGAATAGAACAGAATAGAATGGATTAGATTAGAATAGAATAGAACAGAGCATGACAAGATCGAATATCCTATAATAAAATATAATAGATCACAGAAGTAGAATAGAACAGATTATAACAAAATTAAATAGAATAGACTACAAGGCAGAATAATATAGAATAGAATAGAGTATATCAGATCCGATCCGATCCGATCAGAATAGAATAGAATCTCTCCTTTTTCAATGCACCTTGATTGTTAAACAAAAGATAAAACATTAAAACTAGCATGCCGAAGCACATCAATAATTCATTTCCAAGTACAAAGGTTGACTTTTAGTGAAAGCTGTGCTGAATGCTAATCCTCAGCGTGCAGTGTGTTTATCCACGTTTTACACAGACAGAGATTTACAACTTCAATATCACCTCCTCAGCCTCAGTGTCCTCTCAATGTCAGCCATCACCTCTGCATGGGAAATACATCAACGTCATGCACAGTGCACGGTACCAATCTGCTCCCTCTTACTGGTGTGGTACTCTCAACGGTACTTCTTTTCGTCTCTATCGTACTTAAGAAGTAAATGTATATTTAAAATCTCCGACTGACGCCTCCGTGATTCCTCAGTCATGCCTAATTCGGTCTGTGACTTGGAAATCGATGGAAGTCGGCCATGTTTAAGGATGTGACAATTCTTAAAATAGATGAAGTGAATAGAGTGCTTAGAGGAATCAAGGAGAGAGGAGGCTTCTAGATCGAGGATACACATATGGTTCCTATGAAGAAGCTAATTCTAATACATGAATAAGAATCACAAATACAAAATTAATCGTCGTAATAAAATAAATGATGAGTACAAATCTAATCTTTGCATGAAAGTCAGTCATGGTGCTTTGCTTTAAATCTGTAGAAGTCATGTTTAAGCCAAAACCTGTGATGAACACTTGCAATAATGATGTACCTGTTATACACTTCATAGAGCTGGAACACGTCAGTAATTAGTGTATTCACTGAAGTCTACATTTATGTATACGTTTCTTCTCCGTCCCTCCTGTTTTCATTAGATTTCCTCACTTCCTCTGAGGGAGGAGCTAAGAAACAAGGAAGTGAAGCTAGCGAAGGAAACGAGGAGGTGCAATTAAAGACATGAGACGCACCCAGTGTCTAACCTTTCAGGGTTCATTCGCATTGTTGGTAAAAGGAGGCAAAACTTCCTAAACCTTTCATTCTGGTCAGGAATAATGGACAAATTCCAATAGGTAAAGATATAACATGAATGATCACCGCAAGAAGAAAATCCTCTAGAAAAAAAAAAAAAAAAAGGAGGTAAACAATCTGCTTCGCCTTCTTCGCTCCAGATTTTTAGATTTTGGTGATTTTAGACTAAGGAAGAATTTAAAAAGGGATCAGACTTCTTCCTGGTGTTAACGAGTCACATGGTAAGCAGCGTGGACAGTTATGCTGTTATCTTGAAAAACTGTAAAGATGATCATTCATCAGCCTGCTAATAATTTTCTCAAAATGGCACGGTATATAAATTGAAGTCATTCTCCTAAATGAATCCAGATGTTGGATATAAAGAGTCAAACATGACTCAACACGATGCTTTTTTTTTTTTTATTGGAAAGGGGTCCTGATTTTTTGCTCTATACACCACGTTACGCCTTTTTCTGGACAGGCATTACATAACATTAGAAGCAGCTTCTGAGTAGCAACCACACTATAAATTCCTGTCACAATGCCAGTTTTTGTGGCGCACTGAGGCCAGAGGTGCTGATTCAGTTTTCTTAGTGCTTTTTTGAGGCCACAGGCCACATTGAATAATTTAAAGGTTGTGTGTCTGATACACATTCAATACATTATACGCAGACTATTGTGCTGTGCAAACCGACTTATTAAAGTTAGCATTAGGCCTCTTTTACAGCTGCTACATACGTATATCTAATTAAAATTGATGATTTAGGTCATTCAAAGAGCTTTTTATTCCCCAGCCCCTGAACAAAATCCACTGTACTGACTAGCAATTTGCATAATTTAACAGTCTGAATGGCAAAAACTGATCCACTGCACTGAATGTAACCCAAAACTAAGTCGGCTTATATGCTAAGTACCAGCTCCATCTTAAAAATCAACGAATTTCATCTATTCCTTTTCCCGCATTCTCTACCTGCGGGAGCCTCTGCTCTGCAAATGTCACATTTCCATTGAGCCGTACAGAATAAAGGCGCGAGGCAGAGAATGGGGCAACAGCGGGCATCACGGAGGCAGGAGGGCAATCGAGAAGAGATTTGGAAAGTCAAGGTTGAGGAATTAAGTGGCAGAGGGGGACATAAGACACACAGAGATACGACCTGAGGCTAATCTCTTGTACAGAGTGCTCGAAAGAAACGCAGAATGTGGAATGACAGCTGTATTGAAAACAAGGCAATGATGTAATTACAGTGTTTTAATCACTGAATGGATGGGAGGAAGCGAGAGAGGAAGTGACCAGGGTGGTATAATCTCATCATGCAAGCTAATGGGCATGGAGAGGCCAATGTAATTTCGTCTCTTCTAGTGGGAATCCGTTGGGATGGCGGTAATCGTATTGATTGCGGTGGCTAATTAGCGTCTGATACAGGGTAAGATGGTGGGATCAGGGCCCTGAGGGCCGGTGTTTCTAAAACATCAAATCAGCTTCATGTACCTCCACACACTCAGGCAAGCTTGAGCAATCAACAAGTTGGCCATAAACAAGGCTCAATCCCCTCCTCCCCTCCTTCTCCCCTAACAATCTCACACCGCTGTGCGGAAATAGCCAGCAACGACTAGCTGCTCTAGATGCCACAAAGCGCCGTCTGATTAAACGTCAATAAATCAGTCGAGCCATGCTGGGGCTGCATCACCAGTGATGTTGTTACACTCTGAGGTGAATTAAGGGCTACGCTTCAGGTGTCTACCAAGCTTAATAGCTGCTGCCTACGTGCGTCAAAGGCAAAAACGGGACAAAAGCGAGCGACATTCATGGCCCAGGGACCGGGAAGTTGTGCACCCTTCTAAAGGCCCTCTCATGGCGCAGGCTCTGGTGGAAGAAGAAGGGCCTCCTGGGAGTCAGGAAGAGGGCGCATCGATTCGTTAAAAAGGTCAGAGCCCTCGTGCTGTGCTTTGTTTAGCAAGGCGAGCAAATAGGTGGAAAAATCTGTCCTCTCCCTCTTGCCACCAGGCAATCACAGAGCCGGTGAGATAAGGCCAGAGAAAATCGGAGGGAATAAAATTCAAATCCAGCACTCCACAAACACATGCTTCGCATAACCAAAACGCAGCGTCCACAACCGCAAAAGTTACTTTTTCTTCAAGATGTTATTTAAAAGCTCAAGTAAACAAAACCCTGTATACAAGTTTATATTTTTAGCATTTCCTACCATTTTTATCCTGTTTGCACATAAAACGCACTTACGCATCACATGTTTAATTCAAACTGCGTCATACATTTCACACAGCGATGACTATTGAACTCATTAACTATGTTTGTGCTGCTGTTTAGTAAGGCGCACCCTACCATAGAGCGGTTTATCTCCTGAGCCCCGGTGCTGCGCCGTACCTTTTTTCTGAACATGCAAAGGATGAATAAACTGCACAGGATGAAACATCTCGCTCATAAAGCACTGACTTTCATTAAGGCAGATGAGAAGCTCTGCATGGCAGCTTACACCAAAGAATTACAAATGAGCCACAGAGAAAACACTCCAAATTACTGCTTAGAATTAAAGTCATACAGCTTAGCCAGCAAACGCAGCTCTATAGTCATGACCAATTGAACCTTGATTATTATTTTTAGAGGCCTAATAAAGTTTACTGCCTGGCACTGTATTTATCACAATAAAGTACAAATGAACCACTTGGAATAAACTGTGAACTAGTAACCTTATTCAAACTGTCCAACAGTCACTGTAAAATATACACATGCACATACTGTATCTGCTAGACATACTATTTGTATATTTAAAAACTGCATGTGGAATTGGTGTGTAGGAATAATGGAGAAGAAATGATGCAACAAGCAACAAGCCCTTTTTTTTTATGGTTAATCCGAAGAATACACTCACAAACTCTTGTAACGATTTCAAAAGGAAGACAAAGGAATTTTATTCTTTTTTTAAATGTTCCGATTTACAATGTGTTGCTGATTTTGACCAACACATGATGGCAGCACTCTCTAGTGGAGACGACTGGTCTGTTTCTCTAAACTCAGGTTCATTCTCGTCCGGACTGCAGCAATAAGACCTGCCTACACAGTCATTTTCATCTCGCAGTCAGTTTCCAATCTCCTTGAATTAAATAATGAAATCTCATATTACAACAATGAGAGTAAATGTATTATCAACCGCTGGCCTTGAACAAAGAACAGGAGCATTCAATGCATAATGCATGAGGTTAGAAAACTGGGGGTATGGCTCTGCTACTGGCCAATGAGCAATGTGAAGCTCTGTGTGTGTATATGTGTGTAAAGAACATGTATGTACAGAATTCAACCATCGTTAGAAAAGCTACTTTTTAAAAATAAATAGTATTTCTCTCAAAAATATATAACTGCCAAAATTAACACCCTAATAAATATCATAAATGAATTAAAGTAATACTTTATTCTTTATTAAACAGGATATTATGTTTAATTTGCACATCGTACAAGCACTGTTGTTGCCTTTGACCATGTCCCATTGCGCTTACTATATATATTGCATATAAGATTGCATGTAAAGATATAGACAAACATATAAAATCATCTATTACCATGGGAAAAGCAAAGAAAGTCAAATGAAACATGATTTTTGGCATGGTCAAATCAGGTAATGGATATAAAAACACCTAAATTAGTCAAATAATCAGAATTAGGGCCATAACAAAATGTCCAAAATTGCTATACATTTGCTAGGAGTTGTACACATGTGTATGTACTGTCCATCGACGCAGTGCGGAGGATGGGAGAAGATGTAAAAAAGTGCCCCAAGATCACAGTTCATTGCAATTCTGTTGGTGGTGAAGTTTCAAAACCTGTTAAATACCAAAGAAGATATCTCACAATGCGCAATGCAGCACCTACTGGTGGCATTGTGTCCTCAGTCATATGAAATATAATAATCCCACGTTCTGGCCACATACACCATCAGCGTGTTTGATGACAAAAGTGGACTGCATATAAGGAAAACCACCTGATATCCACAGTAGTATATGGAGGCAGATCAGTGTTTCTTTAGAGCTGTTTTGTGGCTAGTGATTCAGGGGTACTTGTGGAGATTGATGGCATCATGAATTCAGCTAAACAGCATGACATTCTAGCCCAAAACCTGAATGCTTCTGCCAAGGGGTTCAGATAAGCCAAACACGCACCCAGATCAACGCAGAAGTGCTGAAAGAAACACAAAATAAATGTTTTGCAAAGACCAATTCAGTCTCCAAATTTGAACCTTGTGGTCTGATTTGAAGTCCACATGCACAAATTTCAGAATTTAAAAATATCTTCAAATCTTCTGCATGGAGGAGTGAACCAAGATCCTCTCCATGGTAGACATTACAGGAAGAGACTCTGTTGAGAGCTGTTATTCTCTCCAGGGTTGGTGTCCAAAATATTTCTTGGAAGCGTGGCAGTAGTTTTGAAAGAAGTGTTTTGCACTAATAAAAAAGACCATTTAAATATAACTATAACGTACTTGCATGTTCGAAATTAAAATATCACATGAATATGGTGTACTTTCTATATATATATATATACATTCTGATGAGTGCTGTGTGTCTGTGTTGTATAGCAGTAATTTCCAATCCTTACCTTACAACTTGTGCACTGGCATTTGTTTCCATAAGTTAACACACCGGGCAACGGTCTTGCAAGCCAGATGTCTAGCTACACTAGACAGTGTGCTAGTTTTTCCTGACTGAATATGATTAAATACACATATTTTCACAGGAAGGGAAGGCAGACAGTGCAAATGGCTAACCACAGCCTGCTGTAAAGGAAGCTACCGTGCAAAATCCCGGAAACGGTATAGGCTTACCATAGCTTGGCTTGCAAGATGATTTAATGCAAGGCATTACAAAGTTATTACAAATAATAACTTTTAAAAGCGAAACACTATAAACTTCATAGCCTCTAATCAAATTACTTTGTCTTGCTTCAAAATGCTCAAAGCTCTCACACTATTTAAACACTTTGTTCCCTCCATCAGACTGAAACAAAATAATGCACAAAAGTGCGTACATGAATGTGCCAACGAGTAACTGTCAGGATTCTCATAGTATCCATCATGTTTGAGTCTGAGACTACACCTGCCTCAAGTCATCTCCTTATCTGTATCTCTGGTGCTCTTAGGCAGCTCCTTCATGAAGTGTTCACCTATCATGGAAAGATTAAGAGTTTGAATGCCTGGGAGTCCAAGAGAGCGTAGATAGAATAGAATAGATTGCCTTTATTGTTATTGCACATAAGTAGCCATACTAGCATAACTAGCATAGCATAACATAACTAGCATAACTAGCCATACTCTGTCGGTGGAAGAATAGCATTACTCGCTCCTCTGTCAGTTAGAGGGAACTAACCAATTGTAAGCATCTGGACTCTTGTATATGGAAGAGGGTCAGCATGCTGCGTTCACGGTGCCTTGTAAATGGTAATTTGCAAGTTCTAATAATGTTATTTTCCACGTCAGGATTATAAACCTTCAAAATGAAGGAAAAAAAGGATGCCTCTGTGAAAACATATCTTTTGTTCACTTTGACAGGGCACATAAAGATCATAAAAAGCCACTTTAACCGCACTTTCACAGTTACAGGCCTGAGTGGCTATTGTCACTGTTCTACTGTAGTGAACTTCAAATGTTCATACTCCATCTTGAACTGAAACCGCAGTACGGCAACAACGGCGGACAACAGCGAGCGAACAATAGCGAGTGATTAGCATTGTTACTGTTATAGATTTAACCAAATACCATTCCTGTGTATTAACTGATCTAAAGCCAATACTCATATGAACTCATTTAAAAGTAGAGAAGGGGACTTTACACTTTACACTCCGTAAACAGGGACGGAACAGGTAGCTGAGAAGACTATCCCACGTTGACGAGTTGAAATTTTACATTTTATCAGTTGTAGGCAGGAAATTACAAGCTGCAGCTTTGCCTCAAATGCAGCAATAGTGCTTTCCTCTGATTGTGTTTAGTCACCTATGATGCAGAATGGGCAGGAGACCAAAATGCTGCTGTGACTTTACACATCTCTGAGGAAGCATGTGTACATAACTGAACATTAACTGACGCTCTTGACCTGTAGCTGCGTGGTTTTATGCATCGTGTTTCTGCCACATGATTGGCTGACTGGAAACCTGCATGAACGAGCAGGTGTTCCTATTAAAGTAGCCAGTGAGTGTACTTTTTCTCCCACAGAAAGAAACTGCCAAGTCAGGTGGTATTTTTTTGTCCTGTATTTATGCTTGTAAGACAAAGGCTGGCGTAAAGATAACTGTCTTATGACTTCTATATTTTGGTCAAATTTAGAACACAGTATTGCATTCATCCTTCTTAGCATCTTCTTCACGTGTAACTTGTGGGACCTGGCAAAATGGAGTAAAAAAATATCTGTAAAAGAGGTTGTTTTCTCCTTCAACTCCTTCGGACTGAAAAAAAACAACATGGTGCTAAAAGTGTGTACATGAATGTGCCAATGAGTAACTGGCAAGATCCTGACAATTGTGACTGAGAGTGAGACTACTCAGAACCTGCACTAGAAAAGTGTTACATGAAAGTTCATATGAAAACGTACAGCCCAGACAGAACATTGCTGAGTTGTTGTGGGTTACGAGCCTTTCACATGAACCTAACTGAAGTTCGAACTCACAACCGTCCTGTCACTAGCACACAGATGTAACCACTAAACCACTCAGTGCCACACACTCCTGGGCAAAAAAAACAAGGCAAACCCAATATTGCAAAAATTCAGCTTTTAATGGTCTCAACAGCAAATCATTGGTCAGGAAAATGAGCAAGAATGAATCAAATAGATACAGTAAATTGGTGTGGTGCAGCTTTCCCCTTGATTTCCTTTAAATGTCGGTAAACTTGCAGACGGCTTTTTACAGAAACACGAGTCCGTGTCGTTCCACTCGATGTTAAAGTCTTCAAACATTAGAGATTTTGGGAAATTTTGAACCCCCAGACGAGTTAGTTTCAATTTTATATCATTTAAACATTTCAATCTTTTCATGATTTTCTCTTTGCGTACCAGAAGACTATGTAACTGAACGTCCCTGCTTCCAGCTTTTCCCCCCAACAGTTTCAGCAACGAGCATCGACCAGCAAAAGAAGGCTGGAGCGCCTTTTTTTTTTACTTCTTGTTCATTTTCTGCCCAGTGATTTTTGTTAAGACCATTAAAAGCTTCATGTTTTGCAATATTGGGTTTGCCTGGTTTTTTTTGCCCAGGAGTGTACACAGTGTATTATACAGCACCACAGTAACAGCAAGAGTTACTGTGGTTTCGATTTCTACGTACCTGTGGCTGAACCGGTGCTGATCTTCTTCACTGGCTGTAAGCGCACGTTGACCGTCTGATGAGCAAGAAGAGGAGAGGAAGGGAGGGAGCGAGACACCCCCTCCATGATCCGCATGTGCTGCAGACCCTCAGCCATGGAAAGAGGAGGCACGTCGTAGTCTCCCTCAAAGGCACACTCGCTGTCTATACTGCTGCCTACAACACAGGAACATGGGGGAAACACACGCATGTGCATGTCTTATGAAATACATAACACTGACATTTTTGTGTTAATTTTGTTACTGGGTCTGGGTGTAAGCTGCATATGTAGGAAGCGGTTATGGGGCATGCCTGTGTCCATTACAATCTTTACAAGGCTTGATATGCTGTGACTGTCCACTTTATTAGGAACACCTTTACCCGCTTGCTCGCTCATGCAACCCAATGAGAAAATCACATGGTGTCAGACTGGCTGGCTTGATTATTTCTGAGATTTTCACACACAGTAGTTTCTACAATTGAACATTAACTGATGCTCTTGACCTGTAGCTTTTATGCATCGTGTTTCTGCCACTGACTGGAAAACTGCATGAACGAGCAGGTGTTCCTATTAAAGTAGCCAGTGAGTGTACTTTTTCTCCCACAGAAAGAAGCTGCCAAGTCAGGTAGTATTTTTTGTGCTTGTAAGACAAAGGCTGGCATAAAGATCTTATGGTCTTGTGGTAAAGAAAAGGTCTTATGACTTCTATATTTTGGTCAAGTTTAAAAGACAGTATTGCATTCATCCTTCTTAGCAAAGACAATCCTGCCATTTAATGTGACAACAAGAAGAAACCATGTAAGACAATAACAGTGATTTAGGATATAACCATCATAACTCTCATGTGGTAATCAGAACAATTCCAGCGTTACAATATTGATAATATTATAACCCAGAAAAGATTAAAGAATTATTATGATACATCACACCACACATATACATATATATGATCATTTTCATATGTGTGCACATTTATAATGAATCTCTTTTCTACATGTTAGAGACATGAAATGAGTACAACTGGGTGCTGCAACTCCTATGTTAAACTTTATACTTATACAGTATACTGTATATGTTTCCCCCTATAAGTAGAACAGTGTTGTATTTTTTTCCAAAATTAGAGCCCGGTGCATCCTGTAATTAACCAAAATATGTTTGTAATTAATTGCAAAGCTTATCTATATTACACAGTTGGTATTTCCATGGTAAAATAAAATTGGCTTGTCTTTTAAAAATTGAGAACAAAAGGTATTTTCAGTGTCCAGCACATAGCTCTTATTTACACTCCTACACTTCTTATCAGGAGAATCTACAACCAAGCAAAGAGCTGAAATCGATATAGGACAGCTTAGACTGCCAGTCAAAAGTTTTTGAACATCTGGATTGCCTTATGTCTGACCACTGCTCACGCACTATTATTGGAACAGACCAAACAAAATGATACAGAATAACAATTAAATAAGGAAACACAAATCCTCGCGGAGCGTCTTAACCGCTGGCTCTCAGAGCGTAATTGGACTCTAACGGTGCTTTCAAATATGCAGCGTTTAGTCCAGCTGAACTAAACCCTGGTGCATTTTTCACTCCGTTTCAGACGCTGCAATTGGACTAATAAGCATGAAAGTGCCTCCAATTAGAGCTTTATTAAAGGCAGGTGTAGAGAGGTTAAGCCTATAGATAGACTCATAGGCAGTGCCAGTAAATGTAAAATAAATATGTGGTTTGCCTAAAGTGTCTAATTATAGCAATAACGATTATGGTCTTTTCCAATAAGATTACATGGGAATTGGTTTAGAAGCCATTTCCAACATTTTTTAAAATTTACTTAACATTTAATAATGAACATTTCTCATTTCTCTATTCAGTTATTGGTTAGGTTGTTTTAGATCGTTTTAAAGAAAACCGTTAAATTTGCAGTGTACATTTTACAAATGCATCCTTTTAACCTTACATCCTTATCCTCATATCCTCAGCAGTGCTGGGCCTACTTTCATTTGTCGGTTTCATAACTGTTCACACAAAAGCTCAATATTCATGCCTAGCCTTTTCCTATATAACAGAACATTCATAAATACGAGAATTCTTTTGCTGAAATATTATTTGGACTTATTATGCAGAAATACATGACGACAACTGGCATATTAATCATCAAGCTGCAAACCCTATACCAAATGCCTCAAGGCAAAAACATGCACATGAACATGAACATTATGATTAGCTAATCATACAGCTTATCTCAAGATTACAGCTTTGTTTATAGGAACACATTTTCAAAAGGTCCAAACAGTAAGCATTTCTAAGCAAGAGTGAAAGCTGTGCTTTGGCTGGATTTGTAATAAACAGTATCGTGCCACTGTAGTTATCCTACCTTGGCCGGCGAAACAGTGATGAGGGTCTAAGCTGGCACTCCGTAGGTCACCGACCTCCTCACTTCCTCCATCTGCAGAAGATGAGAAGGAGAAAGAGGTGAGAGAGCGAGCATGGCGGGGATGAGGAGGAGATGCATAGCTGCTAGCTTCCTGCTGGAGAAGGTACGCCATGCGCGGGTCCATGAGCCAGGTCCTAGCTTGGAGAATCCCCATGAATGTGCTCACGCACAGGCCCTCCACACTCCTCCGGCTCTGCAGAGACCCATCCCTCAGAGTGAAAAACTGAGAGACAGAGGACAGTCGCTGTTTCTTAATCTTCCCCATTATTGCTAGTTTGAAGACTAAAGTCAGACCGATGGACATGAAGCCATAGATGACAGGCTTTGACTCCCTACTGAGAGAACGTACACTTGCTGCACTGCAGTGGACTGGGGAGTGATAATCCTATCGGGACAGCGGCTTTACGGTAGCTTGTTACGAATTAACAGTTTGCTGATTGATTAGCATTGTGCTAACAGTAGCCAAATCAATCACTGTGGGCCCTGAGGGAATATATCAGCCTCTGTCTGATTACAAGAGGGAGAATGTTAATGGGGAGTTAGCTCATTTGGGGCAAGAATAGATAACAACAAGCAGACGCTTTACAGTACTGGATTAAGAGCCATGATAGTCTTGAGTGTTCAGTAGTTTTTGCAAGAATATAAGGACAATAAAAGAAAACAACAGTTTGGGTTTAGTTATTGATCTACAGTGTTAATCATCTGTGATGCTGGGAAAAATGGATGCCAAATATGGATTTGTTCTTGTACAGAGTCATTTTTGGCAACAAACTAAGGATGCAACTGAATATGAATAACTTATATGAACATGCAATTTTAGAAGAAGAAGCCTTTGTCACATATACATTACATTTCGGTGAAATTCTTATCTTCGCATAGCCCAGCTTGTTAGGGTGTTGGGGTCAGAGTGCAGGATCAGCCAGGACACAGAGCCCCAAGAGGAGACAGAGATAAGGGCCTTGCTACGGGGCCCAACAGACATAGCCTGGCCGAACTGGGGCTTGAATCCAAAATCAAAGAAAAACCTTGAAAAAACCCTTGAACCCAAAACCAAAGTGTTGTGTAAGATCACACTTAACAAGGGATGGCTCAAAGTTCAGTTCACAAAGATTAAAATGAACTAGCTCATGTTCATTTCTTCAAAATGTTTTAATGAGCTGCTCTAAGCTATTCTTTTTCAGTAGAACATCGTCCTTCCCATCCATCCCCAGCTTCCAATCACTGCCACTTCCCAAACTAAATGAATTACTGCATACTACTTTAGATTCACAGGCAGAGATTACTTTTAAAAGCCAAGAAAATCCAACATGACTATATGTTTTACCACTTAATGTATCCTAAAGCAGGACAACTCAAAACAGATCGCTTTACAAATGTAATTCAGCCCTACATACATTTTTTATTATGCAGAAAGTGAAAAGTAGTGCAGTAAAGGTATACTGTAGCTGCAATGGAAATTTTATTTAGCCTGGATGAACCAAATTACGCAGAAGTTCAAAAACATAAAATGCATTACAGGCTGGTACAGGCTCCACAACAGGCTTCATTACAGTCACCAGCTGAAATATGTGATTTTTTCCATTGAAATCTCTACTGATTTGTTCATAAAAGTCCTTCAAGTGCTCATAGGAGCTGGCTGCAGCAGTACCGGTGCTGGACGTCTGCTGGGTGCCGCAAATCCTCAGGTGCTGCTGTAAAACACATCTGTTCTTCTGATGTTTTGGAATGAGTTTGCAGCTAATGAACATGAATGTGAGTTGTGAAAAACTGATTCATTCAGTTCACCGTTCACAGCACTGCCCCGAACCTTCTAATCAGAAACCCACAGCCTTTAGCATTATGTATTAAGGGTTTTTTTTGCAGTGTTGTGCAATGCATTTGCAGCATTCATTCATTCATCCAAACTGGCTGGTCAGTGTCATGGTTTATATTCATTAGAAACAAAAATATATATATCTGATTTAGACCACACCCACTTTGGGGTACATCTGAATGCAGATAGAGTAGTGATATTTGTTGCACTACAAAGATATCGATAGTGGTATTGCATTACACCCCTAATACACACACACACACACACACACACACACACACACACACACACACACACACAGTCAGGCCTTGAGACCTGTTGGAAAGATCAAGCTCACTGACAGCTGAATATTAGTAGCCTTGGGGCCAAATGCTGTAGCGTATCAAATGCCCAGTGGTGTCACTGTTGTTATCATTAGCCTGGATAACAGCGACCTCACTCCCTAGCCTGACCCAGTCCTGAGTGTAAATCTTTGTTTAGCACTCACAACTAATGACTAGGCATTTTCCAATGGTTATACAGACAACCGAAAATCAAGAAACTGCTTACATTGCTTTTCAATTGATTGGTGCTAAATTAGCTTTGGCGAGCTTGTATTTACTACCAATAGCGTGCCTTCACTTTTACTGGAAATTGCAGTCTAGTTAAAGAAGCATCAAGTGCAAATTTACCAGAGCCCAGATCAATTTCAAATTAAGTGCCAAGCAGGGATAAACACTTTCTCTTTGTCCTCACATCTAGAGATCAAGATAAAAGTTCATATTAGGAACCGCTAGACTGTCATTTGACGTGAACTACAATCTTTTTGCGTCAACAAGCTTTAAGGCTAAAAATAAAAGCTGTCGAAGCTGTAGGATCTTTGAATGCATCTATTTTAACAGGAAAGCCTTTTTACCTCCTGCTGACATTCTTATTTCTATACAGTCTAATTTACTGTCTGGGGATGATTATGATAATTATAGATAGACAGTGAAACAGTGGTATCAGCTGAGAAAGTGTTGATGAATCAACAACCGCAAAGCTTCAATTATTCCACAGTATGTGCAGTGGAGTGATCGGTTCACCGTTTCATCAAGGTAACTTATGCTGGTTGTCAGCACTTGAAGATGAGCAGAGTGGTTAAAATGTCTAATACATTACGTCTTCACATTCACATTTCGCTCCGTAGTGATGCGCAATCTAATCCAAAACACTGAGCAGCTGAAGGTCAAGGATCTCGTTCAAAGACTCAAGAGTGGCTCTGTGGCAAGTTCGGGATTTGAACCTTAATGCCAGTTGTCAGAAGCAAAACTAAACCACTCAGCTACTATTGCCTCCAGTCCTCTTTTAGGATCAAATGATCTTTGCTTGCTAGTACTGCGATTATAAATATGTACATGAAGAAAAAAAATGGATGTCCAAAGGCGTAAACATGGCAAAGACTGCAAAAAAAAAAAAAAGCTTACGAAACCTAAACATCACAATATATTACTCATATCCAATCCATTTTGTGTGGGTATTTCTGTAAATGTCTACTTGGTGCATTTATGAAAATGCATAAACGTAGCAGAAGAAGTGAATTTCGAGCAGACTCACTTTAAAATTTCAAGAGATGTACTTGAGTGAATCATCACTGATAAAACTGTAATAGCACAGACATCTGTGCAGGAAAGAGCACACCAAACTCCACATTACTCACTCTCTCGGGTTCTTATTACTACTGATATTTTGATATAAATATTTTAGGTATTCTTTAAAATGAGATTAAAATGTTGAACACATAAGAGTGATAATGTATAAGTGAGAGGGAGAAAAAAAAAAGTAGAGACAGGGGGAGATGGAAAATGTCACTCATGAGAATTAAATGCATTTGTTCTCTGCAGCATTAACCAGAGTGACAGCAGCATGAAAATACCGTCAGACCTTATGCAACATTAGCGTGAGAATGAGACGCCGGCTGCGTCGACAGGACTGCACTCGCCAGCAGACAGGAGAAAGAGAGGGGTGAAAAGAAAAAAACAGAAAACGACAACGGAATGAAATGAACCAAGATCTGGAAGCTTGTCCACACGGACACTATGAAATCTAATGCTGAGGGAAAAAAATGCTGCCGTGAACAATGCATGTTTAAAAACAAAGGCTAAAACTTTTTCTTATTTATTACACTGGAGTAACTAAAAGGGAAAAACCCACTCTGAACACCCTGCGTATTGAAATTTATAATCAATACATGATTATTAATGATAGCAATATTCTATTTTATGATTAAATTCGGAGTTGAATTTTTTAGTTTAAACTTCATTCAAGTTAATGATTTCCTACCCACAATGCCGCTGATAGTGGTGCCTGTGGGATTTACCCCTCGTTTCATCTCTATCTGAAGAGAGCGTTGCAGCAGTGCTTTACTCCTTTAGTCTGTCCAGCTGTTTCACCTCCTCATCTGTTCTCTCGGCTCACACAGATCAGATTCCATAGCTTCAGTCTTCCTGTTAACACTATTGCGCTTATCATCTTGTAGATCACGATCTAATCGATGTATGTCAAATGTGTGTTTCTACTACATCTACATAGGACTTCTCATTAATATGACACTTTTAGTTCTCAATTAGCTAAAAGTGAAACCTGACCATTATCCCTTATATCAGAGATCATGTAATTGTTTTTCCTGTATTTTTACATCACGTCCCACATAAAACACAATCGAGTGAAATGGCAGAGAAGAAACATCAGTAGGACCTTCTCTATGGTATGAAACTCTTTACAGTACACTACCCTGCCGGCCTCATGACAGAACCTGTGTTTTAATGTGAGTAATATGATCATTCGTTTGTGGGAATGTCAGGAGAAGCGTGATGTTCCTGCTTGAATTGTCCAGAACAACTTTGTTATGTTTTGTTAGACAGCAAGTAGAGATGTGTAAAAAGTTAAAGTAGCCTATTTTTCTGACCCAGTGGCGCAGATAAACGGTCGTACATTCTTAGCACACACAATGTAATGTATAAATGTTTCATGTGTCAAGTCTCCATCCTGGTTTCAGTTCACAAGTCGATCTGAAAAAGAGTCGATTCGCTAATCTCGGCTACTGAAAACGAAGAGTCGACTGCAACTCTTCGGCGTCGATTCCACACTGAAAGTGATTCGCCTCACGTGCGCACACAGCAAGCAAAATGAACTTAGCATCTGAGATTTTCAGTGAGCAAAACAGGCAGCTGATTTATTTTATCTTTGTTTTGAATTTGGCTGTTTGAAATTTGAACAAATCATGGCCTGAAATACAGACACACAGCTGCAAAAAGTGGGTCAAAATGAGCACTTGATAATATCCTCATGCTGTGACAGCTTATCTGATAAATGTCACTAATGTTGTAATCAGTGAACTGCTATTTAATTATGCCTAGTTAAGAAAAAGGTCTGTAGTAGTGCTGATTAAAATGCTGCAAATAAATATCTTAAACAAATATATTTTGTCTATATTTTTGAAAAATAAAACGAATTGAATAATTGAGGAAAAATAATCGACAGATTCAATTATCAAACTAATCGGTAGCTGTAAACTCCTAAATAAGAATGATATACCACATCACAACACATCACAGATCTCACATCACCACTTTGGTCTCAAGTGAAATCACAGCTAATTTTGCAGTCAGCAATTCATTATCATGGCCTTTGGTGAAGAAATGTGCTCACTGGGAGGAAATTTCAACATTATTTTGTCTTTAAATCAGAAAAAGGGGAACAACAACACAGTACAGTGTAAGTTCTGCCTTCCAGCTGAGAAAATGCCGTCATCAGCCACATATATTTGGTCTATCATCAGGATCGTCATCATATATTCTGATATAGAGAACGCATTATTGAACAGTCTGTTATAGAATTTGGCCAAGATTTAATTGGGATCATCTTAGACACTGTGACAGTTAGTTATCCTAAAGTCTGCTATTATCATATAGCCTCATGTGTATAGTAAAAGTGTGTTAGTAAAGTGTTTGGTCACCATGAGGCACCAAAACAGCTTCAGTGGTTCTACAAGCCTCTGGAACAGTACTGAAGCAATAAACACAATTCTTCCAAAAGATATTTCCTCAATTGATGATTTGATGATGGTTCTGGAGAGTGAGATCTAATACGCTGATACTTAAACTCGCATGGGTGCTCGTTTGGGTTGGGATCTGGTGATTGTGAAGGTCATAGCCTATGATTCAGCAAGTTCTCATGAAATGTGGATGGGGCAGGGTCATCTTTAGAGAGTCTACTTCCAGTATTGGCATATGATTGGTTGTATTTGGGCCATTTTGTATCCATAATGCTGTGACATGTGGATGTGAAAAAGTTTTATTCCAAAGCTTTGATTAAAAGTATTTTAAAAATGTAAAGATTAATATTATGTACCAAAATTCAGCCTTATATGGTCTGGAAATGTCTGCTATCAGGTAAGTAAGTGGGGATGTCCAGTTTAACCTCATCTATAATGTATCATGAGAAAATCCTAAGAGAGATCATGTCTCAGACTTTCAGGCTACCCCTGGTGTCATGTTTACATTAGGGAGCTCAAGAAAGCCGCAATAACATAAGTAAGCATTGTACATAGTAACTGCACTGATTCAATACTTAAAAAAATAATAACACTTTGTTAGTCACTCAGCTCCTTGTAGCAATAATCCATGACTGGGACACACTGACCAAGGTATGAATATGCAAATAATATATGAAGCATATGCGCATAAAGAGTCAACACATATTAAATGTTAAATCAGGCATACAATTACACAGAAAAAAGCAAGAAAATTAACACAACACCCAATAAACAAACTCTGCTACTATGATAACAAATTCAATAATACCTTCAGAGAATATAACTGTAAATTTAATAAAAGAATAGTTCTGACTATGGCGAAGCTAGGCACCGAGCCACACCCACACGTACACGCACACATACACACACGCACACACACACAAAAACACACACACACACAAACACACACCCTTGGCTCACCTCTGGCTACAACGGTGTGCTTCCATAGTGCTTAAAAATCCTGAGGTGAGCAGCGTCTGCACAAATTCCACACAAAGAGACACAGAGCAAGAGAGAGGAAGAGAATATAGAAGGAGGGGGAGATGGATGAGAGAGGAATGCTAATGAAGAGAGAGGACAGAGACGAGAGGAAAAGGAGGAAAGAAAGCAAACTAAGGAAGGACAGAGAGAAAGAGAGAAGAGTCCAGACCGACAGAGGGCTTTCAGGACTCTGAGCTGCATGGAAAGCAAGCACCAGGTGTCTGTATGTGTGAGAGAGAGAGTGTGTACATACAAATGAGTGCACACACACACACGGGCAGCCGCAGACATGCGTCCTTTCTGCTCAGGGTTATAACTCTCCCATCCTTTTATTTCTTTTATAGATATACCTGGATGTCCTACATTACATCCCTGGCCAGGATAGCATGTCGTTTTTATTGCCATTTCATTGCTTCACTGTCAAACACACTTGACCAAAGAGGCAACTCAGACACACACACAAATTGTCTCATGCTACATAGTAAAGCCATTTCGTTCTCTGCATCACAACATGCCAAAGCATAACAGTCGTAACAGTGTCCAGAATAGTATAAGCAGCTCACCTATAGTTACAAACTCGTTCTTTCTTTCTTACACACACACAAACACACACACACACACACACACACACACACACACACACACCTTTGAGCAAGGTGTGGTCAATGCAGCTTGAATGACTGAGCAGTTCAGACTGAACATGCACTCCTTCCATGTCTGCTCTAACAGCAGCACCATTTTTCAACTCTGACAATTACTTTCAGGCTAAAACCACTCTGTTCATCATCATGGCACAAAACATGGCAAATGATTCCAGCATTATACTCTATTTTATTTCATTACAACTGGTGCAGGCAGTAACCTGTGGAACTGTAAAGAACTGTAAAAAGGAGTAGGGTTAAAATGAATTCAGTGTTAAGAAGTATGGTTAGATGTGCTGTTGTGATATCCAACTAAATGAATTCTTTTTATTTTCATCATCTTACTTTAGGTGTATTGAGATGCATACCTGCATACCTTCTGGCTGTGTGCACATGGATGTGAGACAGATTGGCTTAAAAAAGCCAAAAAGTGACCATATGACATTATATATAAACACTGTTATCGTATAGCCAACATTCCCTTTTTTCTTCTATCCTCATACAGGTAGGAACTTCATGTCACCAGTCCTCCAAAGCTAGAGATATCATCTCCTTTCATTTCTTCATGGCTATAGTAAATGTATTTCATACTTTATGGAGCCATTTGGACCTGAGTGGCTTCCGGTTGGTTTTGGATTCTCCTCGTAAGCTTGATAATCTTGTCTATCACTCATTCATCACAAGTGTCAGTGAGTTAACTACAAACTGTTATTTGGTACTGTTATCTTCCCATGACACTCTGAGTTTTTCATATTGCCTGCTGTCAGGCATGTGGGTATGTGACACTAGTGTGTTTGAGTGGATTTCCCCACCATACCATGTTCTTCACCACTGACTTTGCAGAGTTCTTTGAATGCTGTTAACATACATACTGGGGCCAGATATGGGCTTTCTTCTATTTCCCCATATCTCTGCAGAATATGGCTGGCATGAAAAACGCTGTTGAGGGGATCTGGCACCCCTAAATTGCCACAGCCTGGTTCAGTGCTCACATAAGTTCCATGAGCCTCATGTGAGCCCTAAACAGACAATGTCATGCTCTCAGCAGGTCACTGAATGCATTTATCCGTTGAGTTGGGCTCTGAAATTCTGATTCTAGCCATATTTGGAGGACAGGTTCCTAAGTGTCCTTACCAAGGAGCAAGCTGTCTGGGACATGTCCACCCTTCCTGCACACAATATGGCACTCAGTCTCGATATGAACTCCCCTAACTGAAGCATGTGGCATGTTGCAAACTTTATAAAATCTCACCAATGGTTATTCCATTTCCAAAGGGAGGAATGTGCTTTTGTCCACCACTCTCTCCCAAGAGCTGGAGTTCCTTAAGACCTCTCTGGATGAGCTGATTCAGGGTGCTGAGATGAAGAAAAGGGAGTTCTCTAAAGACCTACAGATCACTTCAGCAAAATGGGTGAGAAAACTACATGCCTTGGGAATAAGATCACCTAGAATGCACTGGTGGCTCCTGAGTGACTCTACCCAAAGCCATAAGCCTTTTTAATGCTTTTGTTAGCCAAGTGATGGACCTTCCAGGGTTCCATGAAGGGAAACTGTTGAGTGGTGATCATCAGATCATCAAATGTTCATCTTCCACAGAGGGAAGGTACAACACCTGGCCCCTACCATGACACGCCACTCAAGGTATTCCTCCTCCTTATGGGCATTACTTAGAAGCACAATGCTTCAGGAAATCTGCTGTGCTGACATCTGTGAGTCACCATTCACCTTCTCCTGATTCTACAAGATTAACATTGTCCTTCCTTGTGGCACAGGTTTGGCAGTCTTCTGAACACTCATCCAGTAAGTCCTTAGGTGTGTCAGATCCTCATGATATTGTGTTAAATGGTATCCTAGTGATTATTACTGCTCCTGGCAATTAAGAACAGTGAAACAGAATGATAAATATGCATGTATCTCTGGCTCTTAACACTGGATGACATTGCGGTTCCCTCTCATTGAGAACCAGTGCCAGTACAGCGGTTCAACGGTTCCAGGGAACACTAGGTGTATGAGCAGTATTTATATCAAACACTACATCATATGGTTACCTAGTAACTTAAAGGTCTTGCCACACATGTGCATGTGCACAAGGTGATTCTCACCACCAGCGATCATAGAACCACAGTTACACAATTGGCTAGTATTCAGTTCAAATATTTAAAGAAAATTCATAAAAAAAAAATTCTGATTATAAGATGTTTTGTGCATAATAAGTGCATAAAGAATCAACTTTATAGTTACCATTTCATAGCCATAATTGAATAATTTCCTAGATTTATGGATAAAACAGGCAGAGGAGATGGTTGGGCATTTAGGTAGATTAGTGCTAGGTGTACTGACCTGCATCTCACCCATGCATATACAGTCTCTCTCACACACCTCTATCTCTCATTAGGGTGCAGCCAATAAAACTTGAATGGCTGAGCAGATCAGACCGAATGCACACATCCTTTCATGTCTGTTCTGCCTATTAAGACTTGATCTCTAAGGAATCATTACCTAATTATCCACTGCTTTTACTGAATAGAGAGAGAGAGATACAGTGAGATCACATTAGGTAATAGTCAGGTCAAACAAATGCGCTCGGCTTATTTTGCTATCGCCATGGGTACGTTACTGAAAATATGCTTGCGTTATAAACGTAAAAATGCTACCTACTAAGGTTGGATTCTGAAGCAGGAAAGCATGTCCAAATCATTATTTCCATGCAATGCTGTCTTCTGATGGGCTTTTATCTGGCTGATGTTGAAAGACAGCATACATAAATCATTCAATGTTATACGTAGCCAATAATCCAGTGCATCAGACAGAGCATTAAAAAACATGGTGGTGGAAAACACTGGGGAGAGACGATGCAGTTTCTAGACAAATACGATTTTATCTTGGAACGTCTTCCTTTTTTATATTTATTGCTTTTTAATATGTGTTTAATAATATAGAGCCTAATACAAAATATATTTAACCCATAAAGAAGGTTTTGCTCAGGGGTTTGAATAGCTGGAAAAAAACATGGTAACTGATAAAATGCACTGGACTTGGGGAAAATGCTGGAAAACATTTACTTAATTTACTCAATAATGCAGAACTTAGGTTTTTCTCGTTTGCCAGCCATGCCTCTTTATTTTTATAGTAGTATGCATTAATTTGAAAACCTGCAGCTGTATAGGATTATACTTCCACTGTCCACTTCATTAGGAACACCTGTATCTATGCTCATTCCTGCACTTATCCATTCATCCAATTATGTTGCAGCAGGACAGTACACCAAATCATGCAGATTCAGGTCCAGAGTTTCTGTTGATGTTCACATCAAACATCAGAATAGGGAAAAGTGTGATCTCAGTGACTTTGACTCTGACATTTGATTGTTGATGCCAGATGGGCTGATTGAGTATTTCAGAAACTCCTGATTTTCTCACACAACAGTCTCTGGCTTTACACACAATGATGTGAAAAACAAAACAATATCCAGTGAGAGGCAGTTCTAGCTAGTTTTTTGTGTAGCCTCAGATTGCTGTACGTAGCTGCTGGAGCAATAGCCAATGTAGTCTTCTGCTGTTGTAGCCTCAATGTTGAAGTGTTGTATACTCTGAGATGATTTTCTGCTCAGCATGATTGTAACAAGTGATCATTTGCGTTATCTGAGACTTCCTGTCAGCTCGAACCTGTCTGGCCATTCTCCTCTAACCTCTCTCATCAACAAAGTGATTCCACCCACAGAATTGCTGCCACGTGATGCGGGATGCATTGTGCTGCTGCCACATAATTACCTAATTGGATAATTGCATGAATATGCAAGAGCACAGGTGTTCATAATAAAATGGATGGTGAGTGTACATCTATAATGTATACTAGTTAACAGAATATCATTAACACCTATTTCAGATATCCTTATCATGCGTACATCAGTAGAATAATAAATCCCTATCATCAATATTCCCAGAATACTGAATTTGACTTTCAAAGCAACCTGGCTACCACCATATGCCTCTCTATTTCGGCCAACACATCGCTCCTGGTTGAAAGGGCTACACCTAGGCTGTCCAACTCTCCTCCTGGAGAGCTAGTTTCGTTAGCATCTGCTCACAATTGCCTGAAAGTAATGATTCATCCCCTGACTGAAAAACAGCTTCAAATAGTCAGAGACTGTCCCGACCTTGTAGCCTAAAGTATTTTCCACAAGTAGGACATCCAAAATAGATCTTGTTAGATAAAAAATCACTTGCCTAAAAAGTAATGGCAACAAGCATTAAAAAAAGGCATTCATAAATTCTCCTCTCTATACAGGAAGTCTCCTCTATATACTGGAACCCAGGTGGTGGAATGGACTTTCTCTGGTTGAAATAAAGACTCAA
Organism: Notoglanidium maculatum; assembly: GCA_030068355.1. NCBI lineage: Eukaryota > Metazoa > Chordata > Actinopteri > Siluriformes > Auchenoglanididae > Notoglanidium > Notoglanidium maculatum. Next base: position 2,823,967 of record JAQQZX010000006.1, on the reverse strand, counting down.
GATTCACCTCTTGATCAAGCACTTAAAAAAAACAATTTTTGAAGCTGTACTACTCTCTCTGACCTTAATGTTATTCTTACACCCTGGCCTGTCTATACTAGCATGCAGATATACTTTTTCAGTTGGGACCACAAAGCACTTCTGTAAGTCGTGAGGTGCCTGCTAAATCCTATAAGTGTAAATCTAATTAGTCTATAACATAAGTGTCAAATTCAAGGCCTTGGGGCCAAATATGGCCTGTTGCCTCGTTTCATTTGGCCTGATCAAGCTTGCAAAAAAAACAATACTGAAAGAGCCCATAGAACATAAAACTGTAAATTTTCAAACCAGACCTGTAAAATTAAGAATTCACACCAAACCCCTAGCCTAGCGACTGACTGCATTCTGTGTGCACCACAGTACAGATTCAGAAACACATCAAGTATGATTCAGTGATAGAGTCCAAATTCCAAAATTGGAATTGATATAGGAGACTAATGACATGCATGTTGTTAATCCTGTGCAAGTTCTTCTTAAATGTTATACATTTTCAATATTTGGACATCAGATATATATTTAAAAGAACTTTAATGTTATCAGCAGAGCATAATAGTGCTTACAGTTGAATAGTTTCTGTTTGCCTTTATGTTCCTATTCTACAGGGTGTCCAATGGGAATATATACAGCAAATATGTCGACAATCCACAAAAATCAGCTGAGAAAATGCGTACAGTTTGTGGGAACATGTAAAGCAGATGCTGTAAATAATAAATCAAAAATGAAGCATATGTAGTTTTACTCTTATTGGTTCTGGACTTGTCAGATAACATGTACTTTAATTTATTGAACAGATAATGTGTTTGAAAAATAATAACCTTAAATAATGGCTCTTCTAGGGCTCACGGAAATGCTGATGTGGCCTAGGCAGAATGAGAGTTTGACACGTGTGGTCTGTAAACTGTGGCTAAGGATAGTCTCTTAAATAGTAGTAGTCCTAAATACCTCTTACTATCCACAGCTGGGGTTGGACACTCTTGGGTCACACTGAACAATCTGCCCAATCTGTATCAAACTTACAGTCTGTAAAGTCTGGCACACTTTCACCAAAGGTGGCATATTTGACAGAGATTTAATGTGTGTAGTGCTGTGTCGTTTTACCTCTCAAAGCTAAAATATACACCTGACAATGGACAATCTCCAGCTGGATCTGAAAGATGAGACAATATCTGTGATCTTGGGGACTTGGGTGATAAGTGGACTCAGCTCAGGCTATAATGGGGCCCAGCTGGAGAGCAGAACCTTCAGAATGTGTATGTGTGTGTGTGTGTGTGTGACAGTAGTAGAAGGGAACTCAGTGATATGGGCTAATTGCACAGGGAGCTCTGGGCCACAGTGGTGGAAAAGAAGGGGCCCATAAACACAAAGCATGGATTCATTTCCTCAGTCTTGGCATTCTATCACCTATTTTTCTTCCACTTATGAGGATACTGAGTGATGAAGTACAGCAGCCTCTGATTTTCACCCTGGTGCATTGGAAATTCAAAATATTGCAGACTCCAGAGTTTAATGTTTGGCTGTTTCTACACACCTTGCTCAGTCTCTCTAGCTGAGAGTCTGAGCAAGAAAATTGCAAATAGAAAAAAAAGGTAAACATCAGTATTGTAGCCCTTAATGACCTGCACTTTTGTACCAGCAGGCACTATTATTGTGTGTGTGGCAAAAAGAGCACACTACATATTATGGTTGGGTGAGGCTAAAAAATAACATACCCCTTGGAGATACAGTTTATTAAAGCTCCATTCAAGCATATACACCTGCAGCACGTGTTGGTCGAAGTCTGAAAGAGCTTTTACAGTGAGGCGAGACTGTGTTTTAGATCTGAGCCAACTGCAGCTTTCCACATATTTGTAGAAGTTGCAGTTTCAACAGAAGGTTCATTTTGTGCCTGGGTGGATAGGTTGGCTGCAGTAAATCAACGCATCATGGCCGACAAATTCAAATTCGTACAAATGGCATTTGTTCTGCAAAGCTTACTATAAATATCAGTTGTCCAGACTGTAAGAGTCTGTAAAGGTCAGTAAAAAAACTCTATCAAATACTTCAAGAAACATGTAATACTCCGTTATATTTAACTAATCCAGAGCAATCATTTATAATGGCAAATAATATCACTAAAGCATTGAGTCAGTGCATTACTTCATGCCAATTATCTTCATTAAAATCTCCACTTTGTGCAATAAATCATTTTAGGAAAAATTATTCACATTTTATTCAATTGTTTCTTAGAGCACTTAGAGAACTGACACACTTGAAATCAATTTGCCATTAAAAACCCTCTTTTAACATCTGTTTCCTTTATCTGAATCTCTTGTTAAGTTCATTGTATTTCCTGGTTTGCTCATTTTTGGCAGACTGCCAAGAGAAGAGACATTTTTGCTCATTATTTGACCGACTAACTGATATTTATATGTGCGGGAGTCACTTGGGACATCTATACACTAGGTCAGTCAGCAATCAATCTATACATTCAGAAAAGAAGAGTTATCGAGAGCTATTATTTCCCCATCTGTAGTCTAACAAATTTTGTCTTGTGCCATAATTATTCTTGCCTCCTGTGCTAGTCGGCTGGATAAGGGCACCTGCTTGCTAAATGCTATACATGTAATTGTCGTTCTTACTCTTAAGTAGTCTGATGACTACTCAGATGCCAAATTGTGGGATGTGGACATAAATGTGTAACAAAAGAAAGCTGTCACAGTGTAGGTGTGAAACAAGTAACGTCGCTCTAAAGTGTCTCAAGTTGCTACGAATCCCGTCTGCCTCTTACTCGAGCTGCGTTTTCCGTCTGTCTGCTTGTCTGTCTTGTCTTTCTATGTATATTGCATCCTACATTTGTTTTGTTCTCACCATTTTCTGTTCTATCATTAGAACCGCCCTTAAACAACTGTATCTAAATCGTGATAACACCAGCGTGGGTGAAATGAGGGATGCAGGGAACAGGAGATTCATCAAGGACCTCTTCTGAGATGAACCTATTAAACGAACCAAAATAATTATGCTACATGTATGTCCTATAAGATTCTTTGATGTCTCTATAAGAACTTTAAAAGTTATACTTTTAAGATGACTTTGAAGTAATGCACAAGTGCTAATTTAGTTCCACTTAATTAAATACACATGACTTGATACGAGCCAATACACCAGATGCTGTATTTAAAATGATGCCTACACTCTGGAGTGTGTCCAGTAAAAAGAGATTATGGGTAAATGTGACATTCTTATCAAGTGATTTAAACATGGTTAATTACTTTAAGTAATTTGTAGGTTGTAGAACTCAAGTCTGATTTTGAGACACTTTCTGTCTTGACTTGGACTTGTCTCAGTCTTGGACAGTGGTCTCACTAAATATGGTCTTGGTCATGACCAAATATCAGTAGTTTGCATGTGCCCAATAAAACTACTGATGGCAACAAAATTCTAGGCAATTCTCAAGAAAATTTACATATGTGGCTTGGTATAAAATGAAAGAGAAGTAAAGACTTGACTTGAAAAGTATTTGATGGTTTTTGGACTTGCTGACTTGGCCTTAACGCCGTTAGGATTAGATGTCAGTTAATTCTGGTCTTGGAGTTGAGAATGGTAGTCCTGACTATAGCCTCTGAAATTAGGTTACTGAAATAAAAATGTGCAACAACACTTGGGATCTTAAGTAAGGACTAAATTAACAGGAAATGCATCATTAAACAATATAAAAAAAGACTTAAAATGTAAAAATCCACATATTCTCTTAAAAGAAAATGAACGCTGCCAAATTATCACATTACAATGTATGGTTTCTGACTTTTGCTTGTCATGTGGTTACAAGTTGACTTCCCTTACTTCAGGAAATAATTGACAAAAAGACAAAAAATTGAAGAAAAAAAAGCCCAAATTAAAATAACAGTAGGGTCTGTTTCTTAGAAATTTAAACTATGGTTCTAACTAAAGATTGACAGGTTTATGATTGCAATGCTGGGTACACACTAAAGCATTCTTAACCATATGATAATATGATTATCAAACATTACATACATGGGTGGTTAGCACTGTCGCCTCACAGCAAGAAGGTCCTGGGTTCGATCCCCGGGTCACCCAGGGTGCCTTTCTGTGT